>JAHHFK020002146.1:0-329610 GCA_024533555.2 Aedes koreicus
AAACAGAATACATGGAAAAATGGAAAGTTAATTTCCTATTTGGCTTACTACGTTTAGAGCGTGGTGGTTTCAGCAAAACTGGCGCAGCTTTGACTGTTCCAATACAGCATTATTTCATGTATGCGTTCTCTGTTGCCAATACGTATCGGAGTGGGTACCGAACGTATTATAGCAAGCGATAGTTCGGTTTGCACAGAGACAATCAGTGCAGTCTAAACTGACTGTAGCTAGAAGGCTGTACTTTTGGGAAGTTTTCAACTTGAAGCACGAGCCTGCAAAACATCACACCCTAGTGTGAAAACCCTGAAGTCAACCATAACACGCACATGGCAGTAAATTTCGGAGGACTACGTCCGAAAGGTATGCTCTGGCTTCCGGCGTCGGCTCGAGGATGTTATTAATAAAAATGGACGACACATTGAATAAATTTATTTAAAAGGACTTTATAAAGATAACTGCACTTGAAAATATGATATTATTGCTTGAATAGGTTGAAAATGGGATTTGAAAGAAATAAAACAAATTTTCGCATTATTTTCTGCCGCACTCTGTAGGATTCCAGAGATTTTCGTTTCTTAAGGGATGATATAAAGTGAATGATGAAATGTGACGTTAATAACGTGTATGATGAAATGTGAGGTTAATAACATCAGTTACTTGGGATTTTCAGCATGCATTCTGAACTATTTTGGTGCAACATCAAGTGGATCCTTAAACACGATTTTCCTTTTAATGATTGACATTATTTCAGGATACTTGATTTTTAATATTCGAAAAAATGATATCATTTGTATGTATTAACCTTATTGTGGTGTGTTATTACAATTACTCAGAGATGTAACTTGAAGGAATGAAATGGTAAAACACTTGAATATGTGACTTGTTCTTAGGCTTGTTCATGTCAAAATCTGGACTTAAATTTGGAATATAACAAATTGGATTAAATTTGGAATAAAACAAATTTGCTGTTAGTTCAATCCAAGATGCATTTTTTGTTCATTTAATTGTGCATTGTCGCTCAAAGCTGAAAAATTCAAAAGGGAACATCACTTAAAGGGTGTTTTGATCAAAATTTGGTCGGCGTTAACTTGACGCATTTCCTTTCATCGTGCATTAAAAAATTTTGAACACCATTTTGAAGATAAGTGCGTGTAGCATCATGCCTCTATTTTGATTTTGAGATAAGCACTTCAGTTAACAAAATATAGTAGAAGGAAGAGAAGCAACACATCAAAATTTTGCACGTGCATGGCGAAAATCCAAACTACTCTCACGTCAAGTTGGCGAAATTGTTGAATGTGGCTAAATCAACTGTTAACAACGTATTAAAAGTGTTCGGTGAACGTTTATCGACAGCCAGGAAAGCTAGATCAGGGGGAAATCGAAAGCCGGAGGCCACAGCGACGACAAAAAGAGTTGCTCGCTGTTTCGAGCGGATCCCCAACCTCTCCGTCTAAGATGTCGCAAAGAAGCTGGGAGTGGCGACTTCAACCGTGTATAGAGCTTAAAAACGAGCTGGACTGTCGACTTACAAGAAAGTCGTGACTCCAAATCGCGACGATAAACAATACACGTCAGCCAAAGCACGATCGCGAAAGTTGTACACGACGATGCTGACGAAGTTTGAATGCGTGGTACAGGACAATGAAACTTACGTCAAGGCAGACTTTAAACAGCTTCCTGGACAGGAATTTTATACGGCAACTGGACGGAGAAAGGTAGCAGATATTTTCAAGCACATTAAACTGTCAAATTTGCGATGAAATATCTGGTGTGGCAGGCCATCTGTACCTGTGGCTTGAAGAGCAACGCTTACATTGCGACCGGAACCGTCAACCAAGAGATTTATTTGAGCGAGTGCCTACAAAAACGTCTGCTGCCTTTCCTGAAGCGACACAATTGTTCCGTTCTATTTTGGCCGGATTTGGCATCTTGCCATTACGGAAAAAAGGCCATGGAGTGGTATGCTGCCAACAACGTTCAAGTGGTGCCCAAGGACAAGAATCCTCCCAACACATTAAAGCTCCTCTCAACCGAATAATATTGGGCCATTGTCAAGCGGAATTTTAAAAAGACTCAAAAAGCTGTTGTGAGCGAGAAACAGTACAATGCAAACTGGTGTTCTGCGGCGAATAAAGTGGACAAGGAGACTGTATAAAATCTTATGGCAGGTGTTAAACGAAAGACCCGGCAATTCGCATTCGGTAAAAACGAAGCTTAGCTGAATATTTCTCCAGTATTCTGTATTAACTGAACTTGAAAAAGAAAAAGAATTTGACTTTTTAATAAAAACTTTGATCGACTCACACACATTACTGTTTAACCAAATTTTGATCGGAACACCCTTTATACGAATCCACGGGCATATGAAGAATCTGTTGCTTACAACAAAATTGAACTGTTGGAATAAAAACGAACTAAAAAATTCAACACATTCTTTTTTGTAAAACTTGTTATAGCATAGGTAAAATTGATGAAATTCTGGGTAAAACTAGCTTAGACTGTAATGTTTGCATGTGCAAAATTGCGTCACAATTTTTCGAGTGGTTATCGAAATGGCTTCGAAGCAAGAAGTGCTCCGACACAAAAATATGAGTGCGGTTGTGGAAAATCCAGGCCAGTCCCGCAGGTGGTTCGCGAAACAGTTGGGAATCGACAATTCGAACGTGTCCCGTGTGGTAAAATCGTTCAAAGGGATCCAGACGACTTAGCGGCGAGCTGGCAGCGGAAGAAAAGCGAAGGCGGCCGACCCAGAGAACCCAAGGAAGGTGAGGGATTACTTCAAGCGCAATTTGAAGCATTCGATTCGGGACGTCACCAAGAAGGTTATTTCTTCCGTCTGGTTCATCTAGCAGACATTGAAGCGAGCTGGACCTCATGTGTTCGAGGTAAGGACGGCGCCTAACAGAACCAATTAACATAATACGGTGGCCAAAACCCGCGCAAAGAAGCTGTACCACGAGTGGTTGATACAGCCGAAATGCATCGTTATGGAAGACGAGACGCTCGCTCGTTCAAATCTGTACTGGCCTGGAATGAACTCTCAGATCAAGGACGTCGTTAAACTCTGTGAAATTTGTGCAAAGTTTGTCGCATCGCAATATCCATCTACGGAAAGCCATTAAATTTCAGTTTATCCATTTCAGCTTTCTTCGATGGATGTGTGGATTATCGCCAATCATTAGTTCACTTCAAGCCACATAAGGATGCCGATACGCTGCCGTCTGTTCTGCATTTGTTGTTCCTTTTCAACCGCTAACTATTAGTTTTCCGGAATCTGATGAAAACCTAACAGCTAAAGCCTGTCCACATTAAATTTCGGACACTTTTCATTCAGTTTAGATTTTGAATTATTTCACGGATCGCTGAAACGTTTCTTTTATATGACAGCTGAAACTCTCCACTTTATTTGGTGATACAACATATTAACATTCTTGTTACATTCAGTAGAATGGCGTCGAATCAAGTCGAAGTTCGCAAACGCATTTTTTACGAACGGCAGCAAAATCCAAATGTGTTTTGTGTTTGCAAATCATTTGACCAGCGCTTGATTGTGAATCGGAAGGTTGGAAGTGGAACAAGTATCGAAAAGTATGCTCTCGACAAATGGACAAGAAGGTGGTAGCTATTATTGAGAAAAATCCCAATATTTCTGTGCGAAATGTGGCTCGCAATGTTTGGGAAGTCAAAATCATACGTACAAAAAGTGAAACAGAGGCAAGGACTGAAGGCGTAAGAAGCAAAATAGGTGCACAACCGTGATGAGGCAACATATCAGTACAAAAAGTCGTGCTAAGGAGCTTTACACCAATTTTTTGCAAACATTTTCTTGAATCATAATGGACGACGAAATATACGTACTTGAAGACTTTAAACAGCTTCCGTGTCTGGCTTTTTACACCACAATACAAAAAAACGCCGTTGCCGAGCATTTATAGACATAGAAGGTGCCCGAATACCCGAAAAGGTGTTTGGCGGTATGTAGTTATGGTCGAAAATATAAAAGTTTCGTTCCATCCGGCACTATCAATAAGGATTTGTACGAGAAATAATGTCTACAAAAGTGGTTGTTACCGTTCATCAAAAGCCACAACTTTTCAGTTCTGTTTTGGCCTCTTATCACTATGTGAAATCCGGCCTGGAATGGTATAAGGTACAAGAGGTCAAATACGTGCCAAAAACCGCCAATCCACCAAATTGTCCACAGCTTCACCCAATAGAGAAGTACTGGGCTCTTGTTAAGCGGAAACTCTTCGAAACTAAGAAGAAAGCAAATGGTACCAATGGATTAGATGGAAAAGATGGAGAATCGCCTCGGCGGGCTTATCTGAGGATACCGTACGGAACCATGGGTGTACCACCGCGGATGTACCACAGAAAGTTTGAGAATTTTACAGAAATATGGATTAACATCTAAATCAACTGTTTCTGTTGTAATATAACTCTATTATTGTGAAATAATCAATCGGTTTAGTTGTATTATTTTTATTTTTTTTGCTGCTATAATTTTGGTGTCCGAAATTTAACGTCGATAGGTTTTAGGTTTTTGTTTGGGCAGCGTGGAACATCACTGTCGGCGCACCGTATCTATGCACCATTGTTATGATGCCGTTCGCACGGCACTATTTATATGTACTTCGTGCCCTCTATAAAAGGGACACATCGCCCAATATAGTGGTGTTTAATCGTCTTGTAAAGGGTCTGGCTGGCACGCTGCCTCTTGGTATGTATGTATGTGTATGTATGGTAGCCACCATCCCTTCTAGCGCTTGGCTTGGATGCAGCTCCACTTAATAGCAAGATCAAATTGAGCCACCGGTCTGAATTCACTGTATCGCTGTATGAAGGGCCAAAAACGGTGGGGTGGACCCGTAAGCAGAGACACTCACGCGAAGTCCACGGGAAATTAAGAATCTCCTTCCAACGATACGATCCAACAATTCGAATAACCGAATTCGCAATACTTATTATGCTTTCTACAGGATGGCTTGTTAAGAAGGGCGCGTCGGGGAGGGAAAGAAGGAGGAAAAGAAAAGAAGTCGGAAAAATGGCAGTTAGTGAGACGGCCCCGTTTATTTTTATAAAAATGTATAAAAAAAAAGAGGAGAGTAAAAAAAAAAAAAATAATTAATAAAAAAAGGAGGGGGGTTTTAGGTAAAAAAAAAAAAGAAAAATAAAGGAAAAAAAAGGTGGGGGGGGAGGGGGGGGGAAAAAAAAAAAAAAAATAAAGTTACGCAACTTAGGGTTAAGTTGACGTTTTTAAAAATAAGGTGAATTCGGATAAAGAGAACTGTTGGGTTCTATGGTTTTACTCGAACTGATTTATTCGTTCAACGCTAAACACTTGCTACGCTGTCCGGTCTATTGAATTGTTTGGTTTAGATAATCAGAAGACACAACATCGCATTCCATACGATTGTTGGTAATCAGATATCTGTTGTGTTGTTGAAACTGCATGTTGGCGGCTGGCCGGGTCGATTGGTGATAACTCCTCCCCCTTTAAGTGGCTTTGTCCTCAAAGTCAGATTGGTCGGTCGGAAGTTGGCATGCTTACATAGTTGATGAGTTCTTTGAATCTCTCCGTTGATATGTCTGGGTAAGGTGATTCTGTTGAATTTTCTTCAAGTTTGATGTCGTCTGGGGCTGTCGGTATCGTTGATAAATTAACTTCAACTTTTGTTCTGTTTGTTCTTTTTACCAAAATGATATAAATCAGCATAATTGATGCAATTATCAAAACAGTACTGATGCTTATTGTTCCAAATAGTGTAAGGTTCCATTTTAAGGATTTATTTTCCAGGTAAACGTGTTTTATCATTTCCCTATGTTTTAGTGTTAAATTTCCAATATATTCTTGCGTTGGGTTATCAATAATATCGTTTTTTAGAGCAATCAATCCAGTCGTTGGGCGGTATAATTTGTTGTCTAATTCCATGATATAATTTGAGAAATGGCGTTTATCCAAAAGTAGTTCGCATTGATCAAATTGTATTAGATACGATCCTTCTAACATTTGTGAGTTGTTATTGCAATTGTTTTTTAAAGAGGTGTTCACACTGTTCAGAAGTATGGTGGCGTCATTAATTTTAGTTATAATTCCTGATGAGTACACTTTTTCGAATGTGCAATTTGCATGTTGTGATTGAATCAAATGTTTTATACATAAGCTTGTGGGTTTCAGTGCTTCGGAGTCACATAGAAAATAATCCAATTCCTCTTCACATTGGTTTGCTGTCTCAAAAATGTGTGTTTTATTGGTGATGTAGTAATTTGATTCAACATAGATTCTGCTGTTATTATGAATCAGTGGACTAATGTACTCAAAATCATAAATTTCATTTGATATTTGTGGTAATTTTAACATGTACAAGACATGCGTGTTGTTCATTGCAATTTGAGCTGTAGCTTTAGTTAGAAGATTTTCGTAAGAAGATACAGGAACGTTTTGTTGTTTCAAAAATGTTTTCATTTTTATGAAATCCTTTATTGATAATATTCTGCTGCTAGGAATGCCTTTTTTTGCAAGTAGTATGGCATCTTCAAGTATTTCTATTTGGTGTTGTATCGCATCAATGTGTAATAAAATTGTGAGATTGTTCATGTCGATATCCTGTTGCTGTTTTGATTTGAGATTTAGTTGAAGTAATTCTGAAGTGACTTGATTTAAGTGGTTCATGCGGGAGTTGATAGCGTCGTTGAAGAAAATTTGCTTATTATTGTTTTCGATGAGATCATTCATTGTTTTATTGATGATTCTTAAGTCGTCTGCGTCGGGAGTTCCAGCAATCCATTTTATAACTCTGCCGATGTTGTCCCACCTTTTGATTCTGTGTTCGTACGGAACTAATTTCAAATATGTTTGATATAGCAAGTTGTTTTTGTGACTTAATAGTTTATATAATTGATTATTACAAACATTTTTCTTAACAATATTGTCAAAAGTAATCATAATTTCATTAATTTGCACTAAATTTATAGGTTGTATTATTCTAGCATATCCTAATTTTATTCTAGCTTTTCCCAAGGGTACAACTGCAATAGGGTTTCTGTTTAAATCATGAATCTGTATTGTGGCATTGGTAATGTGTAATAACAATCTGTAATAAAAGTTGAAAGAGAATGGGAAAATAAAATTAGTAATTCTAAAATGTCTTTCTCAAATTTGCTTTGTGTATTTTTCTACCTTGATCGTCAATTATAAAAGTTTTATGATTTTCAATTACTTTTACTTTTCTAAAACGAGGTTCTCTCTTCGATATTGTGTTATTTTTTTCAAACACACAACTACCAATCGGAAAATCCTTATACATTGGTTCTATAATTTTTGTATTTTTATTTTCAAAGATTTTTATGACTCTATCTAAATTTTGCTGTCTTTGAGTTGCGAAATCTGCTATATTCATATTTTCTATATTGGTTCCGGTGTATACATTTTTAGGAGTGTCATTAGTGAAGGAATGTATCGAATTATTATATTTGTGTACTGCAATTTGAACAATATCAACAACTGAGATATCAGGGTCAACATTTCTTGTACATCTTATTATTTCTCTTATGGTGGAATGAACACGTTCAATTTGTCCATTTGTTTCTGAATGGTTTACGGGCGTTTTAAAAATTTGTATACCAAGATTTCTAATTTGTTGCTCAATTATTTCTGAAGTGAATGTCCGCTCATTATCCATAACTATTAATGCAGGTATATCCCAATCGTATAATAAGTCCATGAGTGGTTGTTGTACGTCTAAAATAGATTTTGATTTTATTGGTTTTATTTTAACAAATTTTGACATTTTGTCAATTGAAGATATGAATATATTATTTTGGTTGTATGCGAATATATCAATATGCACTATCTCTCCGGGATATTGAGGAATTGGTGTTTTAACAGGTAAGTCTTTTTGTGGTTTTCTATCGTATTTTTCAATTTTACATACTTCACATGTATTTATGTATTGTTTTGTTTTTTTATGCATTTTAGGAAAGTAACAAATTTTAATTAACTGTCCAATATTTTCTTTAATACCTCTATGAGCAAACATGTGTATTTTCTGAATTTTTCGAATTTGTTCATTTTCATCGGATATATCGTCAACTATTTTTTGCGAAAATCTAGCTTTCACTCTGGTGTGATCAAACGTATCTTTGTAAATTTCCTGAATTATTGCCATAATTGGTTCTGAGCAAAAAATTCCGTTTAAAACATTTGGTAATAAAAATTCTTTTAATTTTTGTTCCAAAAATTCTTTTGAGAAATAAGGTTCACAAAATGTATGTCTTTTATGAGTTCTGAAAATGTTTGTAAGATTATATGAAGATCTTGAATCGATTTTGAAAATGAGTTGATTTTTGAAGACATTGATTGGTGATTCAGTAGAAGGAATGTATGATTGATCGTCGTTGTCTGATGAATGGAGTGTAGGTGTCAAGGAATTTAGCTGTATAAGATTATGGTTTGTATTTTTATCAATTTTTATCCTTGATAAGGCATCTGCAACGGTATTAGATAGACCTTTCTTATAAAAGATTTCATGGTCGTGTTCCTCAAGATACGATTTCCATCGCTTTAATTTAGCATTTACATTTTTTGGGGATACTGTATATGTCAAAGGCATATGATCAGTATAAATATGAATTTTTGTTCCATAAATAAAATTACGAAAATTGTTCAAAGCCCAAACTATGGCTAACATTTCTTTCTCGTTAGTCGCATAGTTCTCTTCTGTTTTTGTTAAAGTTCTTGAAATAAATGAAATAGGTTTATCACCATCTTTTGTTTTTTGTGACAATACTGCTCCAATGGCTACATTTGAAGCATCAGTAGTAATTATAAATGGTTCATCAAAATCAGGGAAAATGAGAATATCGTTTGAAGTTAATATATTTTTTAAAGTGTTAAACGCATTAGTAGCATCTTGATTAAATTGTATTGTGAAATTTTTTGATTCGTATTTTGAAATTTTCCTATGACCGTCAGTTCCTCTAAGTAATATAGTCAAAGGCTTGGCCAATTTAGCATAATCTTTAATAAATCTACGGTAATAACCTGATAATCCTAAGAACATTCTTAATTCTTTCAAATTACTAGGTTGTGGATAATTTTTAATTGCCTCAACTTTTTTGGGATTTGGCATAAGACCATTTTTAGAAACTATGAATCCTAGAAATTCTACCTCTGTTTTTAGAAATTCTGATTTTTCTGGCTGAATACGAAAATTTGCTTCTTTCAATGTTTTAAATACTGTTTTTATATTTTCTAAATGTTCGTCAAGAGTTTTTCCAAAAATGATTATATCATCGATATAAACATAACAAATTTTTCCGATGTGATCTTTCAATACGTCATCCATGACACGTTGAAAAATACTAGGGGCATTTTTTAATCCAAATGGCATACGAACAAATTCGTATTTGCCATTATTGATAGAGAAAGCAGTCTTTTCTATATCTTTTTCTGACATAGGGACTTGATGGAAACCTGAAGCTAAATCTATAGTGGAATAATATTTGTTTTGTCCTAAATTTGCAAGAACTGTTGAAGTTTCTGGAATTGGGTATCGATCACTTATAGTTTTAGTATTCAGTTTTCTAAAATCTATTACTAGGCGGTATTTCTTTTCTTTTGAAGCATCCATTTTTTTAGGAACGATCCATATTGGAGAATTATAAGGGGATTTTGAAGGTCTTATAATTCCATCTGTTAATAATTTTGAAATTTGCTTATTGACTTCAGATTTTAAGCTTTGCGGGTAAGGATATGATTTGGAATATACGGGGTTGTCATCAATTGTTCTTACTTCTGCTTTAACTCGCGTTGTAAATGGTAACTTACTATCGGGTTGTTGAAATAATTCCTGAAATTCATGTAAAACTGAGTTGAGCTTCTTCTTCTGAAAAGGTAAAAGATGAGTATCACGTATTGTTATTTTATTTACTTCTTGAAGATTGTGTTGTAATAATTGTATTTCAAAGTCATTGTTTATTAATAGTTTTTCATTCTGAGTGTCAATTACTGCACCTAACTCTCGTAAAGTATCATGACCGATTATAGCATCGAATGTTTTCAAATTGTTTAAGTGAAAAAATTTTACATTAATATTTGAGTATGGTTTAAAAAATTTTGCCTGTGAAAACCGGCTTATATGAATATCTCCACCAACGGAAGACACAAAAAATGGTTTCTCAACATTATGAGATATTGTTGCAAATTTCGGATGAATATAATTTTTATTCGATCCAGTATCTACTAAAATTTTTAAAGGTTTTTCTAATTTACCATGATATAAGAAATATGGTAAAGATGAGTTTATCCTAAAAAATTCAACTCTGCATTTTCTTCTAATTGTTCAAGATCAAAATCTGGTTCTTGATTCTCTAGATTATAGCTATACCTCTCGAATGAAGTACCTTCTTCACAACATTCTTCTGCAAGATAAGGAACTTGCTCCAAATATTGGTCAATATCAATTTGGTCAGAAGTGGTAACATGGTATTGTTTCGGCCTATTTGTATAATTTACCTGTCTCGATCTGATAGATGGATCCACTTCCATTGGCTCTGGTCTGGGTAATCTTTGTTGTCGCTGTTGAATAGTTGGAGGTCTTTGTTGTTGTTGTTGATTTTGTTGTTGCTGTATAAAGGGATTTTTTGGTACGGGCTCAAATCTGGCTCTGGATGAGTGTCCAAAATTTTGGTTATAATTGGGAGGTTGTGGAATATTAGAGAAATTATGTCTTTGCATTACGGGATTATTTATTTGTCTTGGGGTATGTGGCGGTGGTCTAAAAGGAATCCTAGGAGGTAATTTTGAAGATAAGAAATTTCTTGATGTTGCGGTAGGTTCTATATTCTTTGGATTTGACATAAACTGTCGATATTCCATATTTTGATACGTTATGCAGTAAGAATAAGCACTTGCCAAAGAGTCTGGCTCATGATTTTTCAAAAATTTTCCGACATCTCCATCGAGACCTCGGACGAATGCGTCGATTGCTTTTTTGTTGTAAACACTGATCATTGCTTTTCCGGCTTCCGGATGAGCAAATTCTTCAGATGACTGGATTTGGCTTGCAATAAGAGCTAATAATTTATTTATATCGTCAAAAAATATTTCTAAACTTCTTCCTTTTTGTGCGCAATTCATTAGTTGGTAATCGAGCGTTGTTAAATCACGCTTTTCTCCGTAATATGTTTTTAATGTTTTTTTGATCAAATTCCAGTTAATGTTAACGTTTGAGTTGACTAACGCTGTATTTGCTTCTCCTTTAATTTTTCTTCTGATAGATACACATATGGCATAAAATTTATTTTTTTGGTCTACTGTGCTATCTTCAGTAACACGATAAGATTGTACGATTGCATCGACATCTCTAATCCATCCGCTTAGTTCGTCAGAATTTCCATTAAATATCGGAATTTCTTTCACTAAGTCAGGAATTTTTTCAATTGCGGCTGGATTTGCATTTTCGAATATCAAAACAGGGTCACTGTAATCTGTAGTGGATTGTGTTGGTACATTTGCTTGTTCTAAGGCTTGAAGCCTATTCAAAATTTCTTGAAGCTGTTGGGCCATTATTGGATTTATATGAAGATGTTCAAGCTGTTCAATCAAATTATTAATTTCTTCACCTTCCAAAACCATAAATCACTATTTAATTACCTATTAAATTAACTATCACTCAATTAATTAGAGTTCACTATCAATTAGCGTTCACTCGATTTATTCACTTGATAAATTCACTATATTTGTTTTCTTTTTTTTTAATAAAAAAATAATTCAGTTTGCTGATTAATTACCTGTGTTTGAATACTTACAAATAACTGAGCATTGCACGGGGACACCATGCAATAGCGGGACACGAGCTAACCATGCCTTATCCTCTAACGGTGGCAACTTGGTTAAGCTTTGGACGCTGTGCTCGTTGACGAATCCTATTAATCCTCCTTGGTCTGCCGGGTGCAGGAAACAATCCAAGGTTGGAACCAGCAGGTGTGCTGAACTTCCCGGTGTGGTGGCGTCGGTCCTGTTTGCGGTGCTGCTACTGGGGGGCCCTGTCCACACGGCTGCTCTCAAGCGGTTGGTTCAACGTTTGTAAGTTCGGATTTGTGGTATTATATTATATGCACTATATCCGGCGCGGGTGTTCACGTGCACTCGTACACTACTTTGTCGCGTGTTGTCTTGGCACTTGTTTCTGCACTTTAACTTACATTCACCTCACTGGTCCCTATTCGGGCGCCAGTTACGCAACTTAGGGTTAAGTTGACGTTTTTAAAAATAAGGTGAATTCGGATAAAGAGAACTGTTGGGTTCTATGGTTTTACTCGAACTGATTTATTCGTTCAACGCTAAACACTTGCTACGCTGTCCGGTCTATTGAATTGTTTGGTTTAGATAATCAGAAGACACAACATCGCATTCCATACGATTGTTGGTAATCAGATATCTGTTGTGTTGTTGAAACTGCATGTTGGCGGCTGGCCGGGTCGATTGGTTCTACATTCTGAGTAATCAAGCAAATGGAATCGAATTTGGCATGTGGAGGTTTTGAAGGCAAGAAATATTTCCACAATGGTGAGACCCCTCTTCTATTAGGATGGAGAGGGGGGGGACAAAGGATGTTGGAGGATGGGGGGGGGGAAGGTCGGCCTGGTGGGATAAAATGAAGGGAGGTGGGGGGGGAAAAATAAAGGTTCAGATAGAAGTTTGAACCCCTTTTTAGTCAAGAATGGTGGATGCTTGAGTTACAGTCAGTGCTAATTATGCACAAGAAATTAATCTAAGGTTATGCAAGAGAAAATTACGTTCAAACTGACATGATACGGCGTAGTTTGAAGATAAATGTTTTGTCAATGAAATGCTTCAACACAGAAAGTAAAATCCTGGTTGAAACTAAAGATCTGAGGGTTGAGCTTAAAACACACACACACCTACGTTTAATTCTAGAGAAACTACATACATTAGCAAACGAAAATATTTGAATAAAACTCATTCCTAAAAAAACCATAACAGCGCCAGTTCTATTATATTTTCATTCGTTTAATTGCAAGCGTAACAAGGTTCGCACCGAGTTC
The DNA here is from genome assembly GCA_024533555.2 of Aedes koreicus. Classification (NCBI taxonomy): domain Eukaryota; kingdom Metazoa; phylum Arthropoda; class Insecta; order Diptera; family Culicidae; genus Aedes; species Aedes koreicus. The sequence continues at coordinate 13,075 of JAHHFK020002146.1, forward strand.
AGCTAGTGTATATAAGGTTCTTATGATCGTAAGAGATCCCACCCTTTGCTGGAAGGGGGGGCTACCATACAAATGAAACACACATTTCTGCATAGCTCGAGAAAGAGGAAACAAATTTGGGGGGTTGGAGGGAAAGGACACTTTGAGACCTCTTTTCATTATGAAAGGGGGGGGGGGGATTCCATACAAATGAAACACAAATTTCTGCATAACTCGAGAACTAATCAAGCAAATCGAACCAAATTCGGCAAGTGGAGGGTTTTGAAGGCAAAAAATGTTTCTATGGTAGTTTGAGACTCATCCCCTTTCTGAAAGAGGGGGCTCTCATACAAATGAAACACAAATTTCTGCATAACTCAAGAACTATTCCAGCAAATGAAACCACATTTGGCATGTGGGGGTTTTTGGACGCAGATTCGGAAACTACAGAACTAATCGGTGTGAAAATTTGTTGGCCGAGAAAGGTTCTTATGATTGTTTGAGATCCTTTCCTTTTCTGGAAGGGGGGGGGGGGGGGGCTCTCATACAAATAAAACACAAATTTCTGCATAACTCGAGAACTAATGAAGTAAATGGAATCAAATTTGGCATGCGGGGGTTTTGAAGGCAATGATTGTATGGTGGTTTGATACCCCTCTTCCCTCTGGAAAGAGGGGCTCTCATACAAATGAAACACAAATTTCAATCAAACATGAGAATTATCCAGGTAACTAAAACACAAAATGTGTATTTCCCGGGTAAGAAGAATGTCCTGATAGAAGTTTGAACCCCTTCTTATTCAAGAAAAACTAATTCCGAAAAACAACCATAAACTTGCCAGTTTTATTAAATTTCCATTAATTTAGTTGCCAGCGGGTTCAGCTAGTTTACTATAAAATTTCATGTATTTAGCGGATTAAAAACATACATGTATTAAACTCAATTTTTTACATACATTGGATCAATTATTGGAGGTTGTTTGGTAAAATTTTCGACACTTTAGCTTCACGCCAACAATATAAGCTTGTACATACAGTCGTATCCGGTACTTTTTCCTCTTTTTCATCCTTCACTTTCTCTTTCCGAGTTCCCGCTTCATCGTGGCCCAATAAGTGTCGATTCCTCATGTCCTTGGGGACAAAGGCATATCATTAGTCTCATATAATTCTAGCACGCTTTAAGAAAAGTGGCATGAAGCTTAATCCGGCCGTAAAAAAGTGTTCACTGCCGAGTTCATAGGCTGTTGTACACTTTGCCGAGATCAAATTTTGGGTGCAGTGACTGAGTTTCCGAAACTAATTGGCCATTATTTCCACAATGACCAGTTGGTGATGCACAATGATCCTTGTTGATTGTAATCTTCTCATTTTAGGCATGAGTTCCAGTCTAATCCAATTCACATCCCAATCCAATTCTAATCCCAATCCAATCCCAATCTAATTGAAATCCAATCCAAATCCAAACCAAATCCAAATAAAATTCGAAATCCAAATCCAAATCCAAAATCCAAATCTAAATCCAAATCAAATCCAAATCTAATCCAAATTCAATCCAAAATCCAGTCCAAATCCAATGCAAATCCAATTCAAATCCAATCCAAATCCAATCCAAATCCAATCCAAATCCAAATCAAATTCAAATCCAATCCAAATCCAATCCAAATCCAATCCAAATCCAATCCAAATCCAATCCAAATCCAATCCAAATCCAATCCAAATCCAATCCAAATCCAATCCAAATCCAATCCAAATCCAATCCAAATCCAATCCAAATCCAATCCAAATCCAATCCAAATCCAATCCAAATCCAATCCAAATCCAAATCCAATCCAAATCCAATCCAAATCCAATCCAAATCCAATTCAAGCTGCTTCACGAATTTAGCCACACAATTGTTGGAGTAGAACCTGTGTTTGAGGTTGACCCAGGAATTCTCGATTAGCCGTAGCTGAGGAATGGCTCGCGTTTCTCGGTACCACAGTGATGTTCAAGCGGTCAATCTCTTTCAACGCCCTTTTCGTGAAGTGAGCCGATTCCAGGTCCGGCTAACACCACCACAAGCTCATTCACATGGAGCTGCCTCATAAAAGCGACCACTTCCAACAGGCATTTGGTACTGCAAATCTTCCCATTCACAGCAAGTGCCAACGAAAAGAACAGTGGCTTCGACAAACCTTTCTCACTAGCCACAGAAAACCCTTCTTCGCGAACTTGGTGTGGGAAATATTCTTGACCTCGCTTGGACTGAAAGTAGTTTTTGACAGTTTGTTCCATTGCATAGGCCACTTGGCACAAGACACGGAAGGATTTCGCCACTTTCCCCTTGGTTTTACGCTTTAGCTTCTGCTCTGCGGACGGTCGGAACAAGGCCAGCTCTCGATGCTCTTTCCTTCGTCCAGCAAGGCGAGATGCCGGATCTGCTGTATCCCATCGACACAAAGTGCCCCACGATGGCGGATGTTTTTAGCCCCTGGATGCAGGCTGTAGTTGGAGCATACAATCAAACGGAGGTTTTTTTTACTGCTTTCGCCATTGCTTCTTCAAAACAACCGATATCGCTGTCACAGTTTGACTGTTAACAAAAGGGTTACTATGATTGGCGATGCTTATGGTAGGTGGATTCAGCAAGGCGATGAAATCTGTCTAATTTTCTCGCATGCAGATGTTACCTGATGAAAGGGACGTTGGCTGATGAATATTACTTGCCATGGTTCTTTCTATCATTAAATGACAAGGAGTTGTGGTAAGTGTTGACTAAGAAGATACGTCAGTATCGTGATTTTTTGCAGCACTAACTCGCTGCTAATTGCAAAAAGAAAATTGCGAGCTAAACGTAAATTCCAGACACTGCTGTGCAAGGCTGTTAGCAGCTCTCTAAATCAACATCAACAGAGTTACATTTAATTCGTATCAGTGCCGAAGAAAATGTTGCGCGACACACTGCCCATCTCTCCGATCGGAACAGGAGAGCACGCTCTCGTTCACTAGCTCAAAAACCTCGACCCTTGAAGCTTGGAAGCTCCAACTTAAACAAAAAAGGGGACATCGCCAGACCGTCAGTTCGGCGGTGGGTGTTGCGTTGGGTGGCAGCCTCCACCGCAGAAAAGATTACCGTTTTTATGAAATTTTCGACGACAAGTACATCAGAAACGGCAGCCTTAGCGCATCATCCTGTTTCATCTCATTTCAGCACGAAGGGAAAAAAAGTGACGTATTCGGTTGGATGCGTGCCAAGAGATAATACATAATTTGGGGGCTGCCATTGTGCAAAAGTCAGTCACTCGACAAGTCCTATGGGGATAACATGGGGTGGGGGAAGTTTTGCTCGGTAAATCTCTCTTGGCAGTTTTTCACCATCCAGCCACCAAGGCAGGACCACTTTATCGGTTGGTTTCAAGTTCTTTTTCATTCCTTCAATATTGTTGCCATTTTTGTTTCGGTTGCTCGTTGTCTAGAAATAAAAAAAAGCTTGTTGTCTAGAAATAAAAAAAGCTTGTTGTCTAGAAATAAAAAAAAGTGAGAATAAAAGAGTTACTGCTGCTCGAAAGAATGGCCAGAAAAGTGGTTCTTCACGGTGAAGGAGCTATTTACTTTGGTCGGATCCTCTTGTGTTTGAACGATGAACGATGATGCTTGTTGATTGTAATCTTCTCATTTTGGGAAACTCGAAGATGGAGAGCCTACTTCAAAGCGCGTGGAAATATATGATGTTTGTTTCAATGCGGAAACGTGACAAGATCTCAAGGACGCTTCAGCAGCTTAGGTATAAAGTTTTGTCCACACTTGGCATGTGGGTTGTTTGTGTTATGAAAGAGTTAAACGGCGTTTGTTTTCGGCAGGTTTCGGTTGTATATTTTCTGGATTTTACTTTATTTGCAAAGAATTTTGCTGGTGGCTGGTTTCACCGTACCATAGCCAAATTATAATTTGTGTTTAGACAAATTTTCCAAGCATATTAAAATACGTGAGAAGCTTTCTTGGCTCTGAAGGAATATTGGCAATTTATAAGAAAATCTAGTGGTTAAGTAAAGCTGTATTTTTTAAAATTTGGGGTGCCTGTTATTTGTTATTTAGTGGGTGCTTCTCGAATGTGTTGACAGCAATTTCTTCGGGAAACTCTCTCCTTTCTGTGCTTAACATTTTGTTAAGATAGATTTAAAAAAAGCAGATAGAAGGAATGAATTTTCCTTCGTAGTCAATTTCAAAAATGGCAAAATCGTTGAATTTGGCTAAATTTATCGTGTGCAATGTCTTCAAGCGTTTCCGTGAGCGAAAAACTATTGTTCGGAAGATGACCTCAACACATATAAATTCGTTTTTGCTTATGGGTCCGTTAGAAAATTTATGATTTGGCAAGTGATTTACAGCTGGGGACAAAAACAGCGGGTGCCTGGAAAAACGCAATCTACTGTTTATCAAAGCACTCTAGAGGCCCTATTAACTTTTGGCCAGATCTGGCTAGCTTCCACTACAGTCGAGAGACACTTCATTGGTACCCTGACAACAGGGTGGATATCTTCGAAAAGGAGCTCAACCCACCCAATTGCCTTCAATTTAGCCCAATCGAGAAATATTTGGTTATTGTTAAACGAAAGCTGAAAAAGACTGTAGAGATAAAGAGATGGTAGAATAAAATGGCCACTCAGGTTGACAAACATAAAGAGGTATTTAATTAAGCATTTTCAGTGCGTTATTCTAATAATATATCAAGCATAAACAAATTAGTGGTGGGTTATATCAGGGATATAACCGCAAAGTTTGCATACAGGGTGCTTTGGACCCGTCCTTCTTATGAATTTTGCTCCGTACTTAACATTCCGTGATCCTCGTGATAATCAACGCGTATATAACACGCGAATTTGATTTTCTATTATCTTTCAACTGTCCGATTCGCTGGTCTTGCACGACTCTGTCTTTCAACTAATTCAATCAATAATATCAACATTTTTCGAAAATAATGCGTGCAGATTATCTTTATAAAGTCCTTTTAAACAAATTTATTCAATGTGTCCTCAATTTTTATTAATAACATCCTCGAGCCGACGCCGGAAGCCAGAACATGCCTTTTGGACGTAGTCCTCCGACATTGACTGCCATGTGCGTGTTATGGTTGACTTCAGGGTTTTCACACTAGGGTGTGATATTTTGCAGGCTTGTGCTTCAACATATGCCCAAATCGAATAATCCAACGGATTAAGATCTGGACTGCTAGGGGGCCACAAATCCTTCGGCCAAAACTTCATGTTATCGTTCAACCATTGTTGGGTTCGATTGGACGTGTGACACGGCGCTCCATCCTGCTGTAGGACGACGCACAGTGGCACAATTCTGAAAAAAGACGGTCAAAAACATTTTCACCCTTTTGTCATCATTTTATCGACTAGGTGTCTTCAGAAGAGTTGCTCAAAATGTTATTCCGCATCTTTTGAAAAAAACACGCCTAACCTTTCATAAGGGCTTAACTACACTTTATAATTCTAACTTTTTCCAGCTACGAGATAACGGGTTATTGTCTTCGACAAAGTTGTAGAGCAAGTAATTTTAAGAAAAGTTGCTGAAGACATTAAGTTTCTAGAGCCTAAAGTTAAAGAGATATAATTGGTTTACTTTCAGCACTACCTTAAAACCGTTTTTTTTTAGATAATTAGTACTTTGTTCAAATTTGACGATTTCAATATGTTCTAAGAAATTGTAGGAATTATTAAAATACACATTTTTGCTGAACACACCAATGCTCTCTGGTGACCACATTTTGATATATGGTGATTCAAGTGTCTGTATGACGTCAAAATCAACCGCCTTAAAAAGGGCGGGTCCTGGCGGGGTCTAAAACAGATTGTATTTTAAAGATTATCTTATGAACTAGTATTCCTGAAATTTTCAGCGTTGAGTACTGAAGGGTACCTAGTAAAACCTTAGTTTGAAATGGTACAGGTTATTAGCCAATTTATATGTCGCATGTGACGTAATGTTCAACAAACTAAAAAAAATATATGCGGGTCCTGGCGGCGTCTCAAATCGATTGTATTTGTAAGATTATCTTATGAACTAGTAATCCTGAAATTTTCAGCATTGTGTACCAAAGGGTACCTGGTTAATTCTTAATACAAAATAGTTTAGTAGATGAAGAAAAATATGCTGAGAACTGTAATATTATCTGTTTGTCAAATGGGCGTTATTGTGCCGATAAAGAGGAGGGAAGAGTGAGGAGAAAAGGAAGAGAATGAAGGTAGGGGAGGGGAAAGGAGAAAGGGAAGAAGAATGGGGAGGAGAAGAGGAAGGGGGGGGGAAAGGGGGTGAGAGGAGGAGGAGGAGAGGAGGATGGGGGATAGGAAAGGGGGGGGAAATTTTCGCCTACTTGAGAAGAGAAACCTTTTTCACCCGCTTGGAGAAACAGATGAGAATGTGAGAAGCGAGAGACTATTATACGCTCAAAGCAGTTTTCGTGAGAAAAGCAACGGTGATTTATAATTTTCGGAGAGCATGAGTAGCTGATAAATCGCTTCTTTTTCAGTGAATTCTAGATGCCGATAATTATTTTTCACATACTTTTTGACACCTGAAAATGCACCAGTCTTCATTTATCATTTATGGACCATGCACCAGTTTTTCATTTATGGTCCATGGCGGTACCAGTGTGCACCGGTTTGGCCTTATTTTCGGTTTTTGCTCCTCGTATACGATCTAGGTAGCATGTTTTCAGTGAAAAATGTGACATGAGAAAATATTTTCGTTGAATTTTGGAGAGAGATATTTTCGCATATGCAAGAGAGAGGATAATGAATTATCGGCGAAAAAGGAGAGATGAAAATGTGAACGGTTCGCTACTCATCGACAACCTGCTTGAGAGAGAGCATGGTTTTCACCCAGCTGAGTGAGAATTTCGATCTCTGCTTGAAAGTTATTTCCAGAAGAGAAGTGTGGTGGTGTTGGGGCGGGGGTGGGGGGGGAAGTCGGTGAGGGGGGGGAGTGCCAGGGGCCGGGCGACGTGGGGAAGGGGACTAAGCAGGAGGGGGGGGGGTGGGGGGGGCAGGGGGGGGGGGAGGGGGGGGAAAAGGAGGGGACGTGGAGGGAGAGTGGGGCCGGGGGGCGTAACGGAGGTACGGGAGCGAGGAGCGTGGAGGAGGGGGGGGCGTGAGTGAGGTAAGAGGGGTGGGGGGAATTACAGCAGGGGACAAGGCGGCGAGGGTGGTCAACGCCATATCAAGAATCATGCCAAATGCCGGTGGACCTAGGAGCAGCAGGAGACGTAAAGGGTGATACGGTCAAAATTTGGTCAAGGGAAAACGCGTGTAAATCGGTGAAATCGTTTATTTAAAAAATCAAATTAAATTTCTTTTTCAAGTTCAATTAGTATAAAATTCAGGAAAATATTCAGTTAGGCTTCCGCTTTTCCAAATCCGAATTGCCGGGCCTTACGCTTGACCCCTGCCATCAGATTTTGTACAGCCACCTTGTCCACCTTCTTCGCCGCAGAAAGCCAGTTTGCCTTGAACTGCTGCTCGTCCTTAGCAGTTTTTTTGGTCTTCTTTAGGTTCCGCTTGACAATAGCCCAGTATTTCTCAATTGGGCGGAGCTCTGGCGTGTTGGGAGGGTTCTTGTCCTTGGGAACCCCCTGCACGTTGTTGGCGGCGTACCACTCCATGGCCTTTTTACCGTAATGGCAAGATGCCAAATCCGGCCAAAACAGTACGGAACAACCGTGTTTCTTCAGGAAAGGCAGCAGACGTTTATTCAAACACTCTTTCACGTAAATTTCTTGGTTGACAGTCCCGGAAGCTATGAAAAAGCTGCTTTTCAAGCCACAGGTACAGATGGCTTGCCAAACCAGATATTTCTTTGCGAACTTTGACAGTTTCGTGTGCTTGAAAATATCTGCTACCTTTCCCCTTCCTTTTGCCGTATAAAACTCCTGTCCCGGAAGCTGCTTGTAGTCGGCTTTGACGTAGGTTTCGTCGTCCATTACCACGCAGTCAAACTTCGTCAGCATCGTCGTGTACAGCCTCCGGGATCGCGCTTTGGCCGTCGTATTTTGTTTATCATCGCGATTTGGAGTCACTACCTTCTTGTAAGTCGATAGTCCGGCTCGTTTTTTGGCTCGATGCTTCTCGGAGAGATAGGTTAGGGTTTCGCTTGAAACTACCGGCAACTCTCTTTGTCGTCTCCGCGGCTTCCGGTTTTCGATTTTCCCTCGAGACATTCTTGGTGGCGGTAAACATTCCTTTTACACTTTTTTTTTTTTTTTTGGTGGGGGTTGTTGGGATTTTTGGTGGTTTTGCCATTTGTGTGCGGGGGGCGCGGGTTTTCGCGGGGCGCGGGCGAAAATTTGATACGCTGCTCTTCTTGTGTGGGGGGGTGTTGCTACTGAGAGGAATCAAAACAATATGAGAAGCATGTATACTTTCCAAACTGTAAATGTATAGGTGTTGTGGTTTTTTATTGTAAAAAAAAATAGAGATATATATGTATTTTGTGTTTTGTATTCTGGCGAGTGTGGCAAATTCGATATTGAGGTATGGAGTCCCAGCCTGGGCTGCGGCATTGAAAACGCAGCGGAATAGAAGGAAGCTGAACAGTGTGTACCGGCTCATGGCCATGCGTGTCGCGAGCGCCTACAGAACTATTTCGACGGAGGCAGTATGCGTTATTGCCGGAATGACTCCAATTTGCATCAACCTAGCCGAGGATATCGAATGCTATCAGAGGAGAGACGTCGTTAACGTGAGGAAGACGGTCAGAGCTGACTCGCTGGCTAAGTGGCAGCAAGAATGGAATAACGCCGATAATGGAAGGTGGACCCATCGGCTCATTCCTAACGTGTCGGCGTGGGTGAACAGGAGGCATGGAGAGGTGAACTTTCATCTGACGCAGTTTCTGTCAAGTCACGGCTGTTTTCGGAAATATCTGAATCGGTGTGGTGATGCTGCGTCACCCTTCTGTCCGGACTGCGAGCACGTGGAGGAAACACCGGAGCATGTGGTTTTCGAATGCCCTAGATTTGCAGCTGTTCGAAGGGAGATACCGGATGTGAGCGTGGACAACATAGCTGAGAAAATGTGTCGGGATGAAAGCATATGAAACACTGTCGATAGAATAGTCACAAGCATTCTAACCGAGCTGCAGCAAAAGTGGAGGAGCGATCAACGAACGAGAGAAGCAGAATAATGTCAGACCTAAGGAGAGAGGACAATGTGCTTGACGTCGGGTCGTCGGGGCGCCGATGAACCGGATGTCATTGCCCAACCGGAATCGTCGGACCAACTTCGGCACTCGATTCGTCAGGGAATTGGAGAAGAACGAAGAAGTGTTTCGAGTATGTAGGGCCCCGGCAGTGCGGACGTCATCCCCAACCGGAACTGTCGGACAACCTCTACAACTCGGATACGAAGACTGTGCGACTCCCCAGCGATATCCGTTGGTAGTCGGGGCACCACCAGTGCGGACGTTTCCCACACCGGAACTGGTGGACCACCTTCGGCGCTGAGGAGAGTCAGGGAGAGACGAAGAGAACTGAAGAAAATGCGACGATAGGAGAGCAAAGGCAGATAGGAGTGATACGAAGTAGCAAAGCAAAGCGGAGTGAAAGCAGGAGCAAAAATGCCAGCAGCGGAGCGCCAAATGGAAATGCCACCCCAAGAAGGAATGTCAACAGATAGTGCCGGGGGAATGGCTGGAGGCTCGAGATGGAATTTAGTCGGTAGGGGATAAGAAGGCATAGAGCCTTGAAATCAGAGTTCTTTTTTTTCTCTGGTCCGAGTCCGACACTCTGGCCCCCGGTGGACGAATTCGATAGATAGCCTACTATCGAAAGGGAGGCCGGGCTTGTTCATAAAAAAGATTTACCAACTCTTTAATAATAAAAAAAAAACACACACACACACATTAGTTAAACCTTTATTTTGGGTTTTTTAATTATAATTGAAGTCCAGTATTTTTCCCAACCATTGGGAGAAAAAAATTTTATAACCCCTTTTTAAAAAAGGGAAAAAAAAATAAAAAAAAAAAACCCCCGGGGTGTTATTTTATCTCGACCTCCAAAAAATTAGAATACATAAAAAAAACAACTTTTTTTTGATAATAAAAAAATAATTATAATAAACAACATGTTGTTAAAAGAACAACAACAACTAACTTGATAAATTTCTTAACATTTTCGTTAAACGTAATGGATAAAGGTCATTATATAAAGGGCGATGCGGTCAAAATTTGGTCAATATCAACTTGACGTATTTCTTTCAATTTTGCATTTAAAAAACCTGAACACCCCTCATTTTGAAGGTGTGTGTGTGTAGAATGTTGCTCCTATTTTGATTTTGGAATTCACTCTTCAGTTGTCAAAATGCCGTCCAAGCAAGAAGAGCAGCGTATCAAAATTTTGCTCGCGCATCGCGAAAATCCGAGCTACTCGCACGCAAAGTTGGCAAAATCGCTAAAAGTTGCCAAATCAACCGTTACAAATGTAATTAAAGTGTTTGGGGAACGTTTGTCGACAGCCAGGAAGTCTGGATCGGGGGGAAATCGAAAACCGGAAGCCGCTGAGACGACAAAGAGAGTTGCCGGTAGTTTCAAGCGAAACCCTAACCTATCTCTCCGAGATGCCGCAAATAAGCTGGGTGTATCGTCTACAACCGTGCATCGAGCCAAAAAACGAGCCGGACTATCGACTTACAAGAAGGTAGTGACTCCAAATCGCGATGATAAACAAAATACGACGGCCAAAGCGCGATCCCGGAGGCTGTACACGACGATGCTGACGAAGTTTGACTGCGTGGTAATGGACGACGAAACCTACGTCAAAGCCGACTACAAGCAGCTTCCGGGACAGGAGTTTTATACGGCAAAAGGAAGGGGAAAGGTAGCAGATATTTTCAAGCACACGAAACTGTCAAAGTTCGCAAAGAAATATCTGGTTTGGCAAGCCATCTGTACCTGTGGCTTGAAAAGCAGCATTTTCATAGCTTCCGGGACTGTCAACCAAGAAATTTACGTGAAAGAGTGTTTGAATAAACGTCTGCTGCCTTTCCTGAAGAAACACGGTTGTTCCGTACTGTTTTGGCCGGATTTGGCATCTTGCCATTACGGTAAAAAGGCCATGGAGTGGTACGCCGCCAACAACGTGCAGGTGGTTCCCAAGGACAAGAACCCTCCCAACACGCCAGAGCTCCACCCAATTGAGAAATACTGGGCTATTGTCAAGCGGAACCTAAAGAAGACCAAAAAAACTGCTAAGGACGAGCAGCATTTCAAGGCAAACTGGCTTTCTGCGGCGAAGAAGGTGGACAAGGTGGCTCTACAAAATCTGATGGCAGGGGTCAAGCGTAAGGCCCGGCAATTCGGATTTGGAAAAGCGGAAGCCTAACTGAATATTTTTCCTGAATTTTATACTAATTGAACTTGAAAAAGAAATTTAATTTGATTTTTTAAATAAACGATTTCACCGATCTACACGCGTTTTCCCTTGACCAAATTTTGACCGTATCACCCTTTAGAAGCATTATATACCGATTTGAGTAAAGTTTTTGACAGAGTAGACATACCTTTGCTGATTTTTATGTTATCACGGTTAGGATTTAATCCAAGATTACTGAAATGGATCGAGTCATACTTGACAACGCAAAGAGTACGACTTGACGGTAATCTCTCTAAAATAGTAAATGTTACATCTGGAGTGCCACAAGGTTCAAATCTTGGTCCCTTATTATTTGTTTTATTTGTTAACGATGTAGAACATTTTTTGAAAGTCCTTCAAGTCTCAGTACATGTCGACGACTTGAAACTTTTTATGGAGATACAAAAACCACATGATCTTGATATTTTTCAACACGAAATCAATAATTTTTACACCTAATGTAAAAAATGCTTGTCAGAACTTAACGATAAAAAATGCACTTCTATATCGTTCACGAGAAAGCATTCCATAACACAAAAAACAGTTTCTCTAGGTCAGATAGCAATTGAAAGATATCATCAAATTAGAGACCTAGGAGGTGAGGCCCATACTAGAATACTGTAGCGTTGCTTGGGCTCCATATCAAGAAACATCTGTAAATCGTATAGAATCGGTTCAGAGGCAATTTGTGTTCTTTACTCTAAGAAAATTAGGTTGGACACGTGTGCCATTACCATCATATGAGTCGCGATGTTTGTTGATTAATTTAGAAGGACTTCAAAGGCGAAGAGAGTTCGCTATGATAGCTTTTATAGCTGATGTTATTGAGCAACGAATAAACAGTTCAGACATATTAGAAAACTTAAATTTTTATGCTCCTACTCGCTCTCTAAGAAATAGAAATTTATTTTTATTAACAATCAAAGAACAAACTATGCCAAAAATGCTCCTTTAAATAGAAAGATGTCCTGCTTTAACACGTATAGCGAAACGATTGATATCACAATGAATAAAAATACACTTAAAAAGCATTTTTTTTTGCTAGGATAACTAGACAATAGTTTATTAAAAACTTTTAGATGTTAAGCAAAAATGTAACAAGATCTACGAAATGATTGACGACAAATAAAATTCAAATTCAAAACCTGCTTTTGAATATCAATTAAGATGACTATAATGCTCATATGCATTGTATCGCTGGTCGTTAAGTCGCATATAGGGCTACTTACGTGCTTTATTGATTGCCTATGGGTTACCTGAGTTATCATCAATGTAAAGGAAATTGTCAGCTACCTATCATTTTTTTATAACACTTGTTCACAAGGCCCCTCTACATTTCATCCTGAATTGGCAAAATCAACTAATAACCAAAGTTGCTGTAAAATGTATTCCTTTTAAATATACACTTTGTACAAGTGCGAACATCATTCTGCACTAGCCATCGCAACGCTTCAGTATCCCAACCTTATGCTTCGGAACGGATCGTAACGAGCAAGGATTATTCCAATCAAGCACTAATGACCAATAAATTGTCCGATTTATTCCTCCATCAAAACGGGTCTGCTGCAAAGCGGCTTCGCGAAAAAGGATATCAATTTGTATCGAACGCTAGGATATAGGCACGACAATGTTGTCACTGGGTAACGGGACTATCCCCGCACCATGCCACCATGGCGCTGGTTTCGGTTCTGTACTGAAAATGCGACGACAACGCCCCTCGTGTTTGGTGGGTGCCTTGGGTGTGGGTGGGGAGTGATTTTTATTGCGGTAGATGACTGGTGCCAGCTCCAGCTCGGTACGAAACGCCGACTCAATCAACTGGCGGTGTATCTGTCCCATGGCGACTTGCCGTCGAAACAGAGTTGATCAGATTACCAGACAGTGGGGATTCGACAGGAAGCAGAGTGGGCTGGCTGGCTGCCATGTTGTTTGATGGAACTTGCGTCGGTGCCAATTATTTAAAATGGCTGAGCTTGTTTCAGGATTGCATGATTGCAGTGGTTATCCCACAGGTATTCAAGTAGATAAATAAGTCGTACATCAATTATTGAAAATGTTTCTAATCAAACATCCTCATTTTCCTTTTACTTGCAGTTACTCGTCGCTTGGAAAGTTGTTACTCGTCGCTTTCGATCCAGTCCTAGAAGCAAATACTAATCCCTTACCTTATCACGTTATACATGCCAGTAAATAGTGCTATCTACTAAAGTTTTTACACGTGTAAAGTTATCGTTGAAGAAAGTTCCTTAAGAAGAAAAAAGAAGTTAGAATAAAATCAATTCAAGTGCCGTATCCTAGTGAGTGAGCATTTAGTTAACAGCGATGGCACAGTTTGTGACTCATATACAGCCCACGCTGCTGGAAGCAGCGCAGGGCCATCTTCCGCATCACCATGGTCATCAGGTGGGATTGCACCATACGTCTCATTTGCCACACAGTGGTCACAATATGCCGTCACCTCCGACGGTGCATCATGGCCATAGTCATAGCCACGTCCATGGCCATCATCCGTCGTCATCCCATGCGACACTGTCGCACAGTGCCAGTCGGGAGATTGGCAACGGGAAATCGTCTAAATCGCATCACTCGCACCAACCAATGTCGCCAAAGTCGGCAGATCCTCACCGACATGGCGGCAGTGCTGAACTACAGCATCAGTACCATCAACAGTACCAACAGCAAATGACACAGATCCAGCAGCAGCAGCATCATCACCATATGCAACAACAGTCGGCATTAGCGGCTGCGGGAGGCCAACGTGGTCATCACCATTCCAGCTCGGTAAGTTTTTTCTTCAGCTTGACGTGCAATGCAATCAAGTAAACATTCAAGGATTCGTAGACATTAAAGTTAAAATTACTACACCCAACTACTGCGGGCAAATGTGGATCGCCATGACCCACTTTCAACTGTTATTAACTACCCTCAAACGAGTCCCGATGGGTGTAACCGGAAACTCCAACCAACCGGGCACGTACGCAATTGTTTTTTGGTGGGTGGGAACCTTCATCCTTTGGTTTCGTGGTGTTTAGCAATTCAAACTCCGTACAACAAAGGCGAGGAAACGGTTGTTGTAATCCGAATAGTCATAAATCTGGGAAAGTTTTTAATGGCATTTTCACCGTACGACCACAGCAACTATGTACACATGTACAGATACGATTAGCCCAAACCGACCTGGTTGGATAGTTTGAGTCAAAAATGGGTCGAAGGGAATTAGAATTGTAGTGCAATGTTACACGTTATGAATGTAGAATTCGAGTTTAGAGATTCGATTCAGCTTGGTTTTGAGCTTACGCAACAAGGACCTAGGAAAGAAGTTCCACAGGTTATATTTCTTCCTTGTTTGTAGATTAATTAAAACTCATGTTCTTAGTGTGAATTAAAATTTAATAAATCATTTTCGATCATTTAAATAAAAATCCAATGGGAATGGGATTTTTTTCCATTCGTTCATATGGCTCAAATGTCGTTAAAAGCAGTTCAAAGGAGCCAAGTAACATTCATTGCAATCATGTATCTGAAGTTCATACTAGAGGGGGCTCAGATAGCTCAGCCGGTAAGAGCACGGTTTACCCAGCCGAAGGCGGCGGTTTCGATTCCTGATCCGGTTGTTGCGGATATATAAATTATGCCGTGTTCGTTCGCGGCATAATAAAAAAAAATTTATTCACTATATATTATATCTAACACTTTTGAATTCAAACTAAGACTAAAGGCTGCTCCGCTTCTCCAACTGGTTTTGTTCGCTGGTTCTGTCATGTCAGCGAAAGTCCTCCGGGTGGAAACAGTTCGCTTACAGCTGTTCTATCCATAGCGTCTAAAGTGCATTCGCACGATCGTACATGTCCAACTCGCTGTTGCTACGTTGCTACAGTGTTGGTTGCTAGGGATGTCCGGTTCCTCAGAACGTTTCCCCCTTAAGTGTTGAACGTCCTCGTTTGACTTTCCGTGGGTTTTCAAGATGTGAAGCCTTGGCATAGGGATGAACTTTAAGAGCGTTGACCTTTCCTCGAAGAGATCGTATTTTGCAGGTGTTGGAGTGTCTTCTGCTGATACCGTATCTCGATTGAGAACTTCCGTCATAGCTTCGTCGGTTTTGGTTTTTTTGTGGTACACTTTGACAGTGCTTTCTGTATCTATGGATGAATACTAAAATCAAAATATGGCCTGTACTCTGAAAAAATGCACCTTTTTGGTCACGTTCATCCATTCTTTCTTCAACTCCAGCTCGTTCTTAAACACCTTGGACGATTTTCCAACTTTGGCCTTCATTATGGCCCAAAATCTTTCCACCGGACGAATCTCTGGTAGATTTGGGGGGTTGGCGGTTTTTTTTTTAGGGTATCTAGCTGGAGCTGCTTGACAACTTGGTTGTCAAGACTAGACCCTTTCCCAACGTCACCTCTACTACGACCAATACCTTAGAAGCTATAGCCTATGTTGGCCGCTTGAGCACTAGTTGAAGTAATTAGTATTGGACCGTAGTATTTTTCTAAATTTCAGTTTCAGTTTTCCCACGATGATGTTTTGTTATGCAGTCGTTAAATGGAAGCTCAATTTAATCCTAGATGTCACGAGCTTTGTTTGATGTTTCCTAAAGATGATAATCCGCGGCAGTAGTAACTAGATTTCAAAAGGACTTGTAAATTGCCAATCAATAATTCTTAGGGACGACATTCAGGCCTTTGATGTAGTCTATGTTGACAACTAGTAGTACTGAAGTCAACCCCAAGAAGTATTGCGACAAATGTATGCATAATATTCATTATTCATACAGCGAATGATATTTCTAGACAACCTTCAATTGCAACGGTGCGCTTATGTTGGCTATTTACAGCACTGCACTATCTTTTTTTTTTTTTCTCCCCGTAGGATTGCAATGATCGGGGTTGGTTTTTGAAAATTTTCTAGTGATTATGCCGGAAGGATTAGTCTATGGTGACCAAATAAACACCGCCCAGACAACCAAAATGTATGTATATGGAAAGTTGTTTTCCTGATACACAGACATATTTGTAAGTAAACAAATCGTATAGAATGCAAAAAATATGGCTTGTACGTGTAAAAGTGGAGGCGATATACGTGCAAATTCCATTGTTCTCTTAAACGAGTTGATTTGACATCGTATGCGATTTGATCTACAATAACAAATTCGATTTAAAAAGTCGAACGAGTGAATCTGATTTAGTTTGTGACGCAGTACGATGGATAAATGACACATCGTATATAAGTCGAAAATTTACACTCTTTACGAATTAACCTAAACATAATACGATAAAGGCCACAATTATATGCGATTTAGACTTAAAATATAGGAATATACGATACTATCTGAACATTGTTATACGACTTCTGGTTGTCTGGGCGGGCTTTCAAAATCAACTCAAATAATCTTCTTAAAAAATTTTGGGATTCAGTATCAGTCAGTATACGTGTTTTGTTGTCCAGGTATTTGTTAAAGTCCGTGTTTTTGTACTTGTCCGTGTCATTATATTGTTAGAGATATTCTTGTCAGTGCAATGTTTGGTATCTGCGCAATTTCATATAGTACAGGTGTGACAATGTAACAGCTATCTCCCTAATTCTTCGCTCCCAAATGGAACAAAGTATTTAACGTTAAATTCATCGGGAAAAAAACTGCTCTGTTGGACATGGATATTTGTGGACGGTCTTTTAATATATAGTTATGTTTGTATGTGTTTATGTGTTAGTAGTTTTGGAAATGTTAAATCATTTACTTATCCACATTGTTGTTATTATTATTTGCTTTTGATTTGTTGGGAACATACCGCTTTAGATGATACTTGCATGCATGTAATTCGTCCACGTAGGTCTTTCGTGAATGGCTAGTCGGTCTTGTTCCAACCAGAGGCCGAAATGTGTGACTATCCAGGTTGCGTCGCCATGAGACTCGGATTTGCTTCCACTGTGACCCTACTAGGTTTCCAAGCATAGCCTTCCTGATTCTTGTATTGTTTCTTTTTTCGTTCTACAAGTATACAAAAATATTCGCTCCTCTGCCAAAAACAGCCAAACCAAACGTAGAATCTGTGTGGTGATGCTTTCCAATTAATTGCAGACCCATAATAAAACTCAGTTATAATAAAAGTATTGAAATTAATAGACGATTCTTTGAATAGCAGTAATATAATTGAAATTATGCAAATGCTATATAGTATGAAAATAAGGAAAGGTGTCGAATTAAAAGTTAATATGCTACTACTAGAGGGTTCAAATGCACTTCTGGTCCACATCACCCCTGGCAACACTGGTTTTCATCTTTCCCGTTTGGGTAAAGATCCAGATAAGCCCTGGAACCTGGTAGATATCAAGCTACCTCAAGGTTTTGCCAATGCCCAGGGAAATTCGGGGGATTGGCGGTTTTTGGTACAAAAACAACGTTATTGTCTCTGTACCGACCCAACGTCGATCGCGCGTAATGGCATGATGCCAGGTCCGGCCAAAATAATGTCTCGCCTCCGTGGGACCGCAGGAAGGGCAACAGACGCTTCTGGAGGTACTCGGTGCGGTAAATTTCGCTGTTGATGGTACCCGTTGTGATGTACGGTTTACTCAGTTTACCGCATTGGCATATGGCCTTCCAGAGCAAGTATTTTTTTGGCGAATTTGTCCACTTTCTTCTTCCTTATGTCTTCCGGAACATCAACCCGTGATTTGGCAACGTAGAACTCCAGCCCCGGTATCTGCTTTGCGTCTACTTTGATATAGGTTTCGTCATCCATAACCACACACATCGGTTTCGTTAACCACTCTCGATACAGCTTCCTTGCGCGGGATTTGGCCGCCGTGTTTTGTTGATCACGCCGGTTCGATGCCTTGCGAACCTTGAATACACGAAGCCCAGCTCGTTTCATGGTTTGCTGGTTCGGAACACTTTACCTTCAGAGCCGCTTCGCGAATCGAAAGGTTCGGATTACACTTGAAATAATCCAACACCTTCCGGACCTTCACAGGGTCAGCTGTCTTCGATTTTCTTCCACTTCCAGCCCGCCGCTCGGTCGTCTGGGACTCCTTAAACGATTTTTCCACCCGAGACACAGTTGCATGGGTGATTCCCAGTTGTCTTCCGATCCATCTCATGGTCGCAGTCAGATTTTCCATGACGACGCGCAAAATTCTCCGGCGATTTTCTTCTTGTTTCGATGACATCTCAATAACCACTGAACCGATTGTTATGAAATTTTGCACATGTAAACAATTTACTCCAAACTAGATTTTCATCAATTTTTACCCACGGACAAAAAAGTTACACACGGATAAAAAGGGTGCATTTTTTTTCGAGTACAGGCCTTAGATACAGAGGATAGGCAAAATGATTGAGATAGCCAAAATTTTGCCCAAAATCAATTCCTTATAACTTTTTGAAAAATTGTTGAATTTGGACTACAGAGTGGTCATGGCAGCTGCTGGTTCTAAAATGCATTTAAAAGTATCACCTCGAAAAATCTTGAAGTTTGATACCCATATTGATAGGGTTCCGGACATTCCAAATTGGCCACTTCCCCCGGGGCACCTGGAACCTATTACAGAGTGTTCAGGGCAACTGATCGTCCTGAATATGCTCCCTGAGGCACCTCCATGAAAAATATTGATGTTTTGGTGATATATACATGATTGGAAGGATTGTCTTTCAGCATTTCAGCATAACATTTAATTTAAAATTGCACTTCTAAACTTCAACTTCTATATTTACAAAAGATTGGCATGTGCATATAAGCAATGTAGAATTATATTTTAATATAGTGTTTGGTGGTATTATGGTAAGAAAAGCTATTATTTCAGAAATTATCAAACCGGACTCTTCGATCACTACAATTGCTATCTTTGAAATATTACTAGATCAGTATACAGAAAAATATTACAACATGTTTTATAAAATAATATCTTTTATTGAAATTTTATCTTTGATATTTGGAATGATCTATTCTGTTTTCAGCTTTTCCAGGACTAGAAGGATATTATTACATATCTAATTTTTATTTATTTTTCAGTAACAAACCATTGGATGTATCATTTAAGTTTGAAATTTGAATAAATTAGCATTCTTGTCTATAATGTTATCTTAATTTTTCGTGTGCAAAAAAAAACTAAATAATAAATAAAATATAACTGGGAAAGGGAGGGACCATCAGGGCACCCAAGTAAAACGATTTGGATAGGGAGCATGGGACTGCCTCCTCCTTATTGTTAACATTTCGCGGAACGAGGGCGGGCTCTTCGACCTCATCTATTGGGTTTATTCTGTCAATCGAGGGCTCGATTCTAGTGCTGTCTATATGACCTTGCTTTTGGAAGGAGATTCTTTTCCCTATATTCGCGGGTTTCTCGTAAGTGTCTCTGCTTACGGGCGTTTTTGGCCCTTCATACAGGAGCTTGATGATCACATACAATAATAGAATCCTGCACAAATCGTTTCTCAGATTATTTCACTGCTATGGAAAGTTACCTTGCAACAATAGATGGTAGTATTACATCATCACATCATCATATATACATGATTGGAAGGATATACATGATTGATCATAGCATCCGGAACCAGTTTTACGGAAATGGACATATTTCGGAAGTTTTTCAACGGATCTTAGTGCAACCACCGGCATTCAATTTTCAATGAGTTCTAGTTTCTAGGAAAAAAGGGGTCATCAATGTAACTTCACACCACACAAAAATACGAGCAGCAGAAAAATGTCTTTTTGACATGCCCTCTGAAAATCCGGAACTTCTCCGGTGTCCGGTGGCCAATATTCCATGCATGTTCCTGAATATTGACTAAATTTGCCGTCGAATGCTTCCGGTTTTGTCCAAATTCAACAATTTTTCAAAAAGTTATAAGGAATTGAATTTGGGCAAAATTTTGCCTATCTCAATCATTTTGCCTATCCTCTGTACTATACTTGCATCGAGGTCTTTTATGGTGAGGCGATTCTGCTTATATAATTCTAGCTTCACATTTTTTTCTAAACTTTTTCTTCCTACAGCCTTATACACCAACAATTCTCCCACCCTACCCCAATCCCGTGGGCAGCGATGCAATATTATTGAACACTTCTAGTGTGCACTAATAGTGTATCGCGCAAAATTCAAAACCCCCATGGGTAGAAATGTTGCGAAGCCTATTCAACTATTCCCTGGTGTATTATGTAAGGTTTGAGTTCTTGAACTCATGCATTGGTGTTGGCCTAGAAAGCTCCCAATTTATAACTATGGACGTGCTTCTAGAAAACTGAGCTTAGAGCAGACGACGTCAAATCCAGTTAGCAAAAGAACAAAGGTTCTTGGGCTTCGTGGTCGTGTGGCTAGCGGCAACACCCATCGTTCAGGCGTATACCGAGTGTGTATATTCAATTCTCTTTCCAACCGATGGAACTTTTCGTAACCGGAAAATTTTCCTACTGGTCAACAGGGTGCTGTCTCGTTGTAAAATGTTAAGTGTTCAGTCTGTTGAAGACCGCTGCATATAGGAGCAAAGGGTGAATCGACAATTATTGCAACACTTCAGATTGATTGGTAAATCGGCTTAAGTTATTGAAAAGAAACCAAATTTGCACAGTAGTTCAATAAATGTATTTATTTCAGCTTTCATACGTCGATTTAGTTTTTTAGGATGAGTTTGAGTAAAAAGCTCGACATTTGCGATTGAGTCGTTTCCGGTACGTTTTTCTTATTTCGGTCCAGTTCTCCTTTGGTCTTCCGAAACTCACGCTTCATCATGGCTCAATAGGTTTCGAGAGTCTGGTGGTTTTCAAGAAAGTTTGATGGGTTCATGTTTTTCGGAACAATATACACATAATTAGCAACATATCACTCCTGAATTGATTTGGAGTAGTATCGTGAAGCCAAATCGGGCCAAAACAACAGTTTTTAATCGTAATGCCACTTTTATACGGCACGTCTTGAGTCACGAATGGTTCACACCGTTTGGCATATGGCCTGCCAAATCAGGTACTTGGAAGTCAATTTCGATAACTTCTTCCCGTTTAAAACGGCCATCCACAGGCAACTGCTTAAAATCCGCTTTGATGTAAGTCTCATCATCAATGGCGCAGCAACAGACTTTCGTGATAAAACTACATTCAAAACTGCTTTGTCTACCAACACCTCCTCTTACTTACCTTACCTTACCTTTCAAATCAGACCTCTGCTGTACACAGAAGTTGTCTCTATTGTATTCGATCCATAGCTGTTCACAGGTCGCCTTCTACTTGATCGATCCACCTTGCTCGTTGCGCGCCTCTTCTTCTCGTACCACCACCTCCTCTATGCTTCTTTAAAGGCGAAAGTTGTACAATTTGACCCATTATATAGACGGTTTGTAAAATGTTCTAGTGAAATATGTTGCGACCACTTGAGAGCGTTAATAAAAACTATTGGCTACCATAAAAACCAGCATACAGCCACATGCCCACGGTTGTCAAACTTCACTGTGATATCGTGGTTGATTTTTGTTGTTCTGTTTTGTTCGATTCTCTTCTCTTCTGGTTCATTTAGCAGTTAATAATATCTAAGAAAAATGTTTTGCGGGAAAATTTGTTAGCAAAATATCCATGTTTGTTAGCAAAATATCCAAAAAAAAATTGAGTTTGTTACTGCTTCAAATCATATGCGCCTTTAATTTTATGGTGAATGTTGGCACGATAAGAGCCGAAAATTAATGCGCGTCGAAAATGCAACAAAAACAGATATATTCGACATAAAGCAGAAATATTCGATAATGATTCATGAATTTCCTTAAAATTGGTGAAATTCAAGATGGTTATCTAAAAGAATGCCAAAATTGGTCTCCGATCTTCAGTTCATTTGCATTACATTTAAAATTTGGTGCATAAATTTTTCCACATCTCAATTATTTTAATATGACGATTGGACAAAATCACAGTTCTGCCAATACCCAATTTATCTTCACAATGACAACTATAAAACTATTTGATCATTTGGTGAATTTACCGTTTAATGCATTTACTGGAGGCAAAATGGTATTACAATTCTTTTTCAATTGCCCATAATAAGATAATATGAATGAGTCCTAAAACGGCATTTCAAAAGAGCATTTTGCTAGTTCATAAAATCGAAATAAAACCTTTGATAGGAGTAAAATGAATTTGAGAAAACAAGGGGTACTGACCGTTGTAAAAAAGCTGTGTAGGTTCTCATAAATCTGACTAAAATATGAAACCTATTGGTACCTCTTGGTGCCATAATAAAACCATATTGATTTCTAGTGGCTTTCATGAAACTTAATAAAGTTGGATGGTTTTGGCAACGTTACTTGGGTCGAATGATGTATATTCATCAGTTTTCCCAAGGTGTGATCCGACAACCCAGGATTTTGCATGCGGGTGAACAAAATCCTTTCTCGAACGGTTTGCTGATTTTCGTCCATCTCGACCGAAATTTCACTGTCAACTGCACAACGTAGTGGATGTAAACAAAACACCTTTAAGAGAAACTAGGCCAAATTTGGTTAGATTCGGAAAAGGTATGAAAAAAAGTTGGGCAATTTAGAAATGTCATAATCATTATCGACTAACTCTTTATTTAGGCCGACAAGCTGGTGAAAAGTATTGCAAGGTCTTTTTGTATTAGGAAAGAGGCGGAAATGGATAGAAATCGGTGTAATAAATAAATTGTGTGGAGTATTTTTTATATAGGGTCATGAGGTAGTTACTTTTGTATCCACCTTGAAGTTATGCTGTAGCTTTCCTTAAGAGCATGATATCTGCTGACGCTATACTTTGCAATTGATTTCGTACAAACTATGCAGGATAAAGGGAGAACAAGGAGACAGAGGAGAGAGGAGACAGATATTTCTCTATTGTTTTCGATTAATTTATACTATTATTTTGAGGAATTTACTGAACATGAGCATGAGCATGGTTGATCGCCCAAGGTTGCTACTCTGTTATTGCCAGATCAGCTGTAATTACACAGAGAAAAAAAACATATGATGCTTGGGACGAGCATACATCCTAAATGTGTAACAACTGGTGATCTTAAATTAAGGCAATACCAGCGCCTGCCTCGTCCAAATACAGCTCAAATAAGGAACGGGTAGGAATGTGTAGACGTGATAATCGCTTTGCTGGGAGCTGAAGAATCCGTGGCACTTCCAAGAGAAATCACTGATATGTTGGCAGCAGGGTTTGTTTTGGTAAACGATACGCTGAATTCTTGTTTATCTTTGTTTTCAGATAATGCTCCATTAAGTTGGTTTTAAGGAGATGTCCAAATATGTATTTAAATATTAGTACCGATTTAAACCAACGGCAGGGATGCTATTGGAGCAAATTACAAAGTGTGATAATGGTTTTCTTCCATGGGAAAACAAGATTTTAATCTACGCTTAACAGCCGCATTGCACCGGCATAAAGCAAGGGTAAGGATGTCATTGGAGCCGCTCAAAAGGTGTGATGCTGGTTTTTCCAAGTGAAGACAAAGTTTTAATAAACTTTCAAATTCGATTTATACAATAAGAGTGAAAAAAAAAATATTTTAGTTCAGTTTTCGATTTATTGGAGGAAAATAACCTTTTGTAGCATTTGACTGTTTATATTAATAAATATCTTGGTATCAGTAAAACGCTCGCACTTTGGCCTTGGCATTCTTCATTAAATTCAGCACAGTTGCTTTTGTGACTTTGCTGGTGGCTGCTGTCCAATTTTTCTGGAACTCCTGCATGTTATAGGACACTGTTACCTCCTTCCGAAAGTGCCGCTTGATAATCGCCCAAAACCGTTCAATTGGCCGAAGAAATGGACAGTTCGGCGAATTGGTGTCCTTTTTCCCGAATCTTACCGACTTCTGTGAAAATCTGAGCTCGTAAGTTGTACGATGAGGTTTTGAGCAAAAAGGAAACGTAATTTTTTTATGGATGATAAAACGTATATTAAGCTGGACTACAAAACACTTCCTGGGGTACAATTTTACACTGTGAATCAAGAAACCGATGTGCCAAACTCAGAAAAGTCGATTTTTTGTGAAAAATGCGGAAAGAAAGTACTGTTCTGGCAAGCAATTCGCCAATGTGGTATGAAATCTTTGCCTTTTTTCGCACTTGCGAACATAAATGCCGAAATTTACCGGAAGGAATGCTTTCAAAAACGTGTGCTATCTCTCATCCGAAAGCAAAAAGGTCAGACACTGTTTCGGCCTGATTTGCTGTCATGCCATTATGTGCATTCCATAATGGACTGGTATCGCGAAAACGGAGTCGAGTTTGTAGCAAAGGCGATGAATCCTCCAAATTGTCCGTAAATGAGGCGTAAAGTTTTGGGCTTTGATGGAAGCAAAACTTCGGTCGAAAGGTACAAAATCCGCTGATGTCGATAAATTCAAAAAGAATTGGGTATATGTGAGCAGAAGCATTGATGGAACAGTTTTCGAAAACCTAATGAGGAACATTAAAAAGAAAGTGCGTAACTTGGCGATGTTCGCGAATAACTGAATAAATATACTGTAATTTGATCATTGTATAGCTAAGAAACATTATTTTTGTACTTTACACCCCGAAAGAGAAGAACAAGCTGAAAAAACAGTTTTTCTCTGTACACATAATTAACGATATAGTCCTTAGTAATAGTGCAGTGCACTGTCTCATACGGCTTGCCATAGAAAAATTACGTATCATGTGAGCAATGGAAGGGAAAATCGATGCCCGGCAGCAATGGTGGTTACATCGGAATATGCAAATTAGTTTAATTTAAGCCCAATCTCTGCTTCATGCTACTCGACATAGCATGGCTGCTTGTGTTGAGATTGAACACGGTTTACGTAACCATGTTTGAACGCGGCCTGCTGGACGAGTTGGTTTGAATTTCAAAATTTTGTTCTGTGTGTTGGCTTGCTATCAAAAGATCACTAGCGAAAGACTTACATGCTGATGGGAGAACCAAGTGCTAAAACATCAATGCATGCGAAAATCACTTTTCCGGGCAGTTTCCACCCGTTCATTGCCGTAGCAATTTCCTAATGGACTTGGTTATGCTTGCCGGAAAACAGTCATCCTGACAGGATAAAGCAAGCTAACGATAAAATGTTGCACTGCGGACTGAAGCAGCAGCATGTTTCTTCGTGGGTGTTTTAGTGTGTTTTACTACTTTAATCCTTTTTCCTTGGCGTGGACTGTACTCGTCGGTATCGTAAAACTCCACTATATTCTGTTTTTCTTTTTTACACACGAAGACGAAGACGAAGACGAGACATTTTCCTACTACCATAGAGCCGGACCGGACGGAAGTGGTGCCGGTAGACGGAAACGAAAAGTGCGCTGATCCACTAAAAGTTTAGCACATCTTTCTACGTCAAATGACGATGGATGTAGGGAGGGTTGGCGTTGATATCAGCAGAAATAGTACCGTTTGCCAAAATTCTCCGATAGATGGACAAAATAAATGCGCTGATCTGCATTTTATAAGGGAATTCTGCTGAGCTGGTTGTTTGTTGGAACAAAGAAGTTTTATTGGCTCAGTGACAACGAGACATATTTGGAAGATGTTCAAATAGCACCTAAGCAGGAACAACTCCCTTCTTTTAATGTGCAGAGCAAAAATGGACAATTTTTATTGCGAGATAAGGCTGTAGTTTTGATAGCAGAAACCCCAGCTGTCAGCATATCCACCATTGGTTTAAATACATATAAAGGATGTTCCGATCAAAATTTGGTCAAACAGTAATGTGTGAGAGTCGATCAAAGTTTATATTAATAAGTCAAATTCTTTTTCTTTTTCAAGTTCAGTTAATACAGAATACAGGAAAAATATTCAGCTAAGCTTCCTTTTTACCGAATGCGAATTGCCGGGTCTTTCGTTTAACACCTGCCATAAGATTTTGTACAGTCTCCTTGTCCACTTTATTCGCCGCAGAACGCCAGTTTGCCTTGAATTGTTTCTCGCTCACAACAGCTTTTTGAGTCTTCTTAAGGTTCCGCTTGACGATGGCCCAATATTGTTCGATTGGGCGGAGCTCTGCCGTGTTGGGAGGGTTCTTGTCCTTGGGCACCACTTGAACGTTGTTGGCAGCATATCACTCCATGGCCTTTTTTCCGTAATGGCAAGATGCCAAATCCGGCCAAAACAGAACGGAACAATTGTGTCGCTTCAGGAAAGGCAGTAGACGTTTTTGTAGGCACTCGCTCAGATAAATTTCCTGGTTGACGGTTCCGGTCGCAATGTAAACGTTGCTCTTCAAGCCACAGGTACAGATGGCCTGCCACACCAGATATTTCTTCGCGAACTTTGACAGTTTAATGTGCTTGAGTTTTAAAATTGCTTCTTTCTCCCCTGACATTCAATCCTTCGAAAATGAGAGTTCAAGATGAAAAATTGTATTTGTTTTTGGAATCATTGAATCATATGGTTTTCAAAAGATATGATTGCGTAAAATGCAATATTAGTGAGGTGTATTTTTTGCTACCTTTCTAACTTTTTGGTGCACTCTAGAGGAATCTAGATAACCGACCACATGGATAATTTTTTCAAATCTCAAATCAACCATTTCATCCTTCCTTTTAACTCACTAAACAAATGCAACAGCGATCACCTAAACCCGGAACTGCAAACCCCGGCGTAGTGGTTAACATCATACCTGTCATGCCAAAGTCACGAGTTCAAATCTCACCCCCGGACAGGTTACGAAAAAACCCAAAGAGGTGTTTGAGTGACTACGACGGGAGATAAACTAGCCCAAGGCTGAAAATCTCAATAATCAAGGAATAAAAAAAAAACAGCTTTTTTATGCCACTTCGAGTTGAAACGGATCCTCTCAAAGGTAAATATTGCACTCAAAAAAAAAATGCAACACTTTCTAGAGTTATCGAGATGACCTTCAAGCAAGAAGTGCTTCCACAAACAATTATGGGCGCGGTCGTGAAAAATCCAGGCCAGTCTCACAGGTGGATCGCGAAACAGTTGGGAATCGACAATTTGACCGTGTCCCGTGTGGCAAAATCCTTCAGAGAGACCCAGACGACAAAGCACCGAGCTGTCAGATAATGAAGCTGAGTCTGCTGCCTGTGATGTACCAATAGATTTTTTTAAATTTGACCACGTTCGTGGTAACTGAAGAAACGATTATTGCTGCGTCGAGAAAATTAAAAAGTCTGGTCCGGATGGCATTCCTGCTGTGATTTTTTGTCGTTGTGCAGCTGTCTTGGCTAAGTCCCTTGCAGTCATATTTACTCAATTTTTCCAGCAAGGTAAATTTCCGGTCTTATGGAAGCAATCACTCATGTTTCCGGTGCTTAAAGCCGGTGATGTTTTAAGCCAAGCTATCTTCACTAGTTCGAGAAGCTACATATCGACAAATCAACATGGATTCATTCCTGGAGGGGTGGGGGGCACCAACTACTGGATTTTCTCGGATGGGTGCATATTGGGGATGGAGCAAAATACCAAAGTGGTGTCTTCACACTGATCTAAAAACTGCCTTCGGCAAGGTTGACCATTACATTCTTCTGGGTAAGCTTTCTGGGCTGGGTTTTACTCATACTTAAGCTGTTTGTTCAGTCTCGGTTGATTGTTCTTACTCATACACCACAACTCCGGGTGCCGGGTCACGGAGTATCTTTGTTTACGTTTTTTTTTACTCTTGTTGTGGATTTATGGGATGTGTGGGAAGTTTAACGTTTGTATCCACATTAATCCGGACACCTTCAAATCATTGTAACTTTTGAAATATTGCACGTAGGATTGAAAAATTTCACTGTGGTATAGCTGAGAGTCTATGATGAAAAAGACTATGATTGATGTTTACATTTCATGTTTAGTATTCAAGATGGCGACGATAGAAAAACAAGTGCGCGAGCGAATTTTGTACGGGCGTACGGCAAATCCTGACTTGCCAATACGGGACCTTGCAAAAACATTGGATTTGCCTAAATCCACTGTTCACGATGTGCTCAAATTATTTTCGGAACGTTTGACGGTGGAGAGGAAACCGAGAAGTGACAAAAACATTGGACGCGCTGATCCTGTCATGGACCGAAAGGTGAAAAGGATATTAACGAAAAACCCAAATCTCTCCATTCGAACGGTGGCTCGTAAAACAGGGATGTCGCCTGGTTTTGTCCAATAATCAAAACAACGTTTGGGACTTAAGTCGTATAAAGTAAAAACAGTTCCAAATTGCAACGACTAACAGAACTTGGCAGCAAAATCACGGGCTCGAAGTTTGTACTGCGAATATTTGACGAAGTTTTCATGTGTTGTTATGGACGATGAAACTTATGTCCTGGAGGATCTCAAGCAGCTTCCAGGGCTGGCTTTTTATTCTGCTATGGCCAAAAATGCTACAGCTGAGCATTTCAGAACGAAGAAGGCATCGAAATTCCCTAAAAATACCTTGTGTGGCAAGCAATTTGCACGTGTGACAAAAAGCATAAATTTTTCGTCACTACAGGCACAATCAACAAGGAGATCTATCAGAAAGAGTGTCTGCAGAAGCGATTGCTACTCTTAATCAAAAGTAACAAAGAAAAACCATTGTTCTGGCCCGATTTGGCATCATGCCACTATGCTAAAACTGTGATGGAGTGGTACCAGGCAAATCAAGTGAACATTGTAACAAAAACCTCAAACCCGTCAAATTGCCCAGAGCTACGACCAATCGAGAGATATTGGGCTCTGGTGAAGCGGAAGCTTTCTGGAAAGAAGCAAGGAATCAAAGACATCAAACACTTCCAGCAAATTTGGACAAAGACGGCTTCTACGATTTCTGAAGAGTCTGTACAAACCCTAATGGACGGAGTTAAGCGCAAAGTTCGAAAATGTTATGCAAATACCGAATAACTATGTTTTGTCTTCACGAATTGTTAAAACACATCCCATGAATCTGAAATAAACAACTACGACGGAAATATAATGCGAAATTTATGTTTTATTCATGTTTTGAGGTGTCCGGATTATTGTGGATACAGACCTTATGCAGATGACATGAAACTCTACTTTGTTGTTCGTACGGTAGATGATTGCCATTGCCCTCAAAGTTTACTACACCTGGTCGGGGAAAGGTAAGGGCGAAAAAAATGGATGGAAAGAACCCTAAGTGTGTTGTGATGACGTTCCATCGTGTAAAGAACTCAATACTTTTCGACTACTGTATTGATGGTATTCCGCTCGTAGAGTTGATAAAGTAAATGACCTGGGTGTCTTTTGGATGCGAAGCTGGATTACCGTCTACACTATCAAGCCATAATTTCAAACTAATCGAACTTGGATTCATTTCCAAAATCTCACGGGATTTCAACGACCCCCACTGCTTAAAGGCGCTGTATTGTTCACTAGTCCGCCCTATACTAGAGAACGCATCTGTTGTCTGGAGTCTGTATGAAGTTACTCTGGAGCAAAGAAGAAAAATTCAGCAGGCAGCATTCGTCGTTAAGCTTTGAAACGGTGAAGTGGATTGTCCAGGAATTGCTATCACAGCTGGTCTTTCGTGTTCCTCAACGAATGTTACGCCATTATTAGGACTTTTTCGGCAGTGGAATCTGCTTTTGAATTCGGCGAATCATCCATCCAACAAGTTCCGAAACAGGATACAAAGAATATTGAAGTGTTATATTTTATGTATTGAGTATTGAGTAACGGTGTGTTTTTTGTTCAATTTTATTTTTTTATTTAATCAAGTTTTACCTTTATTCATGTAGACACAAAAGTTGATGAAATTAATAATAAATAATAATAATAATAATAATAATAATAATAATAATAATAATAATAATAATAATAATAATAATAATAATAATAATAATAATAATAATAATAATAATAATAATAATAATAATAATAATAATAATAATAATAATAATAATAATAATAATAATAATAATAATAATAATAATAATAATAATAATAATAATAATAATAATAATAATAATAATAATAATAATAATAATAATAATAATAATAATAATAATAATAATAATAATAATAATAATAATAATAATAATAATGAATAATAATAATAATAATAATAATAATAATCAACGGCCAAATGTATAAAAAAGCGCCTGCTGCACTTCTCCATCGAAGGTAACACTCGGTTTTTGCTGGATCGTGCCATTACACGAAACCGGTGATGAAGTGGTACGAAGCCAACGATGTTTTTGTGCCGAAGGAGGCAAATCCGCCAAACATCGCCCAATAGAAAAATTCTGGGCGATTATGAAGGACAATCTTCGGAAGGCAAGGAAGGTCTTCAAAAACGACAAGGATTTGAAGAAAGAGTGGATGAAAGTGTGTGAGAATGATAGCACAAGATTGGCACAGGATTTGATGGGTTGCGTTAAGTCCAAGGTGCGTGAATTTACCCTAGGAGAGAAGGCTGAACAAACCAACTCTGCAAAAACTTAGTTAATATGTGTTTATATATTCCCCGACTTAAAATGAATTTTGGTGATCAGTTTTGTATGTTGCATTTTTTTTTTGAGTACAATCTTTAAACGAAAATATCGCATCACAACTAGTCGGTAATGTTTCAGACTGAAGCTTATCTGTTTGAGAGGCTCCAGAATACTTGAAAATATCATACACCAATATACTCCAATGTTTTAAAACACCGAGATCAACTGTTTTGGAATAGTTCTAGGCTTGATGTCACACAAAAATACGTCCCTTTCTATTCTACTAAGCGTTGCGTGTTAACTGGCGTTCAGTATCCGATCGGGTAAAACTTAGATTGAAGGCAATGTCGATCCTTGGATGGTCCCAAAACTATCGCCTGATACCCATTAAACCGAACACAATGTACCCAAAAATACGAATGATACGTAAAGCGTGTAAGCGAAACCGCATTTTACCCAAACAGCGTGAATTAATCACCAAAATTTGCAATGAACGGAAAACCGCCCATACAGCTTTAAAAATTTAAAGCACAAGACCCACCACTTTATTAGAAGCAATCCAAGACGCTTTCCTTTAAACGAACCTCAACAGCTGTACCGTATCTAACCGGCGCTTTAATTCTTATCGAAATACCATTAGCGTAAATCTAAAGCTAAATTGCTTCTAGCATTCGGTTCGACTCGGAGAGTTGAAACATTATTCGCAACTGCAGTGCCCTTTTCTTTCCCATGGAGCGCCGCCAAGACGGCCGTAGCGGTCGGAAGTGGATCACTTTAACTGTACCAACCACCCATCATCGAATGGCGGCTCTGTTCCGTAGCCAAAACCATCATCCTGGTTGTGTAATGGCCACGGTGCGATGGCAGGCGGCGACTATAAAACAATTCCTCGTTCCACTCCCCTCCTGTGTGCCCCTTTTCCGGTTGCAAATGTCGGCGGAGGTCATGTGGGAAAATTTATCTAAACCTGCATCGAACCACGCACCACATCGGGTGGGGGGAGGTGCTGCTGGCATACATAGAACCGTTGCAATTTAATTGATTTTATGGCCGTTGCTTGTGCGCCATCATTTTTCATGTTTCGTGCTTTCCTGCGGTAGATGTGGTTGTTTGTGTGTATGTGGAACGTCTTATAAGACTACTCGTCATGGGTTGCGGTGCTGGTGGCGCCAGAAAATGGAACTTTCTGCACATATCCTTGCAAAGAGGGGGTGGGATGGATGGGATGAACTACCAGCTGCAGGGTTTTGGGAAGAAAGTGACAGAAGAGTGGGAAGGTAAACTTGGCGTAATACTAAATAACACCTGACAGAACGTATTAGGAAGATTAACGTGTCATAGAGCGTAACTGGAAGTGTGCTGTAGTGATTTCAGTTGGGACGTAAATATATCCCAGTGTGACATTTTGATAAACTTGTCACTTCTGAACATTGTTGAACTAAGAGTAGAAATTTGAGCTTTAAATCGAATGGGATCGAAAACTTCCACAATCTTGAACAAATTTAATCTCGGAAGGTTTAATCAATACCACATGGACCTGCACCGTAATTCATAGCACGTAGACAGAGGATATAATTCACCTGCTACTTTGCTGTGATGTAAACGTAAATCAATCAGCTTCGACACAGCTTCCCACCGTCCGCAGCAGAGCATAACAATCGATACCGAGAGTGTGAGAGGCAATTGATACCGTCGATGAACACGGTCTAAGTGTGGACACATCTACAAACCAAGGCACCTCGGACCGCTTTCCGTTTGGGACACGTGTTTGAAATACAGGTAGAAAACGGCGACGGTGACGACGACAAGGTACTTAGTGAACAGCGCATGCCGTTTGGTTGAGCAATGGTTGCCATTCTCAAAGGGGAAATGGAAACTAATTTTAGAACTTTGTAGCGATTTCGTCCGAGCTTACCGGGTGTATTTGTGAGATCGCTTTACCGATCAATCCACTCAGAGAAATGCGCGGTTTGAGAAATTCAGTGAATAGGGAAATCACATTGCGCTAGGGGGATAGTTCGTATTGTGTAAGTCTAGACGAGTTGTGACCATTGGTGCGTGTTTTGTTGTTTGTTGATTTTCCTCTAGCTCAATCGACTCCGCCAACCGATGGACTGTTGCGTATGGCATCTCGGCTGTGTTCAACGATCATCACCATTCACAGCAGTCAGTTTAGGTCTAGACGGGAATCATGCTCGTGCTAAGAATAGCACGAACCGTACACAGCGTAGATCGTCAAATTCAGTACGACCTGCACCGCGGACGGTTCGTGACACGGAAATCACACTGAAGTAGGGACGGATTTTGCTCTCCTCAATCAACGTACTGAGATGTGGTGAAAGTCTAGTGAGTGAATGTGCCGAATGTGTTGATGAAGAAAAATTGCTCGCATACTGAAACGTGACCTTAGGGAGTGGAAGAATTCGCGGGGTATTTTACGATCAACTTTGAACTATGTGTCATTCTCGCACCCACCTGTGTCATTCTCGAACTTTAGGGGTGATGTGAGGGATTCCTGCAGTGAACGTGCTGGTATTCAACGAAGTTTTTTCAATTGTCGGAGCACCTGTCATTAACATGCGTATGTGTGTGATAAAAGTGCTCAGTAAGAGATGGTGGCATTGCTCAATTAACTTGCACAAGCAATACAACTTTCAACAAAATCTTATGTTTGGTACACGCATCTAGGCATCATGCTACTATATTAATCGAAATTCATCCTACTCGAAAACGAAGGACTGACGCACGTTAGGGGTGATTTGTATTGTTTTTATTTATTATTAAACTTAAGCAAACTGTATTGTGAAAGGAGAGCAATCTATTTGAAGTTCAATCGCTTGAATCAGCATTAGATTAGTACTAGAACAATGCAACTGATATGAGAACAGCTATCCTATTTGTGCTTTTCTCGAACGGAATAGATTAATGGAGCCTATTTCTTTATAATCACAATCGCGAACTTATATCGTAAAAGAAGTGCGATAGTCAATAGATGAATATAATATTTTCGTGCTCATAGAGAAATATTCGTTTACTCAGATTCGGTTCTCTTTACAGCCATTCCATGATAAAAGAACACGAGAATGAGCATGGTAGACCGCCCGAGGTTGTTACTCCGTACTCGCTGAATTATTGTTTATCTTTGTTTTCAGATTATTCTCCATGTAGTAGGTTTTATCGAGACGCACGAACATATATTTGAATATTAGTACCGTTTAAAACCAACGGTATGGATGTCATGAGTGACTCCAAAAAGTGAGAAGATGGTTTGCTTCTTTGAAAAATCAGGACATTGAACATCGCCACCATCACACTTGTGAGTCCCTAATGGCATCGTTACCGTTGGTTTAATTAGATTAAAGGTGACTCTTGAGCCGATTTTAACCAACGGAAAGAATGCCATTGGAGCCACTCACAAAGTTTGATGGTGGTAAACTTCATTGAGAAGACGAGGTTATTCGAAGGCCAATATGGCCTGATTTGAACCTACAGTAAAGATGCTGTTGCGGCCGGTTACAAAGTGTAAAAGGGGTTTTTCATTGGGAAGAGAAGGTAATTACGACCTGGACCCTACATATTGATCCCATCAACACATGGGATGAGGGCCAGTGTTTTACATCCCTTCCGAACGAAGACGTGATCAGAGATTTTTCGTCTAAGAAGATGCAAAACAGAAAGAAAGCTGTTGGGGCCACTCACAAAGTGTGATGGAAGTTTTTTTTCTCATTGGAAAAACAGTATTTATTTTGAATAATGCTGGATTGTCTATTTGGATCGATTAATTTAAAGTAAGGATACTTCTGGGACCGCTTACAAAATGTGATGGTAGGTATTTTTTTTTTGAAAGACAAGGTAATTTTTAATAATGCTTGGGAGCCGATTTGGACCTTAGGATGGTTGCTGTTGGGGCCTCTCAAAGAGGGGTGGGATGGATGGGATGAACTACCAGCTGCAGGGTTTTGGGAAGAAAGTGACAGAAGAGTGGGAAGGTAAATTTGGCGTAATACTAAATAACACCTGACAGAACGTATTAGGAAGATTAACGTGTCATAGAGCGTAACTGGAAGTGTGCTGTAATGATTTCAGTTGGGACGTAAATATATCCCAGTGTGACATTTTGATAAACTTGTCACTTCTGACCAGGGTTGAACTAAGAGTAGAAATGCATTATTTTTTTCCCCCTACACCACCGGCACCGTCGTCTTTCAAAGTGTGATGAAAGATATCCATGGCGTGGTTATTGAAAATCGTCCGAGTGCCAATTTGGATCGATTTAAACCAACAGAAAGAAAGGGCCACTCTCAAAGTGTGATGGAAGTTTTTTTTTCTCATTGGAAAAACAGTATTTATTTTGAATAATGCTGGATTGCCTATTTGGATCGATTAATTCAAAGTAAGGATACTTCTGGGACCGCTTACAAAATGTGATGGTTGGTATTTTTTTTGAAAGACAAGGTAATTTTTAATAATGCTTGGGAGCCGATTTGGATGGTTAGGATGGTTGCTGTTGGGGCCTCTCACAATGTGTGATAGTGAATATTTATTGGGCAAACAAGGTACAGTACTGGACCAAATAAAATACGCACTTCTAATATTTTCAACTTTTCTTGATATTCTCAATTTCTTAATCGATTCAAAGCATTTGAAAAAAAGTTAGAACCGTAGATGTGCTTTCGGAATATATTTTGTTCGAAGACTTGAGAGTGATAAATAAATTGAAGAAAGTATTTATTGAGAAACTACCCATTATTTTGAGGGACAAACAAAGACGGCCTTAAAAAAATACGTCATTGCTTCTTCTAAGTTTAGCATTTAGTATGGAAACTTTTACCTTCATTCACGGATTGCAAGCGTCCTGGTATACTTTCAACAATGGTTTTGATATGTTGGGGTTCAATATTCATCCAGATCTGTTCCATACCCTCGAAAAATTTTTATCGGTTCGTCAACATTCTGATCCAAAATGGACCACATGTTTTCTATTCGTTTGGATTTTAATGGATACAGGACCGGGCTTTAAGGTGGCTATTCCAATAGCTTGATACGTATGCAGGGATTTGTGAGCGATATGCAGCCATGTCCAAACACTACACTGCACACCGAGCTACATTTTACCACGCTAGCGCGTGTATTAAATTCACCGCTTTGACTTCGTGCTTCCAGACTTACACGCAACGCGGTGGGTACAACACCAATGTCAGTGCTCGTGTTTTGGCTTCGGACATCGTATTCGATGTTCCGGCAAACAGCACAGCCGAGTGTTTCCGATTGTGTCCGATTGCGGAATACAGGCATGGTTAATTTATTTGATTTCTACCCGTGCCGTGCTTGTTAAACTCAATCAACTTATGCGCCCGACAGCCCAACAGCCAAGAAAACAAACCTGTAAGTCAAATTATCAAATTTTTAGAATCATCCGATGTTCCCAGTATCATACTGGCTGTATGTTGAGAGCTTTCTTGTGATCGTAACCACTCGGCTCGGGTATTTTACTAAAAATCAAATACGGTGTCAGAAGCAAAACACGAGCTTGTACACTTATGTCGCGTCCATTGCGTTGCGGGTTCATCTATAAGCCCGAAACGAAAGTGGTAAATTACAGCCACATGGTGGTGTAATTTACCACTTTAGCACCTACAAAAAACAACGAAGCACCTCAGTGCATCGTTGTCTTTTGTATATTTTTATAGGAAAGCTTACGCCCAAAGAGGTCAAATTTGCTCTCATCACTCCAGAGAACTTTTTTCCGATATTCCAACGGCTTGCCGATAAATTGTTGGGCAACTTTGAGACGATTGATCCCATAGAAATCAAAATCAGATTTTAATTAGGGTGGAATACTTATTCTTAAAGCTCATTTCTTGCAGTCAATATTTTTTCGAATTACTCGACTAGTAGCGAACGAGTTTTAATTCGGCGATCATCACTGGTTGGTGAGGAAGACTACCCTCATCCTTCATCTGGCTTTGAAAATTGAAAGATACAAGTTTGAAAACGAGCGGAGGGCATTGTTGAAATTATCTGCTTCTGACAAACTTCATCAATAAAAAATATATACGAACCCTGCCTTTTAGGCTGAGTCAAGGGACATGCACCTTATACCTTTATTTCTGTGAATAAAAAGTTAGATTTTGATTCATATGAAATTAGGACCAACCTTATTTTCATCAATATCAAAAACAGGACCTCACTATTAGGAAAAACGTTGTGGAAGCTCTAAAATTTCAAACTTAGGCTGAAAACGTATCTTTAGGTCATTCTGTGTGCATAGGTAATTCTGCAGAATTTGGCCCAAAACGCTGTACGACTATTGCCACGTGTGTCTCAAGCGAATGTTTAAAAGTTCATGCTGCTTTAATTTGCAAAAGTGGCGTGCTTCTCCGCAATCGGTCATACGGGATAAGCTTGAAAGCATCTTCGTGTGTATTGGTAATAGTCATGGTAGAGCCTCTCGAGACCTACCTTGACAAGTTCGTTACTGAATTTCACTTTACTGCATCTTGGGATTGCTCTCAAGCATACAAACGATTTGAACAAAACACCCGTTGTACTCTTTGGAGACCGGATGACTTCAGGATCCTACAGGGTGATTACGGAAGAGTCTTTGTTTTCTTTACGAATGTAAACCAAGGACAGAAATCATAGAATCGTGAGCATTGTTCTGCACCCGGTACTAGCAGAGGCAGCAAAAATCTTATAACTAGAAAGTATTGTTGGTCAATGTTATAAATGTTCACGAGTTGTTCCATCGTGATCATACTCACGAAACTGACGACATCATGTACTGTGAATGGCAGATTGAATAATATTTCCAATATTTTTAAAGGCTTTTCCATTAACCTTCTTCTATCTTCAAAGTTGAATAAAACAAACTTTATTCAGATATTGATATTGAGATATTTATTTTGTTTGAAAGGTCTATCAATATCATTATATATGGAATATGACATGGTTCAAATGGCCGCCCCTGCTCCGCTTGGTAGCGTGCATCCGAGAGGCCCAATTTTCAATGACTCTGGCGCACAAATTAGGCCGAAGCTCGTTGATGGATTGAGTAATGTTGGCATTGAGGGCATCGGTGGTTAGCGGCTTATTTGCATAGAACAGTGACTTAGAAAAAGTCTAGCGGGGTTAAATTAAGGACTGTATCGAAAATAAGTTATCCACATGTTTTTCTTTCAAATCACATACAAAAATGATGTTTCATTCAAACAAATTGAAATTGAACATTGTAAGACCGGATGAAATTAATATTATTCTTTCACGAATTAGCGAATTTTTGATCGAACTCTTTTCATAAAGTTCCGGACAAGTTTTTCATCACATTTTTTGGACGCCTTACCGAAATTTGTTTGAATTCCTGCATATTCTCAGCTGCTTTACCAGTCTTTTTGAAGACCCTCTTCACAATAGCCCTATAGCGTTCGATGGGCCGAAGCTGAGGGCAATTTGGCGGATTGATGTCTTTATCAACGAAATCTATACTGATTTCCGTTTCCCAATTGAGAGTTGTTTTGGCGTAATGCGCCGACGGAAAATGTGGCCAAAACAGTGGAAGGGTACTATGTTTCTAATATAAAGGCAGCAACCGCTTATGCAGACACTCAGATCGATAGATTTCCACATTGAATGTTCCGATAGTGTAAAAAATGGTAGACTTCATACCACAGGAATGCATCGCTTGCATCTGCTCCTTCAAACGGCAGTGTGTTATTATGGACCTGGAAGTGTTTTTAAATCCTTTTTGACAAAGGTCTCGACGCTCCTAGGTCCAACAAAATACATGCATCCGGTCGCTGCAAAACTCGCAAATACAATTCCCAGGCCCTTGTTGCTGCGCGTTGCTCCTATCCTGCACTTAGTTTGGCGATTTTCTGGTTCTTGTAGGTCTTCAGGTTGTTCTATTTCTTAATACGTTGAATCATTCCGACGCTGATTCTCGCTTTATTGGCCGAATCACGTATTGACATTGATTTGTTCTTTCGAATTGGAGCTAAATTAGGCGAGCATCCGAGAGGCCCAATTTTCCATGACTCTGGCACACAAATTAGGCTGAAGCTCGTTGATGGATTGAGTAATGTTGGCATTGAGGGCATCGATGGTTAGCGGCTTATTTGCATAGACCTGAGACTAAACATAATGCCACAAGAAAAATTCTAGAGGGGTTAAATTAAGGACTGTATCGAAAATAAGTTATCCACATTATGATCCAGTTTAGAGTTGGAAGATCCGGGTTTTCTGCCTCGTCCTGGCAGTTCATAAAAAAAAGTGTTCCCCAAACTTGGTTATGATGGATTTTACACTCGCGTGATGAATTCCAAAGCGCATCGCCAATTGTCGCATAGTTACACCCTTTTCACGTAATTTTCACGTCTTTTTCAATGCGTGACATTTTGAAAACGAAGAATTTAAACCGTGTAAACAAGTAAACAAACGAAAGATGATAGTCAAACGCACAGCATGGTATGATGAACACATTAAAACCATCACAAATACACGCGTACCACGCAAATGTACATGGATAGCTTATATTCGATACATTCCTTACACGATCTTGGTGGCCAGTTGACATCGCCTTCTCGCGAAATAACCATGCCCGGAAATCGTTCATGCAGAATATCGATTGTTTCGTGCGCTGTGTGGCACTTTGCACAGTCCTGTTGGAACCACACATCGTTCACATCCATATCGTCCAGTTTAGGCCAGAAGAAGTCGGTAATCACCTTGACCTGTCGCGCTCCGTTGACGGTTATGGATTTACCAACGTCGTTTTCGAAGATGTACAGACCGATGATGTCTCCTGCCCAAAACGCACACCAAACAGTGACATACTGGTGATGAATTGCCACTTAGTGGACCTCGTGTGGATTGGTCCTGTCTCAAATTCGACAATTCTGCTTGTTCACATACCCGTTCATCCAGAAATGGGCCCCATCTTTGAAGAAGGGTTTTCGAACAAAACCGAGGTCTGTTTCCAACTGCTCCGAAACCCAATCAGCGAACACACGGTGCTGTCTATGATCGTTAATCTTGAGCTTCTCAGTCAATTGGATCTTGTATAGGTGCAGACCCAAGTATCGACGCAGATTTCACCAAGTTGAAGTCTGCGAGAGGCCGAGGTCTTGTGCGCGGTGCGGAATCGACTACCGCGGGTTGTCCTGCACACTTCTGCGTACAGCGGCGATATTCTCGGCAGACCTTGCGTTCCGCTGAAGTACGAGGAGTGGTTAAGTTTTCACCAAACCAGTTTCCTTGAATTCGTTCACTACATTGCGCATAGTCCGCTCGGTAAAGAGCACTTATTTTGATAAAACATTTGATCATTTGTACGTCTTGTTGGACACTATAACTCTCCATAATTTGGTAAGAAACACTGAATAATCTTCTTCTTCAGCATTTCAAGCTTATTGCTTTCACAATTAGCTTATTGCTTGCTCTCAACTTAGTGTTCTAAATGCACTTCCACAGTTATTAATTGAGAGCTTTCGATGCCAAGTACCATTTTTGCATTAGTATGATTGTGTGGCAAGTACAATCATACGCTATGCCCAGGGAGTCGAGAAATTTTCCTTTACGAAAAATTCCTAGACCAGACCGGGAATTGAACCCAGCCACCTCCAGCATGGTGTTGCTTTGTAGCTGCGCCTTTACCAACTGAGCTAAGGGAGGACCCGAAACTGAATAAATGATAGCTAATTTGACACTTGTAGCTTCAACAATATGGCCGCAATCAACTGTCAAGATTGGGAAATTTATAAGGATCAACTCTTTATTTGTATTTATTCAAAAATAATGTAGCAAAACACGTGAAAGTTACGTGATACGGGAATACACCGAGAAACTTATCAAAACAAATTAAATGACAGCAACAAATATGCTTGAGATGAGTTCACGGTAGCAGGAACAAAGTCACGCATATGGGTAATGATTTAACGAATTCATGATTTTATTTTACATTCACTCTAGCATTATAAAACTACTGTCGAGCTTAACAGGTATGAATCTAGTTTATGGGCTCAAGATCAAGAATATGCGAATTACTAGATCACATTTGTGGGAACTCAATCATGAATTCAAACGAATTTACTGTTCAGATTACCGTGACTGTTTGTTCAAGTTTTCTAAAACGGATTTTTTTCTGTGTAATAGCATTTTGACCATAGCATAGCTACTATCGAAGTCAGCACCGTACCGATTCAGCTGACCCTTCCGAACTGATCGGCCTCTATATCTTACGTGAATATCTTCGTTTTTGTTCACATGACTCTTGGCATCTGTTTTTTATTGATCTAAGCGGACGCGTCATTCGAAAAACGGGTATTCTAAGCGGTTGGGTGGGGAACACGGGGCTCTTTGGGAGGAGGGAAATCTCCTGGGGCCAGTTTTGATACACAGAAAAAAATAATGAATTTTAACGAGCGCGTAAAATTTACCCTCGTTTAATTCCAAGCCAAAGCAGGCGCAAACGACGAAATTGTTTGCAATTTTTCATGCGCCATACAACAATGTTTACAATCTTTCATACAACAGGCTAGATTTAGGCGTTATCTGGCTTAATTTTACAAGAAATATCCCATTATTTTCTGCCAAATCTAGCATTCCCTTTATGTGCATTAGATAGCGCAGAAAATTAAATGTTCCTTTTTATCTGTGTATATTAGATTTGATCAACATCGTTCGATCCTTCTTCAAACGGTTCACAACGCCGTTTTGTTGATGCTCTACTGGAACTTTTCCACACCTCTGATTGCCTCTTCATCAAGAATAGAATAACAAATTACTTTGTACTCCTTTTACAAAAGATCCCCACTCATTCACTGGGAAGATTGTTCTGAATTTCCGCTCCGATACACTTCTGTTCGAATTTCAATAGATTTCCCAAATCGATGAGCTCATATTAATCAGATCCGGCTTTGCTGAACCGTTTCCATCTGGCATATCAACAAACAACCTAGTACCCATCGCTTAGCACTGCTTGCGACTTCCTTTTCAAAATAAAACAACTTCCGACGGCGATATACTGAGCTTCAACCGCTCTGAGCAACCACATGATGTTGATGATGACGACCGAGCACACCAACAATGCTAAGGATGATTCAATCGTGAAATGCCGAAAATAGTTCACCACCAACACCACCGGTTGCAGTTTATATGAATATGTGCGTTTGAAAACATCGCGAGCTGCGCATACAAATTTTCCGTACACAAATCCTCTAGCGCTTCTGATCGGGGTGGTGTTGATGATGAGACACATGTCTTCTAGGGAAAAGTTGATCGTTAAAATACTAGACTAGAGCCGGTCGTGAATTACGCGTCCAATTTGAACTTGCTGAGTGCGAATTAGGGTTTTGGACCCCATAAATCGGAACATTCGCTCAACTGGTGTTTGTGACAGCAGCAGTCGAGACATCCAAATTCAGCCTAGAAAATATTCTCAATTTTCTCTTACCGTATCCACTAAGTAGAATCATGTGTCCCCGGGGAAGCTGATCGATATCGTTGACGCAAGAAAATTATCTGGAAACAGAAGAAAAAAAATAAAGAAAACAGTGTGAATGTGATTCATTGAGTGCATAGTGGAGAATTGGGAAAATCGAGTGTTATTGAACGAGAAAGGGAAGAAGAACAGAGTGTCAAAGACAAAGTGGGAAAATATAGTTATATCTTTTTCCAAGAAAGGGAAGAAAAGCCATCAGCTGCTGAGTTCACCCCGAAAGGCGGGACGGTGACAACGAGGACGGGAACGTAGAAGACGACGAGGACGACAACGAAAACTGCTAGCGTCGAAAAATGCTAACCTTGAAGAAGAGATTTCCATCGCTGCAGAGTCTTGGCGTAAGTTTTATTTTGGGTCGATTTCATTTTTTCGGTGGATTGTTGGTTGGCATGTAAGAAATTAATGACCAGTGTGTGACCTTTTGCGGGGAGTGACATGTAAGATTGATTGATTTGTTACAGAAAAGGTCACTTATTGTTTAGTATACAGGATTGAAGAATTCTACATTGTTGCAATCAGGGTTGCTGTGCTTCTCAGTGTAAGAATCGTGAGGAGCTTAAATTCGC
This sequence comes from Aedes koreicus, assembly GCA_024533555.2. Taxonomy (NCBI): domain Eukaryota; kingdom Metazoa; phylum Arthropoda; class Insecta; order Diptera; family Culicidae; genus Aedes; species Aedes koreicus. Next base: position 55,862 of record JAHHFK020002146.1, read on the forward strand.
ACAGTTCTCTTTTGCATTGATTTGTGTTGAATCTGAAAGTCGTAGTGTCTGAGAAATCAGCCGAAAAATAGTGTTCTATTAAAACCCTACTTCTAGATTCCAAATCCTTCCTATGAATTTCAAAGTATTGCATCATTTTCCAGCATTGAAGGACATTTTCCGCTTTGGCTAATTCCATCCTCGGGTAGTTCAAGTAAAAAACCCGAATTAATCCCCCAATGTACTATGGTCCAGATACGAATTTAGGGGAAAAATGCCCCCAGGGCTAAATTGAAATTTTAGGAAAGTGGTGTTTTACATTATGGGTTGTATTACTAAAACCCCTTTTTTTGGCAGCAGGGTAAATGCACCCTTATTTTTGGGGAAATGCAAAACTTTTTGGTTTTAGAAGAAAACTTTGGAAAAATGCTCCTTAGATGCGTTTGCCCGGTATAATGCAATCGGAGGTATTAACCTTGCCTTGGTTAGCGCTTGCCGGTTGTATTGACGGGTCTTAAGTTTCTTCAAGCTTGTATAGCGGAGCTTCGCTCCGCAATCTTCGAGGTAGTTTTGACGGGTTTAAATTTCATTTTGACGAGTCTTAATTTCATTTTGAAGAGTCTTAATTTCGTTTTGACGGGTCTTAGTTTCGTTTTGACGACTCTTAAATTCAGAAACTTAAACCCGTCAAAACTATACAATCTTGAAGAAACTTAAGACCCGTCAAAACATCCGGCAAGCGCTAACCAGAAGGTTAATACATCTGATTGCATCTAAGGAGCGTTTTTTCCAAAGTTTAAGGAGCATTTCCGCAAAAAGAAGGGTGCATTTCCTTTGCCCCATTTTTTGATGTTGATTAAAATTAGGGGGGCCCCATTTTTCAGGGAAATACAAAACCTACTTTTTTTTTTGGCGGAAATAGAGGTTTACTTGTGGGGCAAAGTTGTGGGGCGAAAATTTCCTGGAATTTTTCTTTTTAAATTTTTTTTTGGTTGGAAAATTTCCCGTTTAAATCAATTTTTCTCATCATCTTAGGGGGTTTTGGGGGTAATTGTCTTCTTTTGTTTGTTTTTTTTTGTCGGGAAAGGGATGGAGGGGATGAAGAGAGGCCCCGCTGGTCAATTTACTTCTCTTTTGGGTTTTTTTGGGGGGGGGCCGGAACCTCCTAATGCTTTTATTCCTAGATTCGGCCGCTTCTTCGGAAAACATTCCGACTGGGAGTAGTGCATGTTGAATTACTGCGGCACCATGCACTAGCAGTTTATGCACAGTCGGAGAAAGAGCAAGCCATCCATATAACGAATTAAATATACAGCTTCCGTGTTTCCTCGGCACACTCTTCATAAGCGACTACGTTTATATCTTCGGCAAACGTACTTTTGCATATAAAAAGTAATATATGATCCATAAAAAATTGAAAATAGTGCCATGAAAAACGCATGCTTGACCCGTAAGACTCTGGTGAAAATCCATAAAAAAAAAATTGAAAAGATCCATTAAATTCATCACTCTGATCCATACTTTATATAAAATTTAGCAATAAAATTTCAAAAATGTACCGTTTTATATCTAGGGCATGATCGTTAAAAGTGTACGGATTATTCATAAACATATTACAAATGATCCATAAAAGGTTCAATACCTTTCCTTAAACTTGTAAAATTGATCCATAGAATGTAACCTTTGTGCAATTAAATATATTCGCATGTTCCATAAAGTATTTGAAATGTTCCATAAATAAATTGCCAATGATCCATAAAATGATGAATAATGAACCATAAGCTTATAAAAATGAGCAATAGTAAATCAACTTTGTTCGCTAAACTATATGGTATGATCCATAAATTATGCCTGCGTTTTTCCAGGTTGGGGCACTATTTTTTAAAATTTTGATCCACAAAGATTGTAAAATTGATCCCTAACTGCTTTACTATTCAGATTTAGTGACATTTAGTCCGTTCTTTCAGGTATCCGGATAAAATATTGCTGTTAAAGAAGGATTGCGGAGTTTTTGCGTAGTCTTATTGAGGATTGAAGAACTAAGGTGGCAGAAAGCGGTCGATGTTTCCGACATCCGAAGTGATAACATAGCGTAGATTAGATTCCAGGCAAACGACTGACTCAAGCATTTTCCCGGTATAAGGCAAACGGAGGATGTTTTTTTTGTAGTTATTAGGTGCGCAACTAAGTTCTCGCTGTTTTTTTTTTGTGAAAAAGGAACTTTATTTTGAAAACAAAGGTCACAAACGAATTATTCAAAGTATTGCCCATCACTAGCTACGACTTTTTCCCATCTTTCTGGTAGAACGTGAATACCATTCCGATAGAACTGTTCGTCTTTTGATGCTATCCAAGAATCAAGCCATTTTGAGATGTCATCATATGAGTGGAATTGCTGACCAGTGAGACCATGTGCCATCGAACGGAACAAGTAATAATCGGACGGTGCAATATCAGGAGAATATGGCGGGTGGGGTAGGACTTCCCATTTGAGCGTTTCCAAGTAGGTTTTCACGGGTTTCGCAACGTGAGGTCGAGCGTTGTCATGCTGAAGAATCACTTTTTCGTGTCTGTGCTCGTATTGTGGCCGTTTTTCGTGCAGTGCTCGGCTCAATCGCATCAATTGAGTTCGATACCGTAGAAAACTCTTCCTTTTTGCGGGTGGGGGGGTTGTTCCAAAAAGAAAAAACGACGCTCAATATTTTTCGGGTTCAAATGGAAAGGAACCCAAGTTCCTTGCTTTTGAATCATTCCCAACGAATGCATGCATTGGAAAGGGTGGGGGGAAATCTACCGGACAAGTTTTTTTTGGGTTGGACGGGTCGGGGGAGGTTCCATTAGGGTTTTTTTTTGGGGTGCCCTCACGGGGGAAAATACTACCGTCTATTGTAGCAAGGTAACTTTCCATAGCAGTGGAATAATCTGAAAAAAGATTTGATCAGGATTCTATTATTGTTTGTGATCATCAAGCTTCTGTATGAAGGGCCAAAAACGTTTGGGCGGGCCCGTAAGCAGAGACACTTACGCGAAACCCGCGAATATAGGGAAAAGAATCTCCTTCCAAAGGCAACGTCACACAGACAGCACAAGAATCGAGCCCTCGTTTGACAGAATAAACCCAATAGATGGGGTCGAAGGGCCTGCCCTCGTTCCGCGAAATGTTAACAATAAGGAGGAGGCAGTCCCATGCTCCCTATCTAAATCGTTTTACTTGGGTGCCCTGATGGTCCCTCCCTTTCCCCGTTATATGTTATTAAATATTTAGTATATTTTGTACACGAAAAATTAAGATAACATTATAGACAAGAATGCTAATTTATTCAAATTTTAAACTTAAACGATACATCCAATGGTTTGTTACTGAAAAATAAATCAAAATTAGATATGTAATAATATCCTTCTAGGCCTGGAAAAGCTGAAAACAGAATAGATCATTCCAAATATCAAAGATAATATTTCAATAAAAGATATTATTTTATAAGACATGTTGTAATATTTTTCTTTATACTGTTCTAGTAACATTTCAAAGATAGCAATTGGAGTGATCGAAGAGTCCGGTTTGATGATTTCTGAAATAATGGCTTATCTTACCATAATACCACTAAACACAGTATTAAAATATAATCCTACATTGCTTATAAGCACATGCCAGTCTTTTATGAATATAGTAGTTGAAGTTTAGAAGTGCAATTTTAAATTAAATGTCATGCTTAAAGGCTGAAAAACAAATTGAGCCTTTGATGCCTGTCATGTTGCTCCAGGGTCTTACATAGTTTTGGAATGCAAAGATGATTCCAAAGCTTGCTGAAATTATTAATTAAATCAGAATGGAAAATATACAATATGATTTAAAGGTACACGATCTTCAGTCGCACCCCCTCACTTCGCTATTGTCAGATTGACAACATTGCCCAGGCTACGCCAACCAGCGTCTCCATGTTTCAGCAATAAAAAGGAGAGGTTAGTTTTAAGAAGGAGGAGATAGGAAAAATGGATTAGAGGGGCAGTCTTTTGTGATCATATGACTCGTGGAGGCGTGAGGTAGGAACTTGTGTGGACGAGAGGTCGGTCGCACCCTCCTTCGAAGTTGTCAACTCACCATTTGAAGCCCCTATAATTACGCAGAGAACCAATGTGTAAAAACTATTATTACAAAACCACGATAATATCAGCGCCGGCCCCGCTCAAATGCAGGTCAAGTAAGGAAAGGATAGCAATATGTTGACGTTATACCCACTTTATTAGAAACCGAGCACACCTCTGCACTTCCATGAGTAATTACTGGGATGTCGAAAAAAAAGATTGATTTGGCAGCATGTTTCGTTTTGATAAACGGTACGCTGAATTCACACGACGTATCGTAAATTATTTATACTTTAGAACGATTTCCGATTTGTACCGTTTTGTATCATTAGTACAAATAGCCGCTTTAAACCGCTTCAAACCAACATATGCTATCACTCACAAAGAGTAATAATGCGTGCATTAAAAATAAGAGACAAAATGTTCCGATTTTTATGCGATTACCCTGCCACCTGGTGGTCGGTCCACCGGTCAGTAGTCAATAAATACTAGTTGCCTATACACTGTGAAAATTTGACAGCTCCATCAGTTTGTTTATGGCAGCTATGGCGAGAACAGTGAAACAACCTCGATCTATCGTATGTTCGTACCGCGTGCTCCATCCGGGCCTAACAAGTCGGCCATCGTTGCCCACTTCGTGTCAGCCGGATACGATCGCGGAAACATCTACAAGATTCCGGCACTTCTGGAGAAAGGAGAGTTCATCGAGCAGAAGCCTGGTTCCGGCCGTCCGACCGCTTTAAGCGACGGGAGGATTAAATGGAAGCTCAAACGGAAGACGATAGGCAAGATGGCCACTTCGTTCCGTGCGTTGGGCTGGGAGGTCGGTGCGACCGGCCAACCGGTCAAGAAGTATTTGGCCAAAATGGACATGCGGAAGCGTCAGTCCAAGCCAGCCGTGTCGAAAAAGCAAGCGGAAACCCAGAAACAACGGCTGAAGATTCTGGTCAAAGAGATCTTCCAGGCGAAGCGAAACGTGCGGAAGCATGCCAACCCTTCCAACGTGGCCCAGCTCTGCGCAATCGAGAAGTTCTGGGCCAATTTGAAAAGGAGAGTATATTCAAATAATTTCGTGGCCAAAACGGCTAATGATTTGATCAAAAAGGCGACAAAGGAACTGAAGAATATGTCTACAAGCTTCTTTTTTTCACCTATGGTCAAAGTTCCGGCTAACTGCCGCAAAGAAGAAGTATTTTTGGGAAGTTTTCAATTTCTTAATGAATAAAATGCAATTTGGTTTGTTAAAATATCCTTTTCCGTTCTTTTTTACCATCCATCCGAAAATAGTCGCTTTTTAAAGCGATCATTCATTGTTTTTCATTGGAAAAACAAGTTAATTTTCAATAAGCTTGAGAGTCGATTTAGCCCAATTTAACCTTTCAACACTCGCGCTAACTTTTGCAACAGTCGCACTCGCGCGTTGTCGTTTGTCCAACACATTCCTTCCCGGAATATCTTGTGATACGGATCACATCGAATGTTACTGTCTTGAGCAAAGTCAAGGACATTTCAATGGCGAACAGTTTAGGATTCTCTCACTACGCGGCGCTGGTGTACTAATTATTTTCAGGAATAAGCTATATATTGGCATCCTGGCCAGATACAGGGTGTCTGCAAATTATCCGTACAGATTTGACGGCATGCCACAACACAACCAAGCGGATTAAACTAAGCATACCTACATGGTTTAACATCTTGACCCATTGTCTTTATACGCAGTAAGTTTGGTACAGTTGGGATTTCTAATTCATTCAAAATGAAGCCGAATGAGTTGCGCGCAGGTGTAATTGAACTTTTTCGAAAAAGAAAAACTGTTTCAATGATTGCAAAGACCCTGAATATGGCAAAATCCACAGTGAGTGACGCAATAAAACGATATCAGACAGATTGGAACGCTAGATGACCGCGTAGGGAGAGGAAAAAAAACGCACCGTTCGGGCTCCACAAATGCGCGAGATTATCCGACGACGAATCAAGCGAAATTCTTCGATTTCCATCCGAAAGTTGGCGAAATCACCGAAAATTCAAAAATCTTCCATTGGAGCCATAGTTCCATAGTTCACGACGATTTGAAGCTTCAGTCATATAAACTATGCAAGAATCACTACTTGAATGACACAATGAAAGCAAATCGGTTGAGAAAATCTAAGGTTCTCCTGAACCGCTTATCCGAGGGCCGCTATCGGCCAGTGCTGTTCAGCGATGAAAAAGTTTTCACAATCGACCGGCATCACAACCACCAAAATGATCGGCAGTTGCTTCCTGCTGCTTCCAAAAATCGTGGAAATATTTCAAGGAGTCATCATCCCGCTTCTGTCATGGTTTGGGCTGGAATAACTCATTCCGGCAAAACCCCTTTGATCTTCATCGACAAGGGGGTGAAAGTGAATCAAGCGGTTTATCAGAAGCTACTTACTGACACAGTAGCTTCTTGGGCATCGCAGCATTTCGGCAAAAATGAATGGATTTTTCAACAAGAATGGGCGCCGGCTCATGGAGTAAAAAAGACTATTAAGGTCTGTATCCACATTAATCCGGACACCTTCAAATCATTGTAACTTTTGAAATATTGCACGTAGGAATGAAAAATTTCACTGTGGTATAGCTGAGAGTCTATGATGAAAAAGACTATGATTGATGTTTACATTTCATGTTTAGTATTCAAGATGGCGACGAAAGAAAAACAAGTGCGCGAGCGAATTTTGTACGGGCGTACGGCAAAGTCCTGACTTGTCAATACGGGACCTTGCAAAAACATTGGATTTGCCTAAATCCACTGTTCACGATGTGCTCAAATCATTTTCGGAACGTTTGACGGTGGAGAAGAAACCGAGAAGTGACAAAAACATTGGACGCGCTGATCCTGTCATGGACCGAAAGGTGAAAAGGATATTAACGAAAAAACCAAATCTCTCCATTCGAACGGTGGCCCGTAAAACAGGGATGTCGCCTGGTTTTGTCCAATAATCAAAACAACGTTTGGGACTTAAGTCGTATAAAGTAAAAACAGTTCCAAATCGCAACGACAAACAGAACTTGGCAGCAAAATCACGGGCTCGACGTTTGTACTGCGAATATTTGACGAAGTTTTCATGCGTTGTTATGGACGATGAAACTTATGTCCTGGAGGATTTCAAGCAGCTTCCAGGGCTGGCTTTTTATTTTGCTATGGCCAGAAATGCTACAGCTGAGCATTTCAGAACGAAGAAGGCATCGAAATTTCCCAAAAAATACCTTGTGTGGCAAGCAATTTGCACGTGTGGCAAAAAGAGTAAATCTTTCGTCACTACAGGCACAATCAACAAGGAGATCTATCAGAAAGAGTGTCTGCAGAAGCGATTGCTACCCTTCATCAAAAGTCACAAAAAAAACCTTTGTTCTGGCCCGATTTGGCATCATGCCACTATGCTAAAACTGTGATGGAGTGGTACCAAGCAAATCAAGTGAACATTGTACCAAAAACCTCAAACCCGCCAAATTGCCCAGAGCTACGACCAATCGAGAGATATTGGGCTCTGATGAAGCGGAAGCTTTCTGGAAAGAAGCATGGAATCAAAGACATCAAACAATTCCAGCAAATTAGGACAAAGACGGCTTCTACGATTTCTGAAGAGTCTGTACAAACCCTAATGGACGGAGTTAAGCGCAAAGTTCGAACATTTTATGCAAATACCGAATAACTATGTTTTGTCCTCACGAATTGTTAAAACACATCCCATGAATCTGAAATAAACAACTACGACGGAAATATAATGCGAAATTTATGTTTTATTCATGTTTTGAGGTGTCCGGATTATTGCGGATACAGACCTTAGTCTTTGCGAACGCATTTTCCCAAGTTTTTTAACGAAAGATGAATGGCCTTTTAACTCACCGGATTTGAATCCAATGGACTATTCGGTATGGTCCATCTTGGAGTTAAGAGCCTGCAGTACACCACATAAGTAGAACATCTAAAATCGTCTCTTTTGAAGGTTTGGGAACAAATATCTGTCGACGAACTCGCGGCCATCGTGGATAACTTCCCGAAACGTTTGAAGGCGTGCATCTCAGTTCGAGGTGGCCATTTTGAAATGAACAAATAAAACTTGTAATTTGCAAACATATTGCTACAACAAACAATACATATTGGTTTTTTAATCCAACAATAAAAGATAGTTTCAACACCATTTTGTCGTACGGATAATATTCGGACACCCTGTAGAATATTTCTGTCTTCGTCATTGTTGTTCAGTGGGTCAAGACCTTTTGAATGGTGACTAGCAGCAAATTTTCTCGCTGGGCAGCGCTAGTGTGCCAATGTATTTCCTGAAGGTGTCATACCTGGTGATCCTGACCATTTGGAAAGATGTTGTCTTCGGATATGTTTGTCATTGGAACAAGACCTTTTCATTGATGACCAGCAGTTCACAATCTTTCCGCTACGCAACTCTTGTTTGCAATTGAGTTTTCTGACCAAGATGAAACTTGGCATTTTGACCATTAAAAAGGTTTCTGCTTTCGATAAAGTTATTCACCTTCTTATTGATGATTATCGGTTCCAAATCGGTCGGCCACGCGGCGCTAGTGTGCATGCATATATATGGAATATGCTGGATCCGTCTCAAATAAAAGACTTCAGTCTTCAGCAAGGCTGTTCAGTAGTTTTGTGACCAGCAGTTCAGAACATGATATCTACGTGGCGCTAGTGTACAAGTGGTTTTTCTGACTACGGTATGCCTTGGTATTCTGCCCATTTGGAATGATTTTGTCATTGAAAATGTTGCTCAGGGACATGATGTTGTTCAGGGAGTGAGAAATCCTACCCAACTTTGCGTTCTGTTTTTAGACGCTGAACCTAATTTGAGTCCTTTAAACTCAAACTTTGGATTATTTTTATTTTCTGTGTATATAACAATCACACTTAGTCATGGATCGAAGTGTGCTTTGACCACGAGTGGGGTTTTCATTTCGTTTGTTAATTATTGTCGTTTTCCGTCTAATATATTTTTTGAATAGTTTGTTGTAATGTGATTGTGATTCAGATAATAAATCGTTTGTGTTGGCTAGCCGACTCGTAGTCAAGCTGAAGGTCAATCCACGGAATGTAATATCCTAGAATAACCAGTTTAATTGAAATGATGCTGATGCAATTTCTCTAGAATTAAGAAAAAGGTGTAAAATTTGTGTCAAACAAAACGCTCCGAAACAATATTCAAGGAAAAAACAAGCAAAAGAACAAACTATGACCTGACGTTCCAGTCAGCAGTCAAGTTCTTGGTAACCTCGTGCCATTTTATTTAGAAGTACATGTTTTATAGAAAACCAATCGTAACTATCGGACATGCTATCTCTATAGGTCATTTTAGGACACATCCGCTTTTTATATCGCTTTTTTGTGTAGAGTAATCATAAACTTTGCAGCAATAGAATCAAACAAACGATGATAGAGGAGCTCTTATGCTTGCACCCTGACCTTCCAAAAACATTTCCTGTTTCCAGTAGTTTATTCACTGTCGCTGCCGGCTTACGCCTTCTACAATCAGATCGTCATTGGCACATCCCAGAATTGATTCATCAGAGTACTTTTCATCTCCTCTGCCGTTGTTTTTTCTTCAGATTTCTTTACTCGATAACTGTCTCCTGATATAAAACTCTAACGTTTGCCACCTCTTCCAGGAATAACTCGATGAGCGTCTTGAAGGCTGAGCTTTTAACCCCTAAGTCCTTCTTCAGCTCGGAGAGCATCTTTCCTTGCATCGTCATTCAAGTTCAAGATTGAGCTCAAAAGCAATTTGGCCATGAGCTCGTGTCAATTGTCACGGGGCGTTTCATAGATAGCAACACTTGGATCAGTTCCAATTTCGTTACTTCAAGTTTAAGTTCGCTGTTTACCAAGAGATAGATTGCTAGGGTAAGTGTAACATGTGCATCACACATGTTATCAAATCCTTTTAGTTCGTCTCAAAAAGACCACACCAGTGGAATCCATTTCTTAGAAATATTTGTTCATATGCCATCGAACTGCCTATGCAATAAAATGCAAATTATTGCATAAGCATGGTCGATGACTTCCAACAGTTCCCAACAATTCTGACAAGACACAAATGTGTCGTACTCATATTTCACGCTGCGACAAGCGAACTTGGCGCATCGTTGCCAAGCGAGCTAGTTGCTAAGAGCCTTCTCCGCATTCTCTCATTCTCTCTCTCTTCGCCCAAAAATAATATCGATCACTGATTGGTGATCGAGTAAATAACAAACATACATAACTGATTCCCAGTACCTCCTTAGGCTAAGCAGAGTAACATAAAAAAAATTGAAAAAACACCCCAACCCCCCGACCGGTGGAGACCACCCGAACTTTCTTGCAGCGAGGGAGTGACGCCTCCCTTCTAAAGTGTAAAGTTAAACTTATTACATAAGGGATGCAATTCGACCCATGTGATAACCTCCACACTTGAATAGCTAATACTTATGACAGACATACAACGCTGACTGTTGTACGAACTGTCAAATACTTTAAGCCAGTACAGAAAAACACGTACTAGACTAAAGGAGTACAACGCTGTATGTTGTATGTCTGTCCCAGGCATAACGTTTTATGGCGACGGTTTTCATAATATTTTCAGCAACGACGCCATCCGTAGGTTATGTACCGCTAAAATTGATGTTTAACTCCAACTCTCCTCCACCCATTCGTTACGCTTTGACATTTCTTTCCTCACGGTGCAAGATAAATGGTGTTAATTGTGATCCCCGCCACCGGCTCACCACATGCGGCGAACCACCAGATCTCACCAGGAAGCAGCTTTGTTGTTTTTTCTGTGCTCACTCGATCACTCGCGTCGCCGAACAATAAATAACCGAAACAATACGAAACGCACCATGCTTAGTAACAAAATGCGTGCGCAATAAAGCATCGACACAACCGTTCACAACCGATGTTCGAATCAAATTCTTTCATCCGTAAACTTAATTTTTTTACAACTGCATCCTACAAACTATTTTACTTAATATCTGCATTAAGTAGATGTTTTTACATAACAATCTATGCTAATCCATTTAAAATGACGATTGAGGGACTTGATAAAAATAAGAGTCCGTAGATACATTTTGTGCCTTCTGGTAACTTTATGCTTCTATTGATTTCCAAGGTCATCGGTTTAGCACTAACCTGGGGAGATTTGGTCCTATACCCAATGATTTCATTAACCAATTGCAATGTTTTGTGATACAGTGGACGGATTATTATAGTTTGAGATAGCTTAATGCAGAAGTCTTCTAAATTTTGCAGATTGACAGGCAATCGGTGGAGACCCTCATGGTACCTGAAAGTAAGATGCTTAAAGGTGGACTGGAAGATTTGTTAAGTTTTTGTACCAAATGACTTCAACCCACCGAACTCACCGGAACCTTGTTCTATTGAAAAGTTTTGGGCCATCGATGTTTGCAAAAACGATTAAATTTCCAGTAAATCTTGCGCCATCCCTAGTCATTCTGCACTGTCTGTTACCGAACGTCACATTATCAGTGACATTTCCCTTCATTTCTCCCAAATCAAAAATCACTTAATCAGTGGAAAATATCCACCAGAAATTCACTTAACTATCATGTGATTCAGGAAGTGGAACATGATTCGCAAAATCAAATGAATCTTTTGTGTCTAGTGAAATGTAAATGATTAGTCAAAAAAAAATCTTTCTCTTTCTGATGTTCATGTAAAAATCACTTATTTTAGTTTTGGAAAATATCTACATGTGCTTCCATTAATATGAAAGTGAGTGAAATATTTTTTTCAGTGTATTTCCTTCTTTTTTTCTTACTAATACCGAGCAAACGGCTACCCTTTTCCATGCTAAGCGATCAAACCAATCAGAGTACAGTTTTTGGTTGTTTCGCGTTGCGCAGTTATAGCCAATCAGAAGCGGCTGATGTAACATTTTAACTATAAAAGTAGAGCACAACGCAAACCTTTGTCAGTATAAATATAATCCTGAAACATCAAAAGTAAAATTGAAGTACTGGTTCAATCACTTGAAGAAAATCCTTTTGGATGTTCCTGCGAGGAGTCTCGATTAATCTGTCCGAAACACTGTGTTGCTAATCTGCTGCGATTCAAAGGATTTGTTTCTATCGTAGTTCTTTTCAGAACTCAGAACGCAGAAAGCCAAACCATTCCGCTTCTAGACCGGCTGTCCGTTTCATCACTTGTTGTTGGCAGCGGTCCAAAGAAAAAGTTTCCGTGCGTCAGTGAAGTGTCAAGTGGAATGTTAATCCGCATCATCGTTTGATGTTGGGCAAAATCAAAAGAAGTCGGCCCTACTATTTCCCAAAACTTTAAAAGTGGTGGGTACGGGCATTCGGGTGGGAGAGGAGATCCCACTATCCCATAAATATTGTAGTTATTCTCTGAAAGTTTGATGAAAATCTGACCAAAAATGAATTTTTGGCGACCATTTTTATGTGTCTCATTTTATTCGAGTACAGTCTTTAGGTGTTTGGAAGGGAATCTTAACATGGCTAGAAATGCAGTAGTTTGCTTGCCCGTAAAAAGTTCAATTCAATCTATAATTGCTAATAAAAAAAGTGATAAGGCTCGTTCGCGACAAAATCTGGACAGATTAAATTTGTAATAAAACTAATTTGCTGTTAGTTCAATCCAAGATGCACTTTTTATTAATTTAACTGTGCATTATTAGTCATCTTAAAACTAGTTACAGTTACTTAATTAGGCTGCATGAAGAAACTACGAACTTTTGAGTTTACTCCAGCCATTAGGGTCTGTGCAGACTTCTCTGCAACCGATTTAGCCGCTTTTGTTCAAGATTCTCGAAATTTTTCTATAGTTGTGGCTTGTTGTTTATATTGAGAGCGTTCTCCGTGCCCAATACCGCTTCTCTCGATTATCTGTCGAGAGTTCTCTCAAGCCCAATGCCGCTCTATAGGTCGCAACTCCGGGGAGTTAGGTGGCTTCGCCTCTTTCGGTACAACATGGACTCCATTCGCTTTATACCATTCCAAAACATCTTTGGCGTAGTGACAAGATGCCAAATCAGGCCAGGATAACCAGGGAGCGTCATGGCTGCGTAGGAATGGTAACAATCGCTTCTTTAGGCATTCTTCACCGTATATTTCCTTGTTTACCGTTCCGGTAGTGATGAAGCTTTGGCTTGCTCGACCACAGCTGCATATTGCCTTCCAAACCAAATATTTTTGGGAAAATTGGCCTTTTCTTCATCCTGAAATGCTCCTCTACGCCGTTCCGTTGCATTATTCCATTATCATTATTCCGTTCCGTATAATAAGACATTCCGGGAAGCTGCTTAAAGTCTTCCAGTACATAAGTTTCATCGTCCATTATCACGCAGGAAAACTTCGTCAAATATTCGCGATACAACTGGCAAGCCCGGGTTTTAGCCGTCACATCCTGTTTATCATTGCGGTTTGGTACCGTTTTTCACCTTGAACGACTTCATACCTTGCCGGTGCTTGGAAGTATGCACGAAAGTTGGGGACATTTTTATTTTTTTGACCACAGTACGTACCGAAAGATCTGGTATCTTCTGCAAAATTTGCTTCACCTACGCGTCCTTCTGGTGGTTCCTGAGATCCGTTTTTGTTCCGCTCCCAGCTTTCCTGGCTGTTGTCAAACGTGTATCAAAGATTTAAGAACGTTATGGACAGTGCTTGCTGGAAACCCAAGCTTTTTTGCAAGTTTTCTTACTGACAGATCAAGATTTTCATTGCGACCGCACACAATTGCTTTTCACACTTGCTCATTTTTCGACGCCATCTTCGATCTAAAAGCTTGTAGCATCACCAAAAATTGATTTTACACAATGAACAGACAAACTTTCATCAGTCTGCGAAGTATTTCACGAGATTTAAAGGGTGTACGGAATCAAATTGCGACACACAAATGTTGGGCAAAATTCGCCCGTTCAACCAATCATCTTCAAACTTTCAGGGAGTAAAACAAAACATGTAACGAATATTTTTCCATGTTTGTTTTATTCAATTTCAATTCCATATCCAAATGCACAAACCTTCTTCTTCACACTACTCATAAGGTCCTGTACAACATTTGGACCAACTTTTTTTTGCGTGGCAGCCTATTTTTTCTTCATATCTTCCTCCTATTTCACTTCCTTAGGATGCTTCCGAAGTGCCTGCCTCATGATGGCCAAGTACTTTTCAATTGGCCGCAGTTCCGGTGCGTTCGGGGGGTTGAGATGCTTCGGCACGAAATTGACCTCCTTAGCCTTGTACCACTCCAAAACCTCTTTCGAATAATGGCACGGCCAGAAAATCGGAGGACCATCGTGTGACCTCAGAAGAGGAAATAGACGCTTTTGGAGCCATTCCTTCAGGTACACCTGTCCATTGACCGTTCCAGTTGTCACGAATGGGGTGCTCCGCTTTCCACACGAGCAAATTGCTTGCCAAATCATATAGTTTTGGTAAACTTTGACATCTTCTGATTTCTAACGTCCTCCAGGGACATCGCATTTATGATAAGCAGTGAAAAACTGGAGCCCCTGCTTTTACATACGTACCATCATCCATAACGAGGCAATGTGGTTTCGTTAACATCTGGGTGTATAGCTTCCGTGCACTTGTTTTACCTATGGTATTCTGCCGTTCATCGCGATTAGGCGCCTTTTGGACTTCGTACGTGTGTAGTCCTTCACGTTTTTTCGTATCTTGCACGAAAGTTTTGGTTAGCTTCAGTTTCTTCGCCACATCTCGAACTGAACTGTTGGGATTCCTCTGGAAAGCTAGAACTACCCGCTTGTGATCCTTATCACTATACGGAGATCCATTTTTGCCACTTTTTTCTTTCCGATCGATGGTCAAACGTTCGTGGTACCGATTTAAAACACGAGACACCGTAGAATGTACCATTCCCAGCTTCCTGCTGATGGGACAATGAGAAAGATCCGGGTTTTCGAGGTACGTGCGCCAAATTTTTCTTCCGACTCCATCTTCGTAACGATTGCACATCTGCTAGTGAAACTTACGCAGCGTAAACAAATACACATTGAACTAATTTCACCCAAAATTTCAATAGATACCCAACGGGTAAAAAGTTACAGTCATTTAAAAGTGGTGCAATTTGATTCTGTACAACCTTTACGTATTTTGGGGTGTCCAGATTTTGTCGCGAACAAGCCTTAGATATAAAGGAAGCAGAATATGAATGCAGATTACAGATTTTAAAAGCATTTCTCAAAACATTCAATACGGTTTCCCTTGCCACTGTGCAAAGTCTTAAACAAGAAAAGCAATTCAGAAGCACAATTCCCCGGATCCCAAATGTTTTCAGCAACTCGTAGCCTGCAGCCCATACGTATTCATTTCAAGACAGCAAATGGGAAATCTCCGCCACAGGAATCCCCCGAAAAGCTTGGCTAACCACCAAAATAAAATTTAGATCATTTTCTGTAGGTGACAATCGTATGGTTGACATTGATCAGCAAATTGAACCAACGATTGAAACGCAGAATTCATGGTTTACCTGTAAATGGCACCGATTCAAAAGCCCCATAAATATTTACACGGTTTTCTCTTATTCAGCATGATCTCTCCCGTGTGGATACGGAGCAAATACATCTTCGTTGGTACGCAGTTGCGGCGATAAAAAAAAAACTTTTTTTTTTGGCTACTGAATTGTGTCAACACCAGCGACAGTCTCAAATGGCTGCAGAATATTTTTTCCTCTCAAATACGGCTCTATTCTTGCGGATGCCATTAGTTGGTACTCGAACGAATTTCGTTGGATTGATTTGGCCTGATTTCGTCGCCTACTGCGAACATTTGAAATGGGAGGCAACCTTCCTTCAAGGTCATTCGAAACGGATTGGTTTGCAATAGCAGTGATGGCAATATTAAACTTTCAAAAAGGGGGACACAATTCCACTACCGGTGTGGGTGGGAAGCACATGCAATACCATCGAGGGTTGATTATTTTATTGCCTCTATCAGGCATCTAACCATCTATTCAAGCGTTTGGGAAATTATTACACCAGTTCGCATGCCGTATACCGGAGGGACCTTTACCGTTTTCAGTAGAAACAAACAGATGGAAATTTTTTGATATCGCTCCAAAAGCTATTTCAGTTGAATGAAACGACATTCGGCAGACAATGATGATGGGAGTCAATTAAGTTGGCTAAATTCGGGCGACGTTATTTCATTCTGTATAGGGAATTTACATAAACGATGAAAGTTGGCCATTGTGACTGCGGAGTCCATTGTTAGGAATAGTTAAAATTTATGATGAGCGCTTTTGTGTGAAACCCGGAATCAGTTGACACACTCAGCCGCCCTTTAGCCATCCGAACCACTTGATGGAATGAGTCATTTTTGCAGAAACGGCTCCGACCAGAAGGGAATTATTAATTTAGCAAATGGGGGGTTGTTGGTGTGTCCTTGTCGGTCGGTGCTAAAGGAAGTGATATATACGAGTGTGTAAATTAAATAAATTGCTGTTCCCTCTCAACTTTTTAACAAGGGACTAACCTTGGCTATGAGACATGAAACTTCTAACTTGCGCTCACGTTCATCGGTGTCCCTTTTGTCCTGCGTGATGGAACGTGAAGATACACACCATTGAAGGGCCTCAAGCTAGGACGTTTCAACTGATTATTGAATAGCTTCATTATGGAATCAGCTTAACTCATACGTGACTAATTTGTAGAACAGTTAAGTCACACGCTTTTCATGAAAATGGCATCAACTGTATGAAGAGTTTTCATCCATTCATACTGCTCCGAGACCAAATGTAGAAACAGACGGAATTGTCGGAATGACGGAAATTTATCCACTGTCGAAGTATTGCAACCTTAAAATTGATGAGGATATCTGCTTCGATCAGCTTAGTTGTAAATTACGACAGAAGTGAAAAGTTCTCCTATAAATCGTGAAGCGTATTTCTATTTTGCTTCTACTGCATTGGGGCTATCAATAAAGGGGAGTCTGACCAAAAGCTACGCTCCATACAAAGTTTCAAAAAAAAAAAATGAATGGAGAAAAGTCTACGAGGTGGAAGGGGGAGTTTGAGATTTTCAAAAATGAGTCTACGTGGTTTATGAACAGTCCCATTACTCTCATAGTTGAGCTCTCGCTTATGCCACCTTTCTAATTTTAAATGACTGGATGTAATTTGTCTGGCACTTTCAAAGATGCTGATTTTGTTTTTGAGACCAGATGGTGTTGGTCGCTTCACTTCTATATTTTTTGTTCAACTAGTTCGGCAGCCCGGCTTAAAGACAATGACTGCGATATGGGAGGCATTTCTAGGGGTTTCACAGTTTTTTGTTTCATTTCATTTTGTCTTGGTTTCACTACGACCTTAGACCAGCTAAGTATTTTGGCTGAAGATAACGAAGGGGACGACTTGTCAAGCCCTCTTATTGATTATTCTGGAGGCACTTAAAGTTATAATCAATGAGAATGACTGTACAGGGTGAGTGGTAATCCCTGCCAGTGTTTTTCAAACATCTGTACCTTTGGACGGGTTAAACACAAACATGTTTGAACATTTTTCTTTTAGAGTGTATTCAAATGTCACTATAAGATATAAGGTGGACAAAAATCAGAAAATATACTTTCACCGATCCTTGTTTTGGAATTTTCTACCAATAGTACACATATGAATTGAGAGAAGTCTCAAGTTTTAAGCTTCTAGCTGATGTAGTTTCAAATATATTGAAGGTCGAAGTTGAAAAAAAAAACCTGAAAAACGTAGTTTTTGTCGCTGAGCAACACATAACTTTTAATCTATATTTACTAATTAATATGCGGCAAATAATGTAAATTTCGTCGCCAAAGAGATTAATCTTCCGAATTGCCCTGAGTTCAGACCGATCGAAAAATATTGGGCAATTGTCAAGCGAAAACTTCGAGGATGCGGTAAAGAAGTGACAAATGCACAACAAATGCGTTTAAAGTGGAATAAGTTCGCCGGCACAGTGTCACCAGCCACTGTGCAGATCATGATGGCATCGATCACAAGTAAAGTGCAACAGTTCGTTCGAAACGGTGAAATGTAATAACTTGTTATATACCGTTCGAGCTGAATAAATACCCCTTTGTTTGATGTTTTGACCAACCGTGTATGCTGTTTAATTCTTGAGTTATTTATACTTGAATGCGTCCAAATTTACTTTGAAACGGGCTTTAAAAAAATGCTAACGTCCCATAAAGTTTAAACCGAGTCAAAGTTGTGTGGGAGAGCTTCACATAGAATTATTATCCCTTATTAAACGCAATCATGTTGTCATTTCCGGGTGCCAACATATCGTAAACTCTCGTAAAATACTTGCTATTTTGTGTTCAGTGCGATATTTTTTCCAATCAATCAATGCGCATTCTGCGCATATGTAGCGAGTTTTTGCGGTTTCGGAACGGTGGTCTAAATTCATCAAGTAACAGCTCCCGACGCCAATATCAATGGCAGTAAATTGGATCTCTCTTTCTGCTTGGTGAACAATGGGGCATATTAACACGCAGAAAGGACGCTCCGATTGGTTTACATCTGCTGATAAAATCAGTATAACTAATGATATGTGGCTTGCTCAACGTTCCTATATGCCCAAGTTCCAAATTTTCAACCCGAAAAATCTTCCTGAACACACCAGAGAATAATCCACTCGACCAGATTATTAGGTCAATCGGTATTTAATACAAGCGACATATTAGAGACATTTTGATATTATTAGTTTGGGGTTAAAGATTCGAAAAAACAGAAACAAATCCGTGTCGGGAAAACATTTTATTCTGGGATTTAAATAAATTCCCATTAAACTACGCACTTATATTCGAACATTATACGACACCGCTTATAGATCAAATTTATACTAAGCGAGTATAGCTCTCATTTATACAAAGCTACGCGTCAACCCAGGCGAATTTCAATTCATAGTGAACTTTAAACAAATTAGTTTAGTTTTTTTCTGAGTGTAGTCATTTGACATTATCAGATTAGTTCCAGCGTTTGTCGCAAAGATGGCGCTGGACTCTATCTTTGTCAAATGAAGTGTTAGAGAGCTGCTGTATTAGGTAAAGCTGTTGAAAATGTAAAATGTAGTCACTTGACATTCTCAGATTAGTCCCACATTGCGCTTCATACTTTGCCGAAGACGGCAACTCTCCAGAGCTTCATTTACAAAAATATACTACAGCGCCATCTCTGCGGCACAACCTGGAACTAATCTGATAACGCCAAATGGCTGTATTTTGTATACTGCACAACCTTGCCTTCATTGTGCTTTGCCGAAGACAGCTACCCTCAACAGCTTCATTTGGCAAGGATGATGTGATATGTACTACCACCCATTGTAGCACGGAAACTAAGTCCGACAGCAATGGGCTCTCCCCTCTGTTAGACTTGATCAAGCTTTAATAACCACTGATTATCCTAATCATGCCATTGTATGAAGGGCCAAAAAGGGGTTGGGTGGATCGATATGCAACATCACTTATACGTTTCCACAGGGATAAAAAGAATCTCCTTCCAACAACAAGACTGAACAATTGGTCAAAAGAGCAAGCTATCTAACATCATGATGCCCCAATGGGCGGGGAGAAGAGCCCGCCCTCTATTCACAAACTGTTAGCAATGGGGAGTTGGCATTCCCACTCTCCCCATCCAGAGTGCTTCAATCGGGTGCCCTGATGGTCCATCCCATTCCTATGAAATATTATATAATGGTGTATATATTTATGTAAATGAAAAATACTACAAGCATTCGTATCTATAATTATGATCTTCATTCGGTTGATCCTGAAATGCAAGAAATGTTGTAAAATATTAAAGTGTAGAGTTCTGTGGTTCGCGCTTAAGCACGTTTTCGTTCATTTTTAGCAATAGCAGCATTTCACCAAAATGTTGATTTGAAAAAAAATATTAATATATTTTAAATTTTACAAAACTAATATTTATACATTTTAATTTACTGTTGCCATGGTCATTATTTGCTACTTGATGCTGATTTTATAACAGCAATCCGCTTCTATTTTTGCTGACCTAATAGTTATTGCTACTGAGTTAGGAATGGGAAGATTTAACTTGAAGGGAGTTAAAGATAAATGGGTAAAAAAAATAATAAGTAATGTTTAAATCATCTATGAAGTAAAATCAATAAAACAATATTGCCAAGTATAATGATATTGTAAGTTATGATGAAGTAATGACAAAGATTGAAATGTAAAATCAAACACTAGTCAAATGGCACACAGCGCCGCATGAATCAGATCACCTTAGAAATTGGTAAAAAGTCCAATTGCAAACCGGAAATGAAAAATACATTCAGCAATAAGTGCAAAAGCCCACCACAGATTCCGTAATTTTCAAAAGCCTACCACAGCGGTAATTGTCTGCGTTATATACTGGACATATATGCAATGCTAGATGTCATAAACTGAAGGTATGTTTCGTTTTTAAGCCAGCTACCGCCTAAATCAGGATTGTTGTATGAAAATGTGAAGGTCATGATATGATGGAAATAATACGATGTTGTAAAGAAATTCTACATAATGAACATATAATAATTCAATTCCGCTATTTGCCTCTTGTATGTTAGATGATTTAAACTCTAAAATAGCAGAAATTCCAACGTGATATAATGAAATAAAGTCCCTAACCGAATAGCAAAGAAAATTTAAGCCAACAATCATGCGAAATAAATTTCATATGGGTATAATTACTGCCCAAAAACGGAAATTCAATAAATCCAAAACGAAAAAAATTAAAAATAAATGACTGGAAATTCTTCGATAGTTCTTTTTTCCTGCTGGGCCCATAAATGATTCTTTATGTCTGTAAAATAGAAAATGTGGGATCTTTATGAACCCACATTTTGGACGTTTTGTTTATGATCCCAATGCTAGTTTTTGAATTAATTATTTTGGACGAAGAATTTTTTTTTGTAGTATTTGTCGTAGTTCTCTGTCTAAAAAAAAAATGTAAAAAACCATCCCATCTTTTCAAATACATAATGTGAGTTGGGTAGGCCAAAACTTACAACGATGCAAATGCGAAACTGAAAATATCATAAAAATTTTTTTTGAAGGGATGTTATAATATAAAATGATAATAACAATTATATTTGAAATGTCTGCATGTCTGCTGATCCTGCTGCAATTGTAGAGGGACTTACATTATCATAGCCACGGGGGAAGAAAACAATTCAAAATTAGTATACAATACTTGGGATCCCTGGATGATCTGAAATTATATACCGTATAAAGAATACTTCCATTTTTCGTGGTAGGGTAAGATTTTAGCATGCTTCTTTACCGGGGTCACGCTGCATACATCGCCTTGGTGCGACTGCCACCTAATGTATAAAGGGCGATACGGTCAAAATTTGGTCAATATCAACTTGACGTATTTCTTTCAATTTTGCATTTAAAAAACCTGAACACCCCTCATTTTGAAGGTGTGTGTGTGTAGAATGTTGCTCCTATTTTGATTTTGGAATTCACTCTTCAGTTGTCAAAATGCCGTCCAAGCAAGAAGAGCAGCGTATCAAAATTTTGCTCGCGCATCGCGAAAATCCGAGCTACTCGCACGCAAAGTTGGCAAAATCGCTAAAAGTTGCCAAATCAACCGTTACAAATGTAATTAAAGTGTTTGGGGAACGTTTGTCGACAGCCAGGAAGCCTGGATCGGGGGGAAATCGAAAACCGGAAGCCGCTGAGACGACAAAGAGAGTTGACGGTAGTTTCAAGCGAAACCCTAACCTATCTCTCCGAGATGCCGCAAATAAGCTGGGTGTATCGTCTACAACCGTGCATCGAGCCAAAAAACGAGCCGGACTATCGACTTACAAGAAGGTAGTGACTCCAAATCGCGATGATAAACAAAATACGACGGCCAAAGCGCGATCCCGGAGGCTGTACACGACGATGCTGACGAAGTTTGACTGCGTGGTAATGGACGACGAAACCTACGTCAAAGCCGACTACAAGCAGCTTCCGGGACAGGAGTTTTATACGGCAAAAGGAAGGGGAAAGGTAGCAGATATTTTCAAGCACACGAAACTGTCAAAGTTCGCAAAGAAATATCTGGTTTGGCAAGCCATCTGTACCTGTGGTTTGAAAAGCAGCATTTTCATAGCTTCCGGGACTGTCAACCAAGAAATTTACGTGAAAGAGTGTTTGAATAAACGTCTGCTGCCTTTCCTGAAGAAACACGGTTGTTCCGTACTGTTTTGGCCGGATTTGGCATCTTGCCATTACGGTAAAAAGGCCATGGAGTGGTACGCCACCAACAACGTGCAGGTGGTTCCCAAGGACAAGAACCCTCCCAACACGCCAGAGCTCCGCCCAATTGAGAAATACTGGGCTATTGTCAAGCGGAACCTAAAGAAAACCAAAAAAACTGCTAAGGACGAGCAGCAGTTCAAGGCAAACTGGCTTTCTGCGGCGAAGAAGGTGGACAAGGTGGCTGTACAAAATCTGATGGCAGGGGTCAAGCGTAAGGCCCGGCAATTCGGATTTGGAAAAGCGGAAGCCTAACTGAATATTTTTCCTGAATTTTATACTAATTGAACTTGAAAAAGAAATTTAATTTGATTTTTTAAATAAACGATTTCACCGATTTACACGCGTTTTCCCTTGACCAAATTTTGACCGTATCACCCTTTAGTTGACGTGATACAGCGTTTCTTACTGAACCGCTGGATGCCAAGACAGATGCTGTTTGAGCCGCACCTCCTTGGTGGACAGACGCTCGGCACGCACCTCCTCAATCTAGCTAAAGTCAGAAGGACAACAGTGCCCAGGCTGCACTACCAGCTAAGTACGCAACCCTTAGCTGGCGGTCTTTGTCATCTCTTGACCCGTGGAAGCATGAGGTAGGAACTTGTGAGGACCATAGCTATGTTGCGAGGACGCACGCTCTATCCAGGTTGTCTACTGACCATTTTGCAGCCCGACAAAAGACGACATATTTCATACCGGAAAACTATGCCTGAGAAGGCAACTCTCTCAAGTCACATTTGACAAACATAGACGACAGCTCCATATCTGCTGAAAGATCTGGAACTAATATGATTACGTTAAAAGACGACAAATGACATACAATGAAACTTTGCAGGAAACGACAACTCTCAAGAGCCTCATTTCGCAAAGATAGACTGCGGCGTCATCTATGTGGTAATTTCTGGAACTAATATGATAATGTCAAAAGACGTCAAATGACATACTGAAAAACTTTGCCTAAGGGCCCCAGGGTAGATGCGACGCAAGCCCGCCAAAGTTTATAAATATAACTTTATTATTGAGAATTATAAGGACAATAGTGCAACTCACTCAAAGAAAATATATATCACATTCTTGTGCACGAGTGGGTTTTCCTGATTCAACCATTCATTAAAAAAGTGACAATGCCTTCCCGCTCGGCTCGTTCACCATATACCTTTTCTTGAAAAACGTGTATAAAAGTTAATATGGACAGCCGGTATAAGAAGCAAGTGCAGAGAGAAACAATCAAAAATTCAGGTTATGTACTAGGCTTTTTATTGATAAACATTTACATGACAGTTATCGCACAACTGCAGCGCCACCTATCAGGAGCGTAACGACATACATTTGAAATGCCGGTTTAAAGTTCGCACCGACGTCCGTACATTTGAACAAAGCAAAAATATAGCTAACATACCATAGAGAACGCGACGCGATGAGCGATTATCATGCGACCAACCCCTGCGTAAAATGGTTCGTCGCTCGGTTTTCGCGCGATTTCAAGCCGAACATTGCATTAGGTCCAATGGAACATTTGTGCCAAATCGAGAAAAATACGAAGGTTTTGAAAGTTTTATTTTTTTTTACTTGTAATTGCAACTTAATCGTGTTATATGAAATTTTTGAATGGTTTTCAACGTAAAACCTCCAATTTTAGTATAAAGGGTGTCCACGATGAAATTGCCACACTATGAAATTGCCACACTATGAAATTGCTCTAACTTTTTAACCGTTGGGTAGAATTTAATGAAAATTTGGGTGGATTTAGTTCATAGTGCATTATTTACATCCTGCAGTCCTGTGATCAAAACTCGCGGAAATGGAGTCGAAAGAACAGCTCGTGCGTGATAAAATCTTGCGCATTCATCACGAGAACAAGGATCTCTCGCATCGTTCCATACGTTGGGAATCGCGAATTCCACGGTGTCGCGAGTGATTAAGCGGTTCAAGGAACGGTTGACCACCGATCGGAAGCCCAGAAGTGAAGGAAAAAGTATTCCGTACAACACCAAAAATCACAACCGCGTAGTTGGGGCCTTCAACCGAAATCCGAACACCTCCGTTCGGGATGTGGCTAAGAAGCTGCACCTAAGCCGAAGTTTTGTCCAGAAGGCCAAAACTAAGGCTGGGCTTCGAACGTTCAAGGTACAAAAGGCCCCTAATTACGACGAGAAGCAGAACAAGTCCACCAAAACCCGTGCCAGGAAGTTGTACCTCAACATGCTGACGAAAGTTGAATGCTGCATCATGGACGACGAAACATATGTGAAGGCCGACTTCAAACAGATCCCCGGCAACCTGTTTTTCACGGCCAAGGATAAGTTCAGCGTTCCGGAGCATGCCCGCACTCAGAAGATGTCCAAGTTTGCGAAGAAATTCCTGGTTTGGCAAGCCATCTGCACGTGCGGGAAGCGGAGTGCACCTTTCGTGACCCAGGACACGATGAACGGACAGGTGTACATAAAAGAGTGCCTCCAGAAGCGGCTGCTTCCTCTCCTGAAGGCCCACAACGTCCCAACAATCTTCTGGCCGGATTTGGCCTCATGCCACTACTCCAAGGACGTGCTGAAGTGGTATGCGGACAATAAGGTCAATTTCGTGCCGAAAATGTTCAACCCTCCCAACACTCCGGAGCTCCGCCCCATCGAGAAGTACTGGGCGATTATGAAGCAACACCTTCTTAAACGACCTAAGGTAGTGAAGACAGTCGAGGAACTGAAGAAAGTATGGGTTTACATGCAAAAAACGGTTGATTCACAGGTTGTGCAGAATCTTATGGCCGGAGTTAAGGCCAAGGTGCGGGCATTTGCGTATGGACTGTAAATAAAATACGAGTAAAATGGTAAAATGAAGTTTAATAGTTATTTTTCAATCCCTGAAAATTTGATGGCAATCGGATGAAAACTCGAATTTTGCGAATCAATTTTGTGTGTGGCAATTTCATCGTGGACACCCTTTATGTCCAGCCGAAGCTAGGACCAACGTAAAACGTTGTCAGGATCACAAATAAAATGTTGCTCTTGAAGCTTATGATGATTCTAGGCGTGTAATTGATACATTTGTTACTTAGGACCTTTTGCATTTGCATTTGTAGATTGGACTTTTTAGATTAGTCTTTTGCCAAATTAGAATGTACATTTGACTATTTTGATTGCGGTAAACTCTAATAAAAATAATGTTCAAATTGGGTCCTATTAGTTTCATTGTTTTACCACTTATTCCTTGCAATACGCAAACATTCAATTAAAACGCAGCCCATCATATTTGAGAACCTCAACAACTGGCTACATATACAATCAATCGGAAATCTTACAAATCGGCACAAATCTCAATTAATACAGGACCAACGGATCTGATATTCTAATTTTACGTTGCTTTTCAAACCTATTTGCTGGGTGAACTACCAATTATCAGTCCTATGCACCCACTTTTAGGAGATCTCCCAGGAGACTTAAGTAAGTTAATTAAGTAAAAGAATGATTTGCGTGATATGTAAACCAGGAACTTTAATATGAGGGTCTAAAATTAAATCTTCAACTTTCAGGTCATAGAGTTTGTACACTAACCCCAGCGGCTGGATAGTGAACAAAATGGAAATAGTTTTTGGCTCAGGAAGTACCAGCACATCGGTCCCAAGCTTAATGATTCGCCCCTAATAACATAACTTACACGAACAAACCCTCTAATATTCTGTCAAAATAACACAGTGAATCAAAACAAAAGCGAAGCTTCTTTTACCAAAAAGCGCAAGAATTGCAAGGTGCAGACTGCAAGGTGTTCTTTGGAGCAAGGGATTATCCAGCCGCTGGTTCTACAACAGAGAACCAATTTCAAATCGCTAGTTTTAAATTGATTGTTGCTAACCCTATATGGTCTCAAACGTTTTTAATCCTACTTTTCGTGATTTGACACAGGCACGATATGGAACTAATCTGATAATCTTACAAGACGACAAATGACATAATGAGAAACTTTGACGAAGATGGCAAATCTCTAGAGCTGCATTTTAAAAAGATAGACAGCAGCACCATCTCTGCGGCAATATCTGAAAATAATATGATAATGTCAAAAGACGTCAAATGACATACTGAAAAACTTTGCCTAAGACGGCAACTCTCTAGCGCTTCATATGGAAAAGGTAGACTGCAGCGTCATCTCTGCAGGCAAGATATGGAACTAATATGATAATCTTAGAAGACGACAAATGACATAATGAGTAACTTTGCCGAAGACGGCGGCTCCCTAGCGCTTCATTTGACAAAGATAGGCTGCAGTGCCATCTATGTGTCATGATCTAGAACTAATATGAAAATGTCGAAAGACGACAAATGACATACTGAGAAACTGTGTCTGTTTTTTTTAATACCGGAGGAAGGTTAATAAAATGAAAATAATGACTAAGGTTAATAAAATGACAACACAGTATTTTTAAATATGCATAAAGATTAACACCTACTATGCTGAAAATAATTTGCCTTGCTAAATGACGAAGATTTTTCGTTAGGGCCTAACTGACAAACGTAAACAATGTCTTTTTCCCCGAATTTCTCGTCATTCAAAACTCGCCTAATCAATCCACTACGATCATTTTGAAGAGGAAGCGTTCACCTATTCGATAGAATTGGAGGCTTACATGGGTAGCCTTGGAGATACGAGAAATTTACGGAAGAAGCCATTGTTTACGTTTGTCAGTTAGGCCCTAATGAAAAATCTTTGTCGATATCGTTCTCACAGATAATTAGTGAGCGATTGATTTTATTACTCCCTTCATATCACATTCTCGGGCAGTCATGAAGGCCTTTGTCACAAATGGTCGAATGAGATCAACCTGTTTTCTAGTGACATAGTATTTGACCATCATTCGGGAGTTGTAATGATCATGAGAAGATGATGGTCATAGTCTTAAAACCGTCATGAAAATGTACATCAGTGCTAGTGACTAGTGCTGCAATGGCTACCACCTTCTTGTCTGTTTGTCGGGAGCATACTTTTCGATTTGTTCCACTTCCAACCTTCCGATCCACAGTCAAGCGCTGGTCAAATGATTTGCAAACACAAAACACGGTACTTTTCGGTAGTTTTAGTTTCTTGGCAATATCGCGTACCGATAAATTCTGATTTTGCTGCCGTTCGTACAAAATGCGTTTGCGCTCATCCACTTGATTCGACGCCATTTTACTGAATGTAACAAGAATGTAAACATGTTGTAACACGAAATAAAGTGGAGAGTTTCAACTGCCATATAAGTGAAACGTTTCAGCGATTCGTGAAATAATTCAAAATCTACAAGGAAAGAAAAGTGTCCGACATTTAACGTGGACAATCTTTATATCATAAGAAGGGTAACATTTTACTTGAGGGTGGATTATTCCATAAAAAAATATTTGTCAAAACTATGTTAAACTACTTTATTTTGGATGTATGATTCGTTTGGAATGCAAAAATCCATCAACATAATTTTGATTAGGTTCGATGTTCTAAGTGTTCCACTGTGCGGTCGGTCGCACCCTCCTTCTTGGTTGTCAGCTCACAATTTGAAGCCCATAAACATGGAAATTTAAATCATATCTTAAACGCTAAATGGAATTTGCTAGCATCAAGAAGAACAATAATCCTATTCCCCCTTCCTGGAATCGTCCGTAATGATCGATTTCCATCATAATAAAATCACATCAGACACATTTGCGTCCATCTTCCAAGTGCATCTAGTCATCGCACACACAATCAATTCCCCTCCGAGTGGAAGAAGCGAAGAAAACGCAATCAGAAAAACAAAGGCACGACATCCTTGTCATGTTGCCTTTCAACGGTGTGTCACGTAAAGGCCGCATAACCTCCGAGTGATCTACGAACAACGTGCATAAAATAGGGAAAAAGGATACCCACACAAATACACGCGCCGAACTCGCTTTTCACTGGTGACACAGTCAACTTCGAAACTAGGACCATTCACGACACCACTACCGACGACAGCCACATTCATGATTCATGGAAGCACGTGCTTATTTTGCACCCTCCATAGTGGCATACAATAACAAAGCGGACGAAGACGACGATGGATGGGTGGCGGTGGTTGTTTTTGGGGGTAAGTTTATGTTTATACCGGCACTTGTCGCACACGGCAGGCGTTCGGGCTCCGTTCGGTCGGTCCTGTCAAATCCTTGCAAGATCGTTTTTCGAAAAGCCGGCGCCTGCGCCTGCAAGAATGTATCGAATGTTCGAATTTTCTTCCTGTCGGGTGGCCGAGAGGATATATCCTGACTGCAAGGATCCATTTTCCATCAGTCTTAGTACAGCTCTCGAACGGATTAGAAGAAAAAAATACCCGGAAAACTCCCCAGGGGAAGAGTTCCCCTCCAATATATAGCTATCTTTTAACTAAATCCTCTTGTAGTCTCTAGCTAGTGCTAATAAAAAAAAATCAAGTGAAGTGAGCAGCAAAAAGTTTTCTGCACCAATCCAAAGTTATGCAATCAAGAATCATTTAAATGTGAAGATATTCAGTTCAAACAGTTACCATTTGTTACATTGAAATTCAGCTAAGGAAGACAAAAGAAGCCAGGGAAAAGATTTTTTCACGCCCTCGACGAAAAAAAATTCTACATTAGTGTAAATTAAGGAAGCGATAGCCTTTACCAAATCATCAAACGCTGCCTAGCCATAGGTTTTTTATGGGATTTAGTGATTAGTACCAGCTCAAATCCGCTAGCAGGACCAGTGCGATATGGTCACCGAGAATGGGACGCAGGTAAATCTTCCACATTTCCACCGGGCGTGAAAATCCCAGCCTGTCCACCATCTTTTTTTTCACTTTCAAGGTTCTGCCTATCGCATGAACGAATACCACTGCGGGGGGAAAAATCGATTCACCTCGGAGAAAAAGATGGCTCCCTCCTGTCTGGAAAGTCTGCCAACTTAGTTCGGACTTGAATTGGAACTAAGATCCTATTTTTTAATTAGCCAATTCCTTGGCAATGGAAGTGCCAGATGAGCATTTCAACCGTTTCTGCAGAAGCAGCCGTAGTTGATGCGGCTTTGTCGGAGGGTGCCGCATCGCGATCGATATTTTCCTGCTTCTTAAAAGTAACCCTCGGAAAAAGAGGGCGCCTCAGTCGAGGCACTACTGCAGCAGTCAACCTGCTAGCGAAGAGCGTGAGGGATGTTTTTTTTTTCTTTCTTCATATGTTTGCCTCGAACGATAACTAATGGAACTATGCCCTTTGGGCAGGTGTGCTCGGGTAGATCAATTTAAAGGGTGTTTGGCGATAATCGATTTGCGGATGCTATTGCATTCGATGGCGGTGTGTTGAATGTCATCGCATAAATCGTTCAGTTTCCTGTCCAGTAATAGGAAAACCAAAATGGCTGACGGTTTTCCTTCTTCCGCAAGGGTGATGCTCAGAGGACGTACATTGCACAGAAGAATAGGGTGATGATTTTAGGAAAATCGATTGGCATTTGATTGAGTTGCAGTGCTGAAGGAGTTGGATGGTTTGATTTGTTGCGGACTAATATAACTATCGACATTTAGGATAAAAATACGAGATTTAACATGAATAAACTGAAATTATCCGCAAACTTAAAGGACGTTGAAGCAACTGCTGACAAAACAAAAGTCAATTGAAAAAAATTTCTGTACAGAACAAATTAATACAAATTAATACAAGGGTATCAGCACGATTAAAAATAACGATTGAAATCAATTCTTTTGGGGGAAATTTTATTTTGGTTGCATGAATAATTTCTCTACAATGTTCTACCTCAGTAGCAAATAAAAATATCTCATTATCGTTAGTCATAAGCCAAGGAACGCACTTTTTCCCTAACACTGCTCATCAGTCTCTGCACAGACTCCTTCGCAATTGTTATAGAATTTTTTTCCAGTTCTTGAAATATTTTCGATGAAATCTGCTGCTTAAACATGTTTCTTTAAATGTGCCTTGTTCAGAGCCCGAAATGTCTCGATTAGTCGGGCTTGGGGACACGGCACGTACTGAACTTTATTGGCGTCGTACCATGCTATGGTGTCTTTCGCAAAATGCCCAGATGCCAAATCCAGCCAAAACAATACTGGATCATCAGGCTTCCTGATCATTGACAACCAACGCCGATTCCAGCATCCCCGGATGTACGTATCAGTCTTCATTGTCTCTGATGTCACAAACGGATCTGACCACATTCCGCATTCCCAAATACCTTGCCAAACCATTGCCTTTTTACCAAATTTCTCTGTAGAAAAAAATTGACTTTATCGTCATCATAGACGTCCAGATTTTCACTCAAGGTGATTGATCTCTCGGAAGCGTCTTATAGTCAAATTGAATACGTGTCATCATCCAAGACAATACACGCCCATTTTCCACACAGTGGACCGTCATACAGTTTCGGAACCCACGGTTTGACGGTTCCAATTCCGACACACAAACTAGTTTTTCAGAATTGTGACGAAACAAAACACGCAGTTTAGATTTCACCGTTCTTTATTATTCGCGTCCGACCGCGTTGTTTGTCGAGCTACATTTGAATTGGCATTTTACCTACTTATACCTACTTTTCCTCATGTATATTTTCCACACATACTCACACTCATACCGAAAATGTTGAACATATTTACTCTCACACATATCAACTACTCAAACACAGTGCTACAGACGGAATGGGAAATTTGGCATATGGACGTTTGGAATATGGATCTTTGGAATGTGGATGTTTGGCCGAATGGACGTTTGGCCGAATGGACGTTTGGCCGAATGGATGTTTGGCCGAATGGACGTTTGCATAAATGTATTGCAGAAAAAAGGAAATAATCTAAAAAAGTATTTCAAACGCATTAGATCTAAAAAAGGAAATAAGGAACCAAAAAAACATTCTCGAACGCATTAGATAGCATCCCGATTTTCTAGACTTATTACACTTAGAGTTTATCAATATGTGTGCGCATTTGCAGTGATAAGCATTCTAATTAAGTTTCAACTATATCAATTCACTAAAAGACGAAATTTTTATGTTAAAAACCCGAATTAATCCACCGATGGTGAGACTGAACCCTTCTTACACTTCACCAGAATTACGAACTCAAATATGGCCAAAATGGTACTGGATATGTATTTTCAGAAAGAACCAGGAATATTCGATATGTCATACATTCAGTTTATAAAATGAACTATTTGTCAATCCTGAACGTATTGTTCATCGATGTGATTAAATATTGCCATTAATTGTCTTTAACGACCTGTTTGTGTTAGTTATATAAAAGGGGAAATTACATAAATATTAGAAATTCCATATAATCAGTCCATAGAATGAATTATTAGACAATTCTAAGCGTCAATATTGATTATCGATATGGATTCAAGATGCTTAATAAGTACATGTTCGTTGAAAGCTGTGTAGTTATAGTAAATGGAGACTTTGTGTAATTTTCGAATATACTCATTGCAGTTCAAAACCGAACCACTCGAGCCAATCGTTCCTGCTCTAATTCTATAGAGTCGCATAGTGTGGGTAGTCCGCTGTATGTGCTATGCAACACACCAGATGCAGAACAATATAATACAAGCGGCATCGATTGGGGTGAGTGGTCTTGTTCGGTTTTGAACTGCAACGAGTCTCACAATTATGTGCTCTCAGGTATTGTTTTGGTAGCTTTCATTTGCCGTCAACAGAACTGAAATCGGTTCACAAATGGCTGAGAAACCGATGTGACATTATTTGTAACGCACACACACACATACACACACACACATACACACACACGCGCGACGACACACACGCATACATACACACAAAAATGTGCTCAGTTCGTCGAGCTGAGTCGAATGGTATATGACACTCGGCCCTCTGGGCCTCGGATAAAAAGTCGAGTTTCCAAGCGATCTTAATACCCTTCTTTTGGTGTAAGAAGTGTAAAAAGGGAAGTTGTAGAAATATACTATATTTCATATATTCAGTGCATAAAATGAGGTATGAACAATCCTAACCGTCTATTCTGACTATCTGATGCGTCATAAATCGCATCAGATGCGACACTATAGAATGCAAGCAGGATCGATTAGTGCGAGTTGTGTTTTCCGATTTTGAACTGCAACGAATTATGTGCAATTATGTGCTCTCAGGTATTGTTTTGGTCATATCTCCATGAAGGATTATCCAATCAGAATGAAATTTTGACCAGTTATTTGAAGATTTTATAACTTTAATTTGACGCTAACAAAACTAAAATCGGTACACAAATAGCTCAGTATGTAATCGGAAACTAAACAGTTTGATTACTATAATAATAGGCCGCCAAGAACTGTTTCGTTCATATCTTCGTAACGAAATGTTCGAATGAAAAAAAAATCAATAGCGATCTATGGGAATGTTGTAGCTTTCATTTTCCGTCGACAGAACCGAAATCGGTTCACAAATGGCTGATAAACCGATGTGACATTATTTGTAACACACACACACACACACACACACACACACACACACACACACACACACACACACACACACACACACACACACACACACACACACACACACACACACACACACACACACACACACACACACACACACACACACACACACACACACACACACACACACACACACACACACACACACACACACACACATATACACACAGACATGTGCTCAGTTTGTCGAGCTGAGTCGAATGGTATATGACACTAGGCCCTCTGGGCCTCGGATAAAAAGTCGAGTTTTCAAGCGATCTTAATACCCTTCTTTTGGTGTAAGAAGGGTAAAAATGCAAAAAAATGGTATTCGGCCATTTGCCCATATACATGAGAAGTGTGTATATGTTTTGATAAAATCGTAGACAGAATGGGTCATTATTTTTTATGATCTTGAAGAAATATGCAGTTCCTCCGAAGGATATCTTCTTCTGATTCTTTGCACATGGGCCTTCTATGACGATACATATTCCTGTATTCGAAAGCAAACTTCTGAATATAGCGCTTGCCCGGTTTATCACTCTTTGTGAGATGGTTCCTTCTTTCAAAATTGAGCAGTTCTTTGGAATTTTACTGAGCAACGAAATAAAGCACTGCATGTTTGACGAAGCATATTCCTGTATCCAAAAGCGAACTTATGATTCAACCACTTGCCCGGTATAAATCTCTTATGTCCATTTGGCCAAACGTCCATTCGGCCAAACGTCCATTCGGCCAAACATCCGTATGCCAAACGTCTTTATGCCAAACGGGGTATCATCGCTGTGGTGTTCGCCGATTGATCCAGCCGTAGTCTGGTGTTGCCGTTCCTGTACTTGCTTGTTTTCCGGCTGGCTTGCAAAGTGTTTTCCACGGTGGCACACGTAAGGTGATTCAGCCGCCTCTGACATGGGGAATAGTCACTATTTTGAGCGGCTCCTAGCATGAATAACAGACGCTCGTGTGTTGTGTTTGCATTTCCTCAATGTACAATGCTAAATAGCAACTGCTTAATATAAATATTTGCTTCTAAATTTATGTAAAACTAGCTGAACCCGGTGCGTGCGCTGCTACGCTTGCAACTAAATGAAGGAAAATTTAATATAACTGGCACGTTTATGGTTTTTTTTTCGGAATGAGTTTTTTTTCTTGAATAAGCAGGGGTTCAAACTTCTACTAAAACATGCTTCTTACCCGAGAAATACACGTTTTGTGTTTAAGTTACCTGGATAATTCTCATTTTTGGAATAAATGTGTGTTTCATTTGTATGAGGGCTCCCCTTCTAGAGAGGGGTGGTTTCTCAAACCACCATACAATCATTGCCTTCAAAACCCTCCACATGCCAAATTTGGTTCCATTTGCTTGATTAGTTCTCGAATTAGTTGGGCAGTTCGATTATAATAAAAATTTGAGTTTCATTTGTTTGACCCCCCCCCCCCCCCCCTTCAGAAAGGGGAGGGGTCTTGAACCACCATAGAAACATTCTTGCCTTCAAAACCCCCCACATGCCAAATTTGATTCGATTTGCTTGAGTAGTTCTCGGGTTATGAAGAAATTTGTGTCTCATTTGTATGAGAGCCCCCCTTCCTGAGAGAGTAGGAGTCTCAAACAATCATAAGAACCTTAACCAGCCCCAAAAACCCTTTCATATAAATTTTCACGTTGGTCGGTTCAGAACTTTCCGAGTCTTTAGGGTCTGACAGACAGACAGACAGAAATTCATTTTTATGTATACAGTGACCGGCAAAAATAAAGATCCACCTTTGATCAATGTATTATTGTTGAGAAAAAAATACGTATTTTTGAAAAAGTAGGGTATTCCAATATATGTTTCTGAAAAATAAACATAGACGAACCATTTCAGTACAAAAATAACGATCACTTTTATTCCTTGCATAAAATAAAAAACAAAATTATTGGAGTTTAGTAAAATACGTATGACATAAAACAAGATCCACTTCATGTATGAAAAAAAAAATAATCGAAAGAGTTGGAATCAACTCTTCAATAGTCAATATGACCTCCCTTCGCTTCAATGATGGACTGCAATCGTTTCGGGATGCTTTCGACTAGGTTTCTGAGGTGTTGTGGATCCAACTCATTCCAGGCCTGCTGCAGTGCCGCAAAATATGTGTGCTTGTTTGTTACGTGGGTTTTTTCGACTCTATTGTCGAGAATTGCCCAGAGATTTTCAATTGGGTTTAAATCCGGGCTCTGGGGAGGCCATTCCAAGGGTTTAATCCGACAGGCACGGAAAAAAAGCTTGTGTTTTCTTGGCCGTATGCTTTGGGTCGTTGTCTTGCTGAAAAATGTAATTATCTTCCAGACCCATTTTCAGCAAAGATTCTTCCATATTCTCGTTCAGAATATCTATATACTCATCTGCCGTCATAATACCACTGATTGAAACCAGATTCCCCACTCCAAACCATGAGAAACAGCCCCAGACCATGATATTTCCACCGCCGTGCTTCATGGTTCCTTGTAGATGTTTATCCTTCAGCCCTTCATCGCTTTTCCGCCAAACTCGCAGTCGTCGTTTTCTGTTGAACAGCTCAAACTTTGATTTGTCTGACCAAACATCCCGTTTCCAGAACTCCAGTGGCTTGTTTATATGGTTTCTTGCAAACCGCAATCGCTTCTCCTTATTCACCCTACTTATGAACGGCCGTTTCCGAGAAAAAGGACTTTTCAAACCGTGCTCAGCAATGCGTCACCGAACTGTACGATCGGATATCGAAAGGCTTAGCTTTTCTCTGAGCGCACGGATGGTAGCAAACGGATCCTTTTTAATTTCTCGGATGATTCTAGTGTCTTCGCGGTGATCAGACTTGCGATTGCGTCCACGTCCTGTTCGATCTGCGACACTTCCAAGCTTTTGGTCTTTTAAAACTATTTTCTGCACTGCACCACGGCTTACACCATACTTTTCGGCAACCTTGCGCTGAGATTCGTTTTTTGAGCAATCGCGCACGATAAGATTTCGAACTTGGACTGTTATTTTCTTTCCTCCCATGATCGATTCTTAAAAAACTCGTCACTTGGGCTAAACTCACTTATTTCTCAAAACTGTGGCAATTATCTATGATGGATGTAAATAAAGGAATGTCAAAAGCATGATCAACAAGGGGTAAGCCAAGTGGATGTACACGGAAAGTATTTTTTTTCCTAGTGGATCTTTTTTATTGACATACCGTAAACATAAGCTTATTTCGTTTTTCACATGCAGTTGGCTGAAATGAATATGTATATTCAAACTTTTACGCTAAGCCTCATGAATGATACCCAAATATGTACAGTACGGGTAAGAAAATTGCTATTGATTCGAAGTTGTAAAGATATCTATGCCTGATTAGTATACGGCTCGATGGATCTTTTTTTTTCGTCGGTCACTGTATAGAAATCTAGCCTCCAAAAACCCCCATATGCTAAAAGTGGTTTCATTTACTTGATTAGTTCTCGAGTTATGCAGAAATTTGCTTTTTATTTGTATGGGGAGGGGTATTGAACTGCCATAGAAACATTTCTTGCTTCCAAAAACCTCAACATGCCAAATTTGGTTTCATTTGCTTCATTGGCTCTCGAGTATGCTAAAAATTATGTTTCATTTTTAGTGGAGCCTCTCCTTCCAGAAAGCGGAGGGTACTCAAACCACCTTAGAAACATTTATTTCCTTCAAAAACCTCCACATGCCAAATTTGGTTCCATTAACTTGATAAGTTCTCGAGTTATTCAGAAATTTGTGTTTAATTTGCATATGAGCCTTCCTTACAGAGGGCGGAGGGGTCTCGAGTTACCTTAGAAACATTTCTTGCCTTCAAAAACCTCTACCTGTCAAATTTGGTTCCATTTTCCCCTCCAGAAAACCCCACATGCCAAATTTGGTTCCATTTGCTTGATTAGTTCTTGAGATATGCAGAAACTTCTGTTTTTTTGTATGGGAGCCTCCCTTTCTAGAGTGGGGAGGGGTCTCAAACCACCATAGAAACCTTTTTGCCTTCAAAAACTCACACATGCTAAATTTGGTTTCTTTTGCTTGATTAGTTGTTGAGTTATGTAGAAATGAGTGTTTCATTTGTATGGGAGCCCCCCTTTCCAGAGCAGGGAGGGGTCTCAAACTATGATAAGAACCTTACCCGGCCTCAAAAACTTCTCCATACAAAATTTCACGCTGATCGGTTTAGTAGTTTTCGAGCCTATGAAGCTCAGACAGACAGACAGAAATCCATTTTTTTTATATATATAGATAAATTGATATTTTCAACACAATCGTGATATATTTTGCCAAGGTGTTCAACTTTCTGGAATATTATGCATTTGTTCCGCCACAAAACTTACAAAGCATCTGTGCGTAGATACTTTTTAATTTTCATATTGCGCCAAATTGGAAAAGTTAGGATTTAGAAGGTCTGAAATCCAGCAGAGTTTTGTTAAGTTTTGAGTCCTTGAAAAATACATGGAACTTTACAAACTATAAAAAAATAAAATATATTAGGGAAGGTCTAAGTACTAATAATGTAACGCAGTAATGGGGGGGGGGGGGGCGGTTGTGAGAACGTGACAACCCATTTGAAGCTCCATACAAAAAAACGTGTTAAAGGGAGGGGGGTCTAAAAAGTTACTCTTTTGCGTCATAAAATTAATGGATGTTCCCTTATGGAACCTAAAAACCGACTTCTGATCATGATAACTGAAGTTGGTATTGATCAGCATGATAGAATAAAAATATAAATTAGCTTGCAAAATACCTTTCTAGTAATAACCAAACATACGGCTTTCAGCTATTGAGATATATGATCCTGCTGATGCAAATGCTTGACATTATACATATAAGCCCTATTGATCATTTAGTTCAGTGGCTGTACACAATTCTATCAAATTATCCTCCAACTTGTTATGGCTAATGTATGGCCTTCGTTTCCATCCATAATTATGACTCACAGTCGAAAAATACTATTTAAAAGGAAATCGCTAACTTCCCCAGCCGTACCGCAGCGGTGCATTTTGTTCCTAACGAACCAAAATTATTTCATAGCACCAAAATGATTGCATTCGACATTGCGAACGGTGCTGCATGTGATTGTTTTGTCATGCAAATTTATTCCCTTCCAAACCACCCCAGAACTAGAAACCGGAACGGCAAACCACACCCTTCAACATGCACGCATCATTATCAAAACTGCAGTGACGGCACGACCAAAAAACATGGTAGTGCCGTAATGTCCTCATGCACCCTGGCCGCTGCTGCTACGACTAAATTATAAGACCTTCCAGTTGTCCCAAAGAGTTGTCGCTAATCACACTATATATGGTTTACGGTCTTGACGACAAGTCGAGCATTCGCAAACACACACTGGTGTGTTAGACGTTTAATGTTCTCTTTGCATGGAAGGACAACTAAAATAGGCGGCAAAAAAAAATCCTGATTGATGTATTCCTCGGCGCTTTGTCGTTAAAAGTTGGCTTATAGCACGGGCGCACGGGAAGTGAAAATCGATACCACCCGCCAACGTCGTCGTTGTCGTCGTCGTCGTCGGCGGCATTATTGTTGCCAAGGTTCACTCTGTACCGGCGTTGGCATTTGTCAGTGATTAAAGTGCGACTAATCTAAATGCCTAACTGGATTTGCCCTCGCTCACCAACGAAAGTCATTTCAGGTACAATCACATGATTTGCATAGGAGGGGTTGTTGAATTGTTTATTGCTCAGAGGAACCCCTATTTGAATTCTTGACTGTAAGCAGTGAATTCAAACACTTCAATTATTGATTACAATTTTTGTATGCAGCACACAAGTAACAATTTTAGTTTTATTTCGGCCGTATAGCACTCCTCCCGGCTTGATAAAACTACATTCAAACTGTTTTGTCTACCAATACCTCTCCTATGCTTCTTTAATGCCGATATTTGTACAAAGTTCCCACTATATAGACGGTTGTGAAAAAATAGTTAATGAATCTATTATAATACCATAAAGATTTTGAAAATGTTCTAGTGAAAAATGTAATGAACACTTGAGAACCTTCATAAAACCTTTTGGCTGTTATGATAACCAGCATACGGTCAAATGGCCACAGCTGTCAAAATTCACTATATCGTGGTTCGTTTTTGTTGTTTTGCTTTGTTCGATTCTCTGCTCTTCTGCTTCATTTAGCAGTAAATTTAGCCTTTTCTTTATCTAACCTGACTGTACTATAGCATAAAGAAATTTAAAAAAAAAGAAGAAAATTATATGTAAATATAATAGTCTACGTTAGTTTGACGAAATAAATAAATAAATAAATAATATCTCAGAAAAAAGTTCTAGAATTGCGGGAAATTTTGTTGATAGCAAAATATCCAGTACAAATTGAGTTTTTTTGACAGCGTATCATATGCGCATTTAATTTCATGGTGAATATTGGCACGATAAGAGCCGAAAATTAATGCGCTTCGAAAATTATGCGAGTTTACAACATCAAAAACAAAATTAAAACAAATACATGCGATAAATTACTCATGAATTTCCTGAAAATTGATGGAACTCAATAAGGTTATCTAAAAGAATGTCGAAATTGGTCTCCGATCTACAGTTCATTTGCATTACATGTAAGGTTTGGTGCATTTATTTTTCCACAAGTGTTCTCATACACCTGACTAAAATATGAAACCTATTGGCTAATTGATTTAATTAATTGACTTTAATAAAACTTAATAAAGCTGGATGCTTTTAGCAATGTTACCTGGGATAGGTTGTGTAAATTCATTTGTCGATCGATCTGTACACATTTAGAAAATTTTATAGTATTCGGTTGATTTTTTACCGAACTTTCAACAGCTGAACGTTCGGTCATCTGTTCGGTAGTTAGATCAATTACCGAACGTTCGGTATGTGATGAACTGTCTAAAAATACAGAACAGTTCGGTAACAGGAGATTTGAGGATCTGTCAAAACTACCGTACAGTTCGGTAATTTGTGTAGTCTGGTACCGAACCGTTTCGGCATTTTTTTTTTTGTTTTTATCGTGAAACAGTCGCAAAAAAAACCGTAGTAGAAACTACCATTTCGAGGGTTAAATTAAGCGCAAACACCAAAAAATTTCCAGCTGACTATAAACAGCGGGTGGATAGTCATGAGGAAAACGATTTTTTTTGGCTCAGGAAGTACTAGCACACCGGTCCCAAGCTCGATCCCAAGCATAATGATTCGCCCTAAGACCGTAACTACCAGAGATGCCAGATAATTTTACAAAATGTCTGTTAGGAACATTTTAAAATGTCTGTATTTGTCTGTATTGAAGATTTTGTCAAAAAATTTGCGTCAAGAATATGGGTGAGGGGAGTATTTGAAAGCAAGGTGAAGAACGATTATTCCGCAAAAATAAGGTAAACTAAAACTCTCCAATACGTTGATTTTGAGAGCCTTATTTATTTACTTTTTTCGTGTTTTACAACTGTTACAAACTATCTGGAGAATCTCATATTTTTAAGGAGTCTTGGTCTTTGCAAATTAACTCATATTCCCCTCAACTTCTTATTTTGTAGCAATTTACGTATGCATTAAAAAATGGAGAGATTCTTCATACGATTACCCTGTGTATCGCCAATCGTACACAGAAAAAATTCTTTAAGTAGAAACTACCATTTTACCTGACTATGCCTTTCTTCAAAACTACCATGAAATTTCAGTTGAATTTACTACGTTTGTGGTAAAACCTTCAGCATTTGTGGTATATTTGACAGACCTCATATTGATATCAACCGCACCATGGTTCATCTAATTGCAGGCATGGTAAAATCAAACGCATTTATAATCAGCTAAAAATTGTTGGGGTTTGTGCTTAATTTAACCCTCGAAATGGTAGTTTCTACTGCGGTTTTTTTTGCGTGTAGCAATCCTGTTGTGTGCAAGAAAAAATTGACAGCGTTATCAATCACCCAAATGGAGTGGCTGAAGGTACTCAACGTCGTGTTCATCATGGATGATGAGATCTACTTGACGCTAGACGGCAACGACTGACAGAAGACAGGATACTTCACGTCCTTCTCTAAGTAGGTAAGCGTTGGCGACAAATATATCTTCGATTCCGAGATCCCGAAGAAGGGCTTTCTGTGGCTGACAATCAGCGAGAAGGGAATGTCCAAGTCACTTCTTTTTCCATCGTGCCTTGTGGTTAACGAGGCCATGTACACTACGAAGTGCCTGCCGGAATTTGCCTCCTTCATCAAGAAGTATCACACGAAGGAGAATTGGTCTTTTGGGTGGGCCTGTCGTCGGCCCATTAAATCAAGAGGTCACTGGAGGATTGGACCTGCTGAAGATAAACGTTGTTTGAAGACCGGCAACAGTCCCAACGTCCTAACTGGGACCGTTAAAATTTTGGTTGAACCTAAATGCAGGATCTACTCCAATAACTTCATGCCCAAAATGGAAAAGCCAAGACAAAGAAAGAGCTTCCGAAATCCATCTTTTTTTCATGTTATTTAGGTATTTACCGTGGAATTCAATAGATACCCAAACAAGCAGGGAAAACTTTAACAGATTCGAAAGGCACGTGGACATTAAATCCTTCACAAGAAATATCGTTGATTCGAAGATTCTACAGTATCACTCCTGAAAAATTGCTTTCTTTCTTAAATATTGTTGAACTTTTAATAAAATCCGCAGATCTTCTGAAATTTTAAAAGAAGCTTATTTTTCAATTACTTGTTTTTTAAAGTAAGTAAAAATCTCCAAGAGTTCTGTGAACATAATTTTAAATCCATTACGTTCCAAACTAAATCTTCATTTGTTGATTATCTGATAAGTTTCCTGAATTTCTATGGTACTTTCCAGTAAGATAGAAAGATTTGAAGCTTTTTTGTATTAAATAAACTTGCATCGTAGTTTTTACAACACGAATAATGTCTTATGGAGTTTTAAAAAAAGTGTGCAAATTTATCGATACTAATTTTCATTGATTTTTTTCTATGTTTGAAACGTAAATTTATAAAAGCATTGAATCCTTCCCCGAACATCTTATGAATCTTAAATAAAGCCTTGAGATTTGGAATAAACTTCAATTCCGAAGCAACCATAAACCTATAACATTAATGACGGCTGACATGGAGTACATAGTGTTTTAATTATACTTAACTTATTTTTATTTTAAATTAATTAACTATTGTTCATTCCTAACATTTTCAGTTAATTTAAAAACGTCCAGTCCAGCAACAGGAAGCTCTACTATTACAAATTCATGATTCATTAAGTAGTTTGGCATGTACTTTGCATAAAACGACAAAACACCTAAAAATATAACTCACGACAAAAAATTCCTTAAAACATTCTGTCAAAATAACAGCGAATCAAAACAAAAACAAAGAATCTAGTACCGAAAAGCGCAAGAATGTATTGCAAGGTGCAAGGAGCATGGCTCAAATTATATTTGGATTAAGGGGTTCTGAAGTACTGAGCCAATTTGAAATCGCAAATTTCCTATTGATTGTAGTTTGTTCTATCCTTTTTCTTAAATTCATTGTAGTACGTACATCAAGTATCAGCAGGACTTCGGTCTGAACCATTCTCAAAGGTTCTAGAAGATTCTTGAAATTTTACTTACTTTTTATTATTATTATTATTGTATTTCGTCAACAGATAAAATGTTCATCCCAATGACCCTTTAAAAAATTAAATTACACACGAAAATTAACAAAACTTAACAAAGACATATACGGAAACAACGCTTACTAACCTCACGGGATACATTAAAATCAAACACATTATAGCAGCTGTTGAAAACGCGGCACATGCTTTGCACAGGTTCGTGTTTTCCGTAGTTGGTCCTTGAGTGCCAGAACACGAAGAACTGTTGTAAACGGAAATTTCGTCGTCGAGTGTTGATGGTCAAGAGATCCAGTAGAGCGGAACAATCAACATTTCCTAGAAGCAGATCACCAATGAAACACGCTTTGGCTACCATACGCCTACCTTCCAACAGTTCCAGGTTGATGAGCTTGCACCGACTTTCATAACTTGGCAATCTGTGAGGGTCTTGCCAGCGAAGATGTCGCAAAGCAAAGCGTATAAACCTTCGCTGAACAGCTTCGATCCTCTGGACTGCGTTTTGGTAGAAAGGAGACCAAACGATGGAACAGTATTCCAAGAAAGGGCGAACCAAAGAGCAGTATAATACCTTCAGACAGTAAACGTCCTTGAAGTTTTTTGCGAAGCGGAACATAAATCCTAGCTGCGAAGAGGCCTTGGAAACAATATACGAAATGTGAACCTTGAACGAAAGTTTGGAGTCGAGCATTACTCCCAGATCCTTGACCGTTGTTTTTCGTTTCAAGCGCGTACCTCGAAGGATGTAGTCGTGGAGATACATCGCACGTTTTCGGCCGAAGGAGATAGTTGAGCATTTGGATACATTTAAGGACATTTTGTTGATTCGGCACCAGTTATCGAACACTTGCAGTTCCTGCTGAAGAAAGTGGGCGTCTTCCGGACATTTTATAGCGTAGTACAGCTTCAGGTCATGCGCGTAGGATAATTTCAGGCAATTGAGGACCAAGTTCACGTCGTTCATATATAGCAGGAAAAGGAATGGGCCGAGGTGGCTACCTTGAGGAACGCCGGATGTTACCGGAAAGCTAGATGAGGCGTAATCGGCAATCTTCACGGACATAGTTCTACCAGTCAGGTATGAACGGAGCCAGCTCAACAATTGATCGTGAACCCCCATATTGCCGTATTTAGAAATCGCAATCTGATGGTTCATTTTATCGAAGGCCGCAGAGAGATCTGTGTAAATGGCGTCTACTTGATGACCGCGTTCCATTTCGCGCATGATGAACGATGTAAATACGGTTAGATTGGTCGCCGTCGTGCGCTTGGGCACAAAACCGTGTTGGTCTGGAGAAATAGTCTGTGAATAGTCATTGACCAGCCTTTGGAGAACAATTAGTTAAAATAGCTTGGATACAGAGCTTAGTACAGCAATCCCACGAAAGTTGGCGACAGACCGTTTGCATCCCTTCGTGTGTATTGGGAATACAAATGACTCTTTCCAGCATTCAGGAAACTCGCCGGAAGTTACAGACAAATTGAACACCGTAGCCAGGGGCGCAGCAAGCGTGTTTAGGCAACGCTTCAGGACAATTGAAGGAATACCGTCAGGACCGCATCCAGTTGATGTTTTCATGTGCTTCCCGGCTGAAATCACCATATCACTGTGAATAGTGAAAGCAGAGCCAAATACAGACATGCGGGGAACATTGCTAGTAGCCGATTCGAGGCTCTCGGCGTTCAGAATTTCGTCGCAGAAGACACTGCTGAACTGCGTACGGAACAAGC
This sequence comes from Aedes koreicus, assembly GCA_024533555.2. Lineage (NCBI taxonomy): Eukaryota > Metazoa > Arthropoda > Insecta > Diptera > Culicidae > Aedes > Aedes koreicus. Next base: position 99,917 of record JAHHFK020002146.1, read on the forward strand.
GTACGCCAAGAGTGCCATCAGTCATAGTAGAGGGTAAGCCGGTTTCTTTCCGTTGTTCGTTCACAAACCGCCAGAAGCTTTTCGGGTTCGTTTTGAGACGACTCTGCAATTGAAACTGATGGGCGTTGTACAAGCTGTTATTGAGGTATTTGTAATCGACGTTGGCGCGAGCGTAGTTTGCCCTCGTGGAATCGGTGCGATATCTGCTGTGTTTCCTCAAAGCAGCCCTTTTAACTCGTTTCAAGAGTTTGAGATCAGAATTAGACCAGGCAGGTTTGGGAGGCTTACGGTTGATTTTCTTAGGCACGAATTGATCGACGGCGTAAAGCAGAATACAGCACATAGTCGAAGCAGCAAAATTTGCATCCCCGTTTGCAAGAGTCGTGTTCCAGTCCACGTCGGCGAGAAAGTTGTTCATTCCCTCGTAGTCAGCATGGTTGAAGTCATAATAAACATTTTCGAAGTTGTCATGGAAGCTGTACTCAGGATTTAACTCCAGCGTCAGTAGCAGAGGGGAATGGTTTCTGCAGCTTTTGACAAGCGGTGCCGGAGCTTGAATGACAGAACATCTTTGACCCAGTTCTTCCGTAATGAAGCATAGATCCAGCAAACGATTGTTGTTATTCGGAATGCCGTTAACTTGCCGAAGTCTCGCGGTAGAATAAGCATCAAGCAAGGAGAGAGATGCTGGTCTGAATGACGAACATGAAGTATCTGGATAGTGGAAGCCGTTGGTATCGACATGCCATGAAATCGTGCTGAGGTTGAAATCTCCCACAACGACGATGTTGTCGCTGGGTCCCATTTGTGAAACGATCCAAACCAAAGAAAGAGTGTGCTTATCGATGAGGGTGCTGTCGTTGACACGATCAGGTGGGATATACACAACGCACATAAACAATGTTCCGGTTTTGGTGGTTATTGCCACCCAGAGATGTTCAACCGTTGAGTTTTCGGGAGGCTTCAGGAGGCGAGATATGTATTATATAATGATATAATATATAATGCTTTTGGTAAACAACCAAAATATGCCACCTCCATATGAAAAATAAAATCGTTTCACTATAATTTTCATCTTACTTATATCAATGTCTGTAAAACTCTGTAGCTTAATCGCAATATTTGTATAATATCTGTAATCTGCATGAGGTCTGTATGCATGATCAAATGTCTGTATAAATACAGACATGTCTGTATATCTGGCATCCCTGTAACTCACATCAATACTTTCTCAAATATTCTGTCAAAATAACATAGCGAATCATAACAAAAACAAAGATACTTGTACCAAAAGGTACTGAAAAGCGCAAGAGTGCATGGTTAGGTGCAGACTGCAAGGTGTACTTCGAAACTAGGAGTTCCACAACAGTGAACCAATTTCAAATCGCTAGTTGCACATTGATGCTATAAATGCGTTTGATTTTACCATGCCTGCAATTAGATCAACCATGGTGCGATTGATATCAATATGAGGTCTGTCAAATATACCACAAATGTTGAAGGTTTTACCATAAACGTAGTAAATTTGACTGAAATTTCATGGTAGTTTTGAAGATAGGCAATTAAACGGGTAAAATTGTAGTTTTTACTACATGATTTTTTCTGTGCACCAACATATTCGGACTTTATTATTTTATTAAACAATACTATATTTGATGTTTTTTGTTTTGTATTTCTTAATTATTCATGTTCGTCAATCCAACATCGGACGTCATACGATAAATACTCAAGCCTATAACTTGTTTGATTCCTTCCAAAGTGTTCTTTTCTTCAAAACTGTGTTCGTGGTCTAGATCAAGATCTATATCAAAATCATCTTGCTGTATGTCTGACGACGGTGAATTTTGAATGGATTGCGGCGGACACAATGCAGGAGGCTGTTTTTCCACAATGTGCGGTTATAGGTAATAAAAATTGGCGTACCGCGCATTGCAGGTGCCAAATGTGCAATCGGAAAATGTGTTCGACACAGAAAAGTGTCCTTTTTAAAAATGATGGTTGATAAGGCGCTGCAATCCGGAAACATATCCGGAGAGATGTTTCCGGCAAGAAAAACATATCAACACTGGAGAAACCTAGTACACAATTAGGGGTAAGAATAGTTAGATGAAATCTTACAGAAAATCAGTGCTAAACATATCGAGTCGAGGATCCTGCTCCTGCAGCTGCTGGTATACCTGCTTCATCACCGTTTATTTCGGGTTTCGGCCACGAAATGAAAACTTTTTAATTTAAAACCTTCCTAAAACCTTCATAAAAAATGGCGGACAGGTTGACAGTTACTAAAACTTTACCGGGCTTCGGTAATTCAGATTTCGTTTTCCGTTTTGTTCGGTAAAGTGCTTACCGTATTCAGTGATTGTTTGTTTTTACAGTATGAATTGTATTTTTTATACCGAATACAGTAAATAAAATACAACGTAACAGATCGTTCGGTTAAGTGTTACAAAATTACGGTAAAATTATTTATGTTTACCGAAAATCGGTAATATTTTATGTTTACCGAAATATTTCGTCAACTTTTTTACCGAACAGCAAAATAGAATTTAAGTGTGTGGGAGCTGTTAGATTTATCAACCCTCTGCGTCTTCTTCTTTTTTCAACTTGGATTCGTCCATAAGTGCCACAGTAATTTGACAGTAGAATCGTTATATTTTGGCTACGCCTGGCAACCAATATTTTATCATTCGTGTGGCAAATAGGGCATACGGGAAGACCCGGAACTTTTCACAGACTTTACAAAAAAAACTTCGATTTCAATGTTTTTCAGCTGCTCCAATAAGGCATCAAATTACGAATCCTCAATACCTCTGGTAAAAGAAAGTTATTGTGAGATAAAATTATGATTTAATCTTAAATACACTTACTGTGAAGCAAAATGCGGCATATTTTTCTCATACAATACGCGTTAGTACTGTTCAGCATCTATTTCGAACAGCTGGATGTAGAGGTTATAGGATTGGGAAATACTTGATACCTTTTTTGCGCATGATATTGGCGAGATCCAGGAGACACACCATTTCTCTGCTTAGAAACCAGAATTTATCTGTGTTCATACGTATACTGCTCCATTAATGGCTTTTAACGGAGTTCCTGCTGCAGCTTTTTCACGAAGGTTCTCGGTCATGATCCGCATGTTCTCTTCAATGTTCACATTGTCCGCTCTTTAATAAGCTGAGCCGACTGGCGGCTGGCTGCAGACGTTTTGCTTTTTCGAAATATTTAGGATATGGAGGTTGATGGTTCCATATCCCACTTTGCTCCAAAAAAAATGCTTTTAGTTGAAGCTGCTAAGTGACATCATGACGCCACTTATTAATATAATCACTTACCTCCTTCATTGTTTCACTCAAAATTTCGTCTCAACAAAAAAGGTAGATCAAAAGTTCACTTATAATCATTTTTTTCTTAACCTTATGTCCATTGTGTGACGAAACAAACAAATCAAAACAATAACACAACAATTTACAATGTCAATTTTCCAGGGCTGCCAGGTTATATCATCGAGAAGTACAAATGTTAAAAGTGTGCCACAGAGTGCCACACATGTTCCATTATGGTGTAAAGGCTGGCCCATAATTGATACGTTTGCGTTCCGTTGACGTAAATTTGACAGAAAACCTATTGGAAAAATGTCAAATGCACGCAAACGCATCCGCAACGTATCAATTGTGGGCCAGCCATAAGAATTACTACTACGGTGTGCCTAGAACACTGTTCTATGCGACTCATCCCTTGGTAAATATGCTGTTTGGGTCCCTCTCAAACTGGGATGATGTTTTTTTTAAGTATAAAAATAAAACATGTTTTATGTTTTGAACCGAATCAAACCAACACGGAATAAAAATCCGTGCCCAGATCCGTGAATTGCAGTCATGAATTCGAGAACAAGCAAAAATACACCGTGAACTGAATCACATAATCATGAACTAAATAACGTTTAAAGGGAAAAATCCTGAAAACGCTTTTTTTCCTGTGAACAAGAAGGGGGCAGTTGGGGCTTTTCATAACCATGCCCTTATTTTATCTCTAACTTGCTCGTTTTCAAGTAAATTTACCAACGTGTTGGAAAGGTGGAGCACCTCATTTATACAGCTCATAATGATACCGACCTCGAAAGGCTCCTACCCAACAAATATTTGAGCATCCTGTTAGAAAACAATCAGGGTAGCAATTTTAGATAACAAAACACTTAAAAACACAGAGATAACATCAAACATTTCATGTAAATTTTAAAGTCCAGAGAGCTGAATACAGCTACCAAAACACTTTTAAGGAGTGGCCCAGTTAGAATTGAAACATAGACTATTGCACATATTTCGGATATACATTAACAAAATAGTATTATGTTTTAACTAAAATGTTCGACTTTATGTGAACTTTAGAGGGAAAATACAAAAAAAAAAATTATCATCTCGATTTCGAAAAAAAATTGCGGACTTTTCCCAGCATACGTTTCATCAACCGGCGCACATTATTCTCATCCATCGTTTTGGCAATTTTATTCCACTTGGTTCTCAATTCATTGTTGCTTTCGACGACACTGCCATTCACCTTCAGCTTCCGCTTCATAATAGCCCAAAATCTCTCTATCGGTCTGAGCTGGGGACAGTTTGGTGGGTTGAGTTCCTTCGGTATAAACAGAATCTCGTTGGTTTCATACCACTGTAGCACTATTTTACTGTAATGACAGCTTGCAAGATCTGGCCAAAACATGACAGGTTCATTGTGGGATCTGATGTCCCGGTAGTTGTTTGAAATCGGCCTTTACATAGGTTGCATCATCCATGAGGAGACAGCCATTGAATTTTGTCAATACCTGATCATACAGTTTACCTGGCACGGATTCTGGCCACATTGTTTTGCTTTTGGTCCCTATGTGGTTGTCTACAGGCACGGTATGACTTGAAGCCTTCCCGGAGAAGAATCCGTTGCACGGTACTGCGTGAGGCGCGAAACTGTTTGGCCAAATCGCGGTCTGAGATGATGGGGTTTGCCTTAATGTTCTTGATGACTTTGTTCCGCAGTTGACGGCTGACAGTACTCGCCCGACGCTTGCTTTGAGGCTTGCGATCCGTCGACAAAGTTTCTCTGTACTTTTTTAAAACACGCCACACGGTATTTCGGGGAAAACCCAACACTTTAGCAAGTTTTGGCCCAGACCACGAATAGTTTTCCAAGTGATTGCGCACAATTCTTTTTCTTCTTTCTTCTTCCATTTTGTATTTCTCTGAAACACGTTCGAACTGCACCGCGAAAAAAGAACTTCTGATGTAGTTATTGTTATAGGGAACACAGAGGATGTCCTAGTTTACAAATCCGACCACTAGGGTCGCTGTAAGAATCAAAAAAATTTGTTCCAATACTAAATGGGCCACACCTTAAACTCCCCAGCTTCAACACGTTGAAAACCCTGTTTTTCAGTTGGGAGAAGAACAAGTTTGAAAGTAGAAAAACAACAAACATTGTAAAACTAAAAAAAAAAACAAGGTAACCTCTGATAATTTGATTTATACCGATTCGCCTTTCAATCGTCGACCCTTTGCTGTTTGCTTTTCTAACCGGAAAACCGAGCCCAATGCGGTTTTGAAAAGCAATATGCTTGTCGCACAATTTACCAATGTTAAATTCGTTTCAAGTCAACTCAAACCAAGCATTAGAAAAATTGTTGGTATGCTAATCCTGCCACAATGTAGCACCAACCTTTAAGCATACACAAAAACAGTAAACGGATCTTCTGCATCGCCAAAAAGGACGAAAATACCACTGCAGTAGAACATATTATAGACTCGGAAAAACAACAACACCGACACGACAAGAAAAGGGTCATTCCATCTGCAGAAAGTCATAACTACGTCTATCGAACGGAGTTGACGCCAAACCTTATTTTCTTTTCTCAAATCAACAGCAGATTTAACGACTGTGTGAAACCTCTCCGTGAAATCATCTCTACCACCGCAGTACCTTACAGAATCTAATCGATATCCATTTTCTCGTTTTTCTTCTCCTTTACAGTCTGACGGAAACACCTCGTTTCTGCGCGCAGCCAGAGCAGGCAATTTAGAGAAAGTTTTGGAACATCTTAAAAATAACATCGACATCAATACTAGCAATGCGGTAAGTGAAAACCCCATATCAATCATCCGTACTGGTCGTTGAAACGCGATCGCACTCTGTTGGCCATCGACAAATATTTATCCAGCCCTCGTGTCCCACCCCACCCCCACCTGTGTGCATTTCAATTGACATCGTAGACGTCCAAGGTGACGTCATCTTGTCGATACTTTTCGCGATACTTGCGAACGACCACCACCACGCCCCCCTTTTTCCAGCAAATTCCCTATCGGCGGGAGCGATGACTGCTGAAAGATTGACAAGCAGAAAAGAGTTTTCAATGTGTAGACGAGAGTTGTTTGCACGAGGTAAACTTCATAAGATTTCATGAATATTAAATCTTACATAGTCTGGCAAATTCATGCCTCTTTAGTTTGGTTAACTTCAAATCTGCGCATGTCACCGCGGTCGGAACTGGAGCTCGTAGCAAGCATGCGCATTAGCATCTTGTTCGAAAACACGAAGTCCTTGCCGGTTTCCCGAGACAGGGCTAGGTTATGGTCGGACGAAATGAAAGTGAAAACAATGCTCGACGGCGTCAATCAACTAGTAGACGGGGATGGAGGGTGGATAAGTGGAATTGATTTATGTCGCATTCGCGTACAACTGTACTTGTGACCTGATTTTCAATATATTTGTGCACTCTGTTTCCAGAATGGCTTGAATGCGCTACATCTCGCATCGAAGGATGGCCACGTTGCCGTGGTCTCGGAGCTGCTGGCTCGAGGTGCGACCGTGGATGCGGCCACCAAGAAGGGCAACACCGCACTGCACATCGCTTCGCTGGCCGGCCAAGAGGAAGTGGTCAAGCTGTTGATCCAGAACAACGCTTCGGTTAATGTGCAGTCGCAGAATGGCTTCACTCCGCTATACATGGCCGCCCAAGAGAACCACGATTCGGTAGTGCGCCTGTTGCTGTCAAATGGTGCTAACCAAAGTCTGGCCACCGAGGACGGATTCACTCCGTTGGCCGTTGCTATGCAGCAAGGGCACGATAAAGTGGTTGCCGTACTGCTGGAAAGTGACACCCGCGGTAAAGTCCGGCTGCCGGCATTGCACATCGCTGCGAAGAAGGACGATGTTAAGGCCGCTGCATTGCTGCTGGAGGTTTGATGATCTGAAGCATATAAAAATTTCATGGATTCTAATTTTATTACTCTCATTTTCAGAACGACCATAACCCGGACGTTACATCGAAGTCAGGTTTTACGCCGCTTCACATCGCATCGCACTATGGGAACGAGGCTATGGCCAACTTGTTAATTCAGAAGGGCGCCGATGTGAACTACGCTGCTAAGCATAACATTAGCCCGTTGCATGTCGCCGCCAAGTGGGGCAAAACCAATATGGTGGCTTTGTTGTTAGAAAAGGGCGCCAGCATTGAGAGCAAGACCCGTGATGGTCTGACACCGCTGCACTGCGCCGCACGCTCCGGCCACGAGCAGGTCGTCGATATGTTGCTGGAGCGTGGAGCTCCCATTAGTGCAAAGACGAAGAACGGTTTGGCACCGTTGCACATGGCTGCTCAGGGCGAACACGTAGATGCAGCCCGTATTCTGCTATATCACCGTGCACCGGTCGACGAAGTCACCGTTGATTATCTGACGGCATTGCACGTAGCCGCCCATTGTGGCCATGTTCGCGTGGCGAAGCTTCTGCTGGACCGCAATGCCGACGCTAATGCACGGGCACTGAACGGGTTCACTCCGTTGCACATTGCCTGCAAAAAGAACCGCATCAAGGTCGTCGAACTGCTGTTGAAGCATGGCGCCAGCATCAGCGCCACCACGGAAAGTGGCCTGACACCGTTGCACGTGGCTTCCTTCATGGGCTGCATGAACATTGTTATCTACTTGCTACAGCACGATGCCAGCCCGGATGTGCCGACCGTGCGCGGGGAGACTCCTCTGCATCTGGCGGCTAGAGCCAATCAGGTAAGTTTTGAGAAATTTTCTTTGAAGGATTATCACAGTGGGCGTATGAGCAGGAGAGAAAAAGTTAGAAAAAATCAGCCTGTAGCTCATTAGAAGCCTTTCAGAACAAAGTTCAACTCAGACGTAGAAGATAGTCTAACCTGGAAATCTGAAGATCTGCGGAGAAATTCGTGTGTCTAAGAGGAATTTCAAATGATTCAAGTCCCAGCGATTCGAACGATTTTAATTGGAAAACTAGGAAAATTCAAACTAACTGAAACACTTTTCAAACAACCACCAAACCACCTTTGACAGGACTACTTTGTCTGCGACTAACAGACTTCTTCAATACGGAGCCAAGTCGAGAACTCGACACTGAAGAAATCTGTAAGTCGCAGACGGAATACTCCTCCCGAGGAAGGTTTTGGTATTTTAACCGTTAAAATGGCTTAAACGACAACAACCTGACAAATCATTATTAGCATATTTAGTTTTCTATTTGATCTCAGATTGAACTCCGTCAAAGTCTAAGTCTAGTGGAATTTAAAGGAATTTGCTCGCGGTTAGTAGTAATAATTTGAAAAAGTATTTCAGTTTTTTTTAAAGCGATCAGCTGAAGTGTTAGTTGAAATTATCCAAGTCTTCCTATTACATTTGAAGCAGCTCTGAATCAACCCCCGGACATTACGATAGATGAGCTTAGTTTGACGGAGTCATCAAAAAATTATAGATGTCTCCACTGTACATAAACAATGGGGTCATCCATTGCCAACGATACTAAATTGAAGCATCAGAAAACAAGTTTTTGTTTCACTTAATGTGGATGCTAAAACTGACCAAGAATAAATTATCATTGAGGCGTATTGCCGATAATACTCTTTTACCATTAATTTTGTTAATGAATTTATCGATTTGATCAATTTTATAATGCGAACTGTGAGAGCTTTGATAAGTTTAAAAATGCTAAAGCATCTAAAATCGTCTCTTCTAAAAGCTTGGGACCTTTGGAAGAACGAGCGGCTATCGTGTATAAATTCCCGAAACGATTGAAATCGTGTATCTCAGAACGGGCGGCCATTTATAAATGAATAAATACAGCTTGTTTCTTATAAACTATTGGTAATAGTAATAACATGCAGTTAACTAGAAATAGATTTGTATTTGACGGTAGCTTGAAGAAGAATAAGCAAGTTTATTTGACAATGATCGATGTCGTCTGAACTCCAACACTCATCCTAGACGGCAGTGATCAATCCAATCATCTTGGTGAGCTTCTCTGTCTGAATCCTGACTAAAAGCTTCGTTAGAATATCTGCTGCCATGGATGCTGCCGATGAGCCATACTTGCACTGTATTTGTCCCTTCTGAATTTGATCTCGAACGAAATGGATCTTGTTGCTAAATGTTTGGTCCTCAATGTTATTTTCTATATCTCAATGATCTTCAAGCAGCTTTGGTTGTCTTCATAAATAACCAGTTCTTCCGAATTTCCATTAAGTTCCCGCAGCATCTGTTTCAAGCAACTGCTGCTGCTTTTTGAACAGCTTCTGGCAGCGCAAGGAACTCCGCTGGACTTCGTGGACCAAGATACACAACTTTGCTTCCTGCAGGCCCAGCTAACTCCGTTTATCTTGAAGATATAGCTGCTGTTAGATTTTCAATCTTTTTCTGCATTCAGCCCAATCAGCATCCGAGTAACAATTCCTTACGATTTAGAAATTCTGCTGAATCGCAACTGGTAGTTGCTGGTTCCTTTCAGGTATCTGACGACCCGTTTCGGTTCGATCCAATCTTCTTGAGATGTTCGGCAAGTGTTTCTGATCAATATTGAACCAGCAGTCGAAATAACGGGTCTCGTAAAGGGCGAACACGAAATTATTGCGACACATTCAACGGGCAAATTTTGCGCACTTTCTCATTGATGTGTATTGTTTACATGCTGTCAAACTCGAAGTCGTGTTTTTCGATTCAACGAAAATGGAGGTGAACCAACGCGAGTCGAGAGAACAAATTCTTTCCAAACACTTGGAATTTCCTGACCTATCGCACCGGCAGTTGGGAAGAATGTTGAACATTCACCATTCAACCGTCTCCAGAGTGTTGAAGCGGTTCCAGGAGCGGTTGACGTTGGACCACGGCAAAGGAGCTGGAAGAAAACCGGGACCGGAGAACAAAAAGACGGAAGGAAAGGTGAAGCGTAAAGCAGGTAAAGCAAATCCCAACGTCTCAGGCCGTGATTTGGCTAAAAAGAGCTGGACTACATACATACAAGGTACAGAACTTCCCAAACCGCGATGAGCGGATACAATCGACGGCTAAAACTCGGGCACGAAAGCTCTACGAGAAGATGCTGACAAAATATGGCTGCTGTGTGATGGACGACGAAACGTATATAAAAGCCGATTTTAAGCAAATTCCGGGGTTGGAGTTTTTCACCGGCAAGAGCAAGTTCTATGTGGACGACAAATTTAAGAAGAAGAAAATGTCGAAGTTCGCCTCCAAATATCTCATTTGGCAGGCAATCTGCTCTTGCGGACTGAGGAGTGAGCCTTTCGTGACAAAGGGCACAGTAAATGGCGAGATCTACAAATCTGAGTGCCTCGAGAAGCGCCTTTTGCCGTTCTTGCAGCAGCACGACGAAGCTTCGCTATTTTGGCCAGATTTGGCATCATGCCACTATTCTAAAAGTGTCCTGGAGTGGTATGAGGCCAATTCTGTCCATTTTGTTCCAAAGGACATGAATCCGCCAAACTGTCCGGAGCTGCGCCCGGTGGAGCAGTACTGGGCAATGATGAAGCGGGAACTTCGGAAGAGCAAGAAGACAGTCAAAGACGAGAAGGACATGTTAAGAGAATGGAAAAAAAAAACTGAGAAACTGGTACCGGATGACACTGTAAAGACTTTGATGGAGGGCATCAAGCGAAAATGCGTTCAATTTTACACTCAAGGCTCCATCGATTAACTTTTCTTTTGATTTTTGAAGTAAATATATGTATAAAACTATCCTAAATTTTGGTTTGATTCTAAACATTATAAGAAAATTGGCATGACATTTTCGGTGTCGCAATAATTTCGTGTTCGCCCTTTATTAACGGCTACGTACGTAACGGCTTCCCAATAAGCTTCTGGTACTCTGTTGTCTGGTAACGGTTCGCTCTGATTTCCTTCTCTGGTCACAAATCCCGGATCCAGCGAAATATTGGAATTCTTCGCTTTATCCTATCTTTCCGAACGATATTGTCATTGATGTATCTTCGCTAACTCAGGAAATAATCTCCGTCTTCATCTTGCTCGATTTACTTGCCAATGTAATGATGAATTTTCCCCATTTCGCTGATCTTGAACTTCTGCCGAAGTGTTGCCGCAACAGCCTCTATTACCGTAACATTTTTGCTTGCCACAGATAAGGTCATCCACGTACACCAAAACGTAGCACCGGGAGCCTTTGGTGTATTTACGGTATAGACAAGAATCTGATTTGCATCGTTCGAAACCTTGCTGAACGAGCTCATGATGCAGCTTGTGGTTCCAGGACCTAGCCGCCTGTTTAAGGCCGTACAACCTGCATACTTTCACTTCGCTTCTTTTGGAGATCAACGCCGTTAAGGAAGGCGGTTTTGATGTAAAATTGGTATACCACCATGCGTTCCTTCGCTGCCACAGCTATCAATGTCCGGAAGTTGGGTTGTCGAACCACAGGTGCAAACACCTCATCATAGTTCGTTCCGTATTGCTTGCTGAAACCTTGGGCCACCAGTCGAACTTTAGAATGCAATATTTGGTCAGCCGCGTTCCGTTTTATAGCGTAAACCCATTTACAGACAACAGCTTTCCGATCCTTCGGTAGATTTAATCAGGTTCACGTTTCATTGGTGTGGATTGAACACATCTCGTCTGTTATAGCTTGAAGGACCTTGGTAAAAAGTCTTGCTTATAAGTGCTAGCCACACCACCGAAATCCAGAGGCATATCATCGTCTTCGAAGCCATCAAAATTACTGGAGGTATCGCTTTGAACCTGTGAAATATTCAACGCCGGCAGACTTTTGCGCCTGGATAACAAAATCTTTATACTTGCCGGCTAGGTTGTGCCTTCTTCCGCTAGGTCTCAACGTCTGTGACCAGGACGGTTCTGAAGATTGTCGCGGATGGAGCACGGGCACATCTGTCAACGTGTTAGTCGAAGAATTGCCTTCATCACTATCTTTGAATTCATTTTCCGTTTAAGAGTCTTGGTTAATTCTTCTGGTGCAGCAGGTTGGCTGACTTCCAGTAGATTGACAGGAACATCAGTGAATTCTATCGGAACAGTAGATGGCTTCTTTTCCGATTGCGCTCTTGGAGTATCCCATCGATTAAAATCACCTCCATACTCTTGAAAATACTCCACAATGTTCCTATTCGCACGTTCTGTTAATCTATATTGTTCGGGCGTATAGTCGTTTGTTGTTTCATACCTGATGCCTACCTGCGTTAAGTAACGCAGCATGTTCCGTTTGTGTATTCCTTACCATTATCACTGCGCAACGTTTTCAATCGACGACTAGTCTGACATTCAGCTAATGCATGAAATTGCTTGAAACAGTCCAGGACTTCATCTTGAGACTTCGACTTCAAGAAGTACACGAACATTCGGCGCGAATCATCAATAAACGTGATGTAATATCTGCTTACTCCAAGTGATGCTATTTTCATCGGTTCTGCAACATCGGATCTTCAAGAAGATGTGTCGCTCTTGATCCTTACTTGCTAAACGGTAGCTTTGTTTGTTTCCACATCGGACAAATACGGCAATATCCAGCGCTGCCAGCGTTAATTTGAATACAACTCCACCAGCAAGTCACTTCACGTTCTGGATTCCCAGGTGCCCTAGTCGTCGATGCCAAGTGTCCAATCCCAAAACGGAGGAAAAAGAAAAAAAAAAAGGGGGAAACAGAAGAAAAAGACCCAGAAATGTCACACCAGTCGAACTAAGCATAGCCTTACCAGCCGTAACAGATTGATCTAGCTTGAAAAAAATATTTTGGGTCGCACCTGTAGCTACAAGCCACCCTACACCGTTACTGATTTCGGAGCCATCTTTCTTGCAGAGAACGGTATAGCCTTCCTTCACGATTTGAACAAAAGAAAGCAGATTCGTCGAAAGAACCGGAATGTACTGAACATCGTGGACTGCAATCGGTTCTCAGTCTTGACGATATTCAGGATACAATTTGGCCGTTCCAGAAGCTTCAATCCGCATTGAACCTTTGTTTGCCGCTCCTTCCGAACCGCTGGAACGTTTCAAAGTCCTTCGTTAAATGCTTCGTGGACCCAAAGTCCGGGTACCATTCGTTATCGTAAACGCCGATCGCAGACAATACCGCACATAACGAGACAGTTTTCTTCTTAATCCTGCTTTCCTTTCAAATCCTTGCAATATGACTAAACCTGTTGCACTTCCTGCACATAAGGCCCTTCAGTTGGTTCGATTGCTTCTTCGGTTATTGATTACCTTGGTCAGTGAAATTTTTCACCTTTTTCGTTGACAACGAAAGTTTGTTGTTCACTTGGCGATAACTCCTCTTGTAACAGGATCGTCTTCACAGAATCTCCGGTAATTTTCATTCCTGAGTTCTTGAGCGCCATTACCATCGGCTGATACCGCCCCGGAAGACCAGCCAAGAGCGAAAGTTCAATGAACCTCTCCGGATTTGGAAATCCTATTTCGTTTAACTGAGACACGTAGATATCATTCGGTTAGCGTAACTTTCCATTGATGCGCATTCCAGGTCGGTTCTAATAAGCTTGTACAGGAGACTAACTTTTCGGGTTGAGCCCCGTTTCCTCGAAAGCGGTGGTTAACTTTTGCCGTACTTGCCGAGCTGTAGCTGCGTCTCAAACGTGATAGTAATTCGCTAGCTCCAAGAACAGGATGATTTTCCCTCTAGCCTTATGGTCCTTCACCGGATCAACAGATTCCCGCTTATACTAGAAGTATGTATTTGACGGTAGCTTGAAGAAGAAAGTGTTGGCCGATACGTGGTTCTCAGAAAGAAACAGGTCTATTTAGCTTGAGGTTAATCGATTAGTGATAAATTTTATTTGTCAAATTCTAACAAATAATATAATAAGGTTGCTGTGATCGTAACAGCGATGTTGCTTGCATGCTTCTGTGCTGATATAGTCAACGCACCTCCTCAACTTCGCTGGCTTGATTCCGATCATATCTCGCAACGTCTTCAACTTGACTGGTCCCGGGGGCTTGGTAAGTAAGTCCGCTTGCATCCAGTTCGTTGGACAGCACTGGATTGTAACAACGCCATCTTCTACTAGATCCTTTACGAAACAGAACTTAGTGTCGATGTGCTTGGATTTACGGGAAGATTGGTCAGTTCCAGTAAGCGCTATCCAGCTCTGATTGTCCTCATATACTCAGATGGGAAGTGGTATGGGCACTCCAAGGTCTCGAAACAGCTTCTGCAGCCACTGGAGTTCCTGAAGACATTCAGCCAACGCAACATATTCAGCTTCACAACTGGAAAGTGCCACTGTAGTCTGTTTTTGGCAAATCCATGTTATCAGTCCACCATCAAGCTTGAACATGAATCCAGTATTTCCATGGTGCCTCCGAGATATTGTAAGATCTGCACTCAGTCCAGTCCAGTCGCTATAGACAGATCCGGGCGGGTGTTGACGGTTAAATACAGCAAAGCTCCGATGAGGCTCTGGTACTGTCAGTTGTCTCTCACTATCCTCTTCGTTTTGCTGTAGAAAGCAGCTCGACATATGAACATTCGACAATTTACAGTTGTGCATGTTGAATTTTTCAAGGATCTTCGAGATGTATGACTTCTGGCTCAGTACGTAGTGGTCGTCTTCTTTCCTGATGGATACCCAGAAAAAACTTGACGATGAATCCACATAAAAAAAGGACGTAGATTGAACCGCACGTGTACCTTGATCTGCACTGGAACGCTTGAAGCCAATATTCTTCAGTGCTGCATCAATTCGTTGATTCCAAACTCGTGCCGCCTGTTTCAAACCATACAGACTCTTCTTTAGACGACAAACGGTTGTTGTATCCTCAGTGCTGTACCCTGGGGGTTGTTTCATATACAGCTCTTCTTGCAGCTCGCCGTATTGGTAGGCCGTTTTTATATCCACGTGCCTAACCAACATCTGGTTCTTGCTCGCAAACGTCAGTACGGTCCTGAGGTAAGTTGCGACTTGTCCATTTTCGCCTTCTTTTCGCTTGAACATCCTCTTTCGTCCAATTGCACGACGATTGGGTGGTAGCTTGGTATGTTCCTATGTGTCGTTTTCACGATGAGATGCCATCTCTTCCTCCATGGCTGCCTTCCATTCAGTGCTCTCAGCGCAACTAGCCGCTTCGGTATAGGTTCGCGGTTTTCCTCCTAAGCCTACCTTATTTTGATGGAACCATATCTCTCTGGGGAGGGGGGTCTTACAGTAGACTCGTCTTCACCAACAGGCTCCTCCTGAACAGGATCATCATCGTCTTGCTGCTCTGGATCGACTTCCTCGTAGACTTGTTGTTCCTCGCCAGGTTCTTCGTGCTCATAAGAAGTATGCTCGTCCTCGTCGGCTTCATCAGGGGATTCCCAAAAATCGTCGCTTGACACATCGGACACCTTTTCATAATTCTCAGTTGGTCTAGAGAGCCGAATTTTAGCTTCTTCGAAATTCTCCTCCTTCGATATTCGTGCAGCAGCTTCCATAGGTTTTCCGTCAACCACCTTCTGGAATTTAACGTCACGGCTTATTATAATCTTCAATAATTATATCAAGCAGGTGGTATGCCTTACTCTCAGAACAGTACCCAACGAACGTCATCTTTACTGCCTTGTTGTCGAGCTTTTTTTAAGGATTCTGACATAAGCGCTGTTGCCGAATATCTTCATAAGGCTCAAATCCGGATTCTTGTCCAACCGGATCTCATTCAGTGTACCTCCAATCGTCCTGGACGGAAGCCTGTTCTGGATGTACACAGCGGTGTTCATTGCTTCGTCGATCATCCGTCGTCGTGGCAATCCCGCGTCTAACAGCATACAAGGTCCCATCTCGTTCAGCGTTCTGATTTTTCTCTCGGCCATCCCATTCTGCTGTGATGCGTATCCAGCCGTAAACTCCGCCCGAATGCCTTCATCTGCATAGAACTTCCAAATACTGTTCCCGGTGTACTCTCCTCCACGATCCGATCGAATTACTTTTGGCTCTCTTCCGAACTGGTTCTGCGTAAAACGGGCATGTTCACGAAATTTGCTTTCCGCTTCGAACTTGCATTAGAAGAAATGAATCACGGTGTACCTGCTGTGGTCATATATCATGGTCATGTAGAACTTACAGCCACCAGGTATTTCCGTCATGGGTCCACACAGGTCACTGTGGACGATATTCAGTATCTCCTTTGACTTTTTCTCCGCCGGTGTCGGAAACGGTAAACGTGACATCTTCCCTTGAACACAACACTCACATGTCATACGGATTCAGTACTTCACCATCTTCATACCAGTTGCTAAACCTATACGCTCGATCTCTGCAATCGCCTCAGGATCTCTGTGTCCCAGCTTCCAATGCCATGTATGGATACACTCGTCACTATGCTTGGGCTCACCTACCATAAGGGATTTCTCGGACACCAGATTGAGGTGGTACAAGCCTGCAGATTTGTTCGCTGTAGCAATTATTCTTCCTTTGAACACTAACTTGCGCTTATCTTCGACAAATTCTGCTTTCACTTCTTTCACCGACAGCTTTCCAATGGAAACTAAACTTCCTTTCAATTCAAGTGCGTAAATCACATCCGTTAGCGTTATTTTCATCTTCGGCCCACGATCGTCCAAGCACACAAGAACACAAACTCCGATTCCTTTCGTGTGCAACACTTTGCCATCTCCAGTCAACGTCACCGGGCACACGTTACTGTCCAATAGCACAAACACACTTCTATCATTTGTCAAATGCGAAGTCGCGAGTCAAATACCTATGGCCAGAACTTCGTACCTCTTCTAACGGACTTCACCATGAACCATTTGAGTCGTTTGTATGCACTTTTTTAGCCTTTTCCTTGGGCTTCTTCTTGTAACTTCTCTCTTCTGGACAGGACAGGACAGGACCGCACCTTTGGACGAGCTCCCACCTACAATGCCTACTCATTCCCCTCGCCATAGCCACGCTTCCGTTTATCAGCTTCGTTTTGACCATTGCAATCGTCAGATCTTCTTCATTCCGGACCTCCAACGCCATGATCAAGGGAGTGAACGAATCTGAAAGCCGTCGGAGAACTAGCGCAACCTTGAGACATTCTTGCATCACAAAACCAGCATTCTCCAACCGAACATACAGCTTCTCGATCGTGGCGAAGTAAGCCTCCATGTCGTCTCCAATCTTGTAGATCAGGCTCGTTATCTGCTTCAGAGTTGATACCTTCTGTCCCAGGGTCAGTTTGCTGTGATGGTACTTCAGCGCGTTCCAGGTTGCTTTTGCCGTGTCCGTGGTCCGAATCAAATGGATCTGACTCTCCTCTACCAGCAGCTGGAGCGTTGTTAACGATTTCTCGTCACCTGCCCTCCAGTCGTGCGTTACCGGGTTGGGAGCAGTCCCCGGATTCACATACTTCCACAGTGGTTCACGTCGCAGCAACGCCCTCGACTCGTAGTTCGAATTATTAAACTTGACGTTCCGTGTCTTTCACAATATCCAACAATGTATATTGTTTTTTTTTTTTTTTATAAAAAAAAAAATTTTAACCTTTTTTGGGTGGGGGAAAAATATTGGGACCCCCTATATAGTAGAAAAACAAAAATGGGGCCCCCCAAATCGAATGATTCCCCAACCCCTCTGAAAAAGAAAAAATCAAATTTAAAACTAATGATCCTCCATCGTTAGCCATTGGATTTTGATGCGGTTTTTTGCAATAGATCACAAAATTATCCTTATTTGTGGATCTGCACTGGTTATTCCGAAAATGTCCATAGTTTCGGATTCCAAGGTGGGAGTACCGGGGTAAATACCTGTCCAGGGATGGTGGACAGAATATTTTTAGATGCAAAACATGCCATGCGGCATATCAAACGTCATGATTTAGCATAACTAGGTCATCAGAAGACATTTTGAGGAATTCTGACCATACTGGCCACCAAAAGAGGCCCTGCGGGATCCAAGTTCCTCCGGAAAAGTGGTCATATTCAAATCTTTTCCAAAACCTTGCTTGCGACATATCAAACTACATGATTTTGCAAAACTTTGTCCTCGAAGGACATTCTGAGGGTGTCTGACCATACTGGCCACTTAGGGAGGCCCTGCAGGATCCGAGTTCCCCCGGGAAAGTGGCCATATTCAAATCGTTACCAAAACCTGGCTTGCGACATATCAAACTTCATGATTTTGCAAAACTAGGTCTTCGGAGGGCATTCTAAGAATTCCTGACCATGTTGGCCACTTATGGAGACCCTGCGGGATCTGAGTTCCTACGGGAAAGTGGCCATAATCAAATCGCTACCAAAGCCTGGCTTGCGACATATCAAACTTCATGATTTTGCAAAACTTTGTCTTCGGAGGACATTCTGAGGGTGTCTGATCATACTGGTCACTTAGGGAGGCCCTGTGTGATTCAAGTTCCTCCTGGAAAGTGGCCATATTCAAATCGTTACCAAATCCTGGCTTGCGACATATCAAACTACATGATTTTGCAAAACTGTGTCCTAGAAGACATTCTGAGGGTGTCTGATCATACTGGCCACTAAGAGAGGCCCTGCAGGATCCGAGTTCCTCCGGGAAAGTGGCCATATTCAAATCGTTACCAAAACCTGGTTGCGACATACCAAACTTCATGATTTCGCAAAAATAGGTCTTTGGAGGACATTCTGAGGATTCCTGACCATACTGGCCACTTAGAGAGGCCATGCGGGATCTGAGCTCCTACGGGAAAGTGGCCATATTCAAATCGCTACTAAAACCTGGCTTGTGACATATCAAACTTCATGATTTTGCAAAACAAGGTCTTTAGAGGTCATTCTGAGGGTGTCTGACTATACTGGCAGAGGGGAATGAAGACGTTCCTCTGGGGTTTAGAGCATTTATGACCATACTGGCCACTTATGGAGACCCTGTGGCATCCGAGTTCCTCCGGAAAATTGGCATATTTAAATCCTTTCCAAAACCTGTCATGCGATATATTAAACTTTATGATTTTGCAAATATAGGTCTTCAGAAGACATTCTGAGGATTCCTGACCATACTGGCTTCTTAAAGAGGCCCAGCGGGATCCGAATTCCTCCGGGAAAGTGACTATAATCAAATCTCTACCAAAACCTGGCTTGCGACATATCAAACTTCATGATTTGATATGTCGCAAGCCAGGTTTTGGTAATGATATTATTATGATCACTTTTCCGGAGGAATTCCCACAGAACCTCCCTAAGTGGCCAGTATGGTAAGGAATCCTCAGAATGTTCTCCGATAAACGTATTCCCTGAACATTTTCATTTCACGGATCTGCAATTCAAAATCTGATTGCATTATTTGTTAAACTAACGGTTCTAGAGTGCTGGTGTTTACTCTCGTGAGCTGATTCTGGACCAGACATACTCCCTTGGTAGATACGTGAAGCCTCAGTCAGTGTTCAAATACATAAACAATGAAATAAACTACTCTGCCAAACAATTTTTTCGATGCTTTTGCATAGCGATTTTTGAAATTTCTTTCATGAACGCATTAACGAGACAACTTGTCTCGGGGATCTAGATGAAACAACCATAGACTATTGTCCAATTTTCAAGAAAATAGTCTACTGATTCGGATCAACATTTTCAAAATATGATACGGCGAATTGATAGAGTTTTGTGAATACAAAGTTGGAGATTCCGATTTTAGTTTCTACATTTTGTGCGAATTCAGTTTCAAATAAAATGTGCCAAATTTGAACGAGGCTAATGAGGACCTCTTTGGAAACTGTTGTACATTTCAAAATTTGTTCAATGTAAATGTATCAAGCTAAACAATGCATTTGGTCCTAAGTAACACTGAGAGGTTCTCTTCGTCGACTTTCTCTTTCGTTAAAAGTTTGTCTATTAAACGATTTTCTGATGTTTTTGACGTATTGGATCCTTAATTTCACTTTATATTACCGTACTGTGTATTGAAAATATTTGAACATGTTTTTACATAGCCGTAGGAACGCAAGGAGAAAGTCGACGAAGAGAGTCTCCCAATGTTACTTAGCACCTAATGCATTGTTTAGCTTGATATCTATATAATTCCTATAAAGTCCAGGAAAACATCAAAGCAACCATCAAAACTGTCAATAATCAAAACAACAATCGCTTTCTCCCCCATTTCACAGACGGACATCATCCGCATCCTGTTGCGCAACGGAGCGCAGGTCGACGCCCGGGCCCGCGAACAGCAGACGCCGTTGCACATCGCTTCCCGACTGGGCAATGTGGACATCGTCATGCTGCTGCTGCAGCACGGTGCCCAGGTCGATGCCGTCACCAAGGACATGTACACGGCGCTGCACATCGCTGCCAAGGAGGGGCAGGACGAGGTAAAGAATCTGGTAGCTAAGAAGCTTATGGACCACATAGATACCGTCTATCTGATGCAGTTGTTCTGGATACGGCATCAGGAGTACTTTATCTAGGGCCATCTAGGTGCTACATTTGATTCGATCGTACACATCTGTTCAGATTCTTATTTTTATTTTGGTTCATAAGCAGTAAAAGATAGAGTTAGTTGGAACGACCTGCACTGCAGGAAACGCACAACGCGGTTAGACAGATGGTCAGGATAGGTTTTAATCCGTGCCGAATTGTTGATGTTGCGGTGTTTGATAAACTAAAGAATCCTTTTCTCGCTCTAAAACCCCATCCCATATGATTTCTCTTTTGTTATTTTCTGTTACCTATTTTTAGTGTATTCGAATAAAATTAAAAATTATTGGTACAACCAAACACTTTTTTTATTTCATTCCTTTTGCTGGTCTATCTGGTTTCTATGTTTTCGTTTCGTTTACGTTAATCATTCATGAGACAGTTCCAGTAGGGTTGAACCGCTTCGATAGACAGATATGATTGGAGTCAAGAAGAAGAGAAGCATAGCTCAGGTAGTTATATTTTGCATTCCTAATTTTTCGTTTTGTTTTGCTTGAAAGCATGTTAGATTCATCCAAAAGACTAAAACCACTAATCCTAGACCTAACCGGACTGTATCGCAAGTACTAACTGCTAAACAACCAGATTGAGGTATCGGAGACGTGTTGCGACAATTGTGCCGACCACATATCAGCTAGCTAAAATGAACGAAATTATATTTTACTTCCAGGTCGCCGGAACATTGCTGGAAAATGGTGCCCAGATTGATGCCTCGACAAAGAAGGGCTTCACACCGCTGCATTTGACTGCCAAATATGGCCACATCAAGGTTGCTGAGCTACTTCTCACCAAGAATGCTCCGGTCGATGCCCAAGGCAAAAATGGCGTAACCCCGTTGCACGTTGCCAGCCATTATGATAATCAGAACGTAGCATTACTGCTGCTAGAAAAGGGCGCTAGCCCTCATGCCACGGCTAAGAACGGTCACACACCGTTGCACATTGCTGCTCGTAAAAATCAGATGAGCATTGCTACTACACTATTGCAGTACGGCGCCAATGCTAACGCCGAAAGCAAGGCCGGATTCACTCCGCTACATTTGAGCTCGCAAGAAGGCCATCATGAAATGTCAGCTCTGCTCCTCGAGAACAAAGCCAATCCAGATCATCAGGCACGGAATGGTCTTACGCCACTGCATCTTTGCGCACAGGAAGATCGCGTCAATGTTGCACAAGTTCTAGTCAAACATGGCGCCGACACTCAAGCTGCTACCAAGGCCGGCTATACTCCTCTGCACGTCGCGTCTCATTTTGGCCAGGCCAACATGGTACGCTATCTAATCCAGCAGGGCGTAGACATCAACGCTCCTACCGGAATCGGTTACACGCCTCTTCATCAAGCTTCCCAGCAAGGGCATTGCCATATTGTTAACATATTGCTCGAAAACAATGCCGATCCTAATGCAATTACTAATGTAGGTTCTATCAACTCTCCTGAAAATTCCCTAAATTCTAATCATTTCCTACTCTACAGAATGGTCAAACATCACTCAAAATCGCCCAGAAGCTGGGTTACATCAGCGTACTGGATTCGCTAAAGTCCGTTACGGACAAGGAGACCGCTCCGGAGCAGCCACCTTCCGAGGAAAAGTACCGCGTCGTCGCGCCGGAAGCCATGCATGAGACATTCATGTCCGACTCCGAGGAAGAAGGAGGTGAGGACACCGTTCTCTCAGATCAGCCGTATCGCTACCTGACCGTCGATGAGATGAAATCACTTGGTGACGATTCGCTTCCGATTGACGTAACGCGTGACGAGCGACATGATTCAAACAAGATGACTCAGAGTTCGGATTCGCACCAGTTTCCGCCGACTGCGATGGAGGACTCCATCAGCCCACAGCACATTTCGATGGTACAGTCCGGTATTTCTGTTACCGACTTTGCCGACAATATCAACATCGAGCGGCAGTCACATATCGGGTAAGTACATGCCAAACTGTCTGCTTCTGCGTCAATGCCCTTTTCTCGGTTAAGGCTAACACTAACAATTCTAATCCCGCTGCTGGATCCATACAAACTAACAGAAAGTTACACTGGAAGAAGTGAGTATTTCTTCTCGAAGCCATTCTACAATGCAAGTAACTCATATTTTCGTTTAACCTGCAGCTTCCTGGTATCGTTCCTGGTGGACGCCCGTGGAGGAGCGATGCGTGGATGCCGTCACAGTGGAGTGCGCATCATAGTTCCACCACGTTCGGCTGCGCAACCAACCAGAATCACTTGCCGCTATGTGAAGCCACAGCGTACACTGCATCCGCCACCGTTGATGGAGGGCGAAGCGCTGGCCAGTCGGGTGCTGGAGTTGGGTCCGGTAGGAGCCAAGTTCCTCGGGCCGGTCATCATGGAGGTTCCGCACTTTGCATCGCTACGCGGCAAGGAACGTGAGATCGTGATTCTACGTTCGGATAACGGAGAAACCTGGCGGGAGCACAACATCGACATGTCGGACGAGATCATCCACGATGTGCTGAACGACTGCTTCGAGCCGGAAGGTGAGTTGGGGATTATAACTGTTCATAACTTGGTTTCTATGCTACGGGCAGATCGGAACTAATAGATATTCCAACGAATACTTTTGCCTTGTTGTTGTACAAACTTGTCTTTGCTTAATGATGAGCAGCGCTTCGTTTATTCCGCATTTGTGCAGAAGCTTTCAATTGTTCAATCGCAAATAATGCCGGTTTTCTTGAACGGCATCGGGTTTTCGGAGGGCAGATCAACCGGAGAAAAAAATACTCTCAAACGAAACACGTTTTATAAATTTAGGTCAGGAAAAAAAAGGGAAGGTAAAAAGAATGAACACTGCTCGACAGTTTGCTATGCCTGAAGGGTAACGCCGATTACACCGACAATAGAATTGTCATCTCTCAATACCCCTTCTCAATTTTGATGTTCAGGTAAACCAAGGTCCCCACATAATCTCCAGAATGCTGGTGATGGCATTCCTTTCGTTAAAATATCTGCCTGTTGCTGCTCTGAAGGCGCATACTCAATCTTGATGGCCTTAGACTGAACTAGTTCCCGAAAGAAACACTACTTAACATCTACATGGTTAATCCATTTGCTATCGGAATGCAAGACTGGTTGTTTTCATATGACACTATAGACAGCCCTAGAAAGAAAGGACACACCTTCAGTTCATTAAAAAACATGTTTACTTTTATTCATGTCAACTTTTATTCTTACATATGGTTTCTCAACATTGTTTATCAACAGTTCATGAAAGATTTTTGATGAGTTTTTCGTGTAAAATCAAGTTCTCGAACTTTTCCTCTAACGTTCTTCATAAGGTTCTGCACAAATTTATTGGCACCGATTTTAGACGCCCTTGTGCAATCCCTTTTGATCTTTTCCACTGTTTAGTTTATAGTCCAACTTCGAATTCATGATGCAGTACTTATTCTTGACGAAAACTGTGTCATACAGTTTCCGCGCCATGGCTTCACGCTGACTGCTTGTGTAGGACTTCTTCTACGCTTCTTATACGTCTTCAGCTTCAATCTCTCTTTGACTCGTTGAACGTTGAACTTCGAGGTGATGAGTTTTTTGGCCAAATCGCGAACTGAGACCCCTTTTGCCTTAGAAAAAGCTCGTCCGATTTTGTTGTCCAATTTGGGGTTCGACGTTCATTTTCATCCACTTCGTGGCAGGTCCGCGAGAGAATAGTCGTCCCCGAATTTTCGGATCACAATACGCACCGCTTTCACACCAACGTTTTCCAGTTTCGCCAACTTTCTTAGTGATAATCCTGGAATAGTGCACGATGGCACGGCGTAACGTAAATCTTTGGGTTGTGTTCGGTTTAACGTTTGGCACAATGAGATGGAGCCGTCAGACTACCCGAATATGTATGTTCAAATGGCAGTGTAAGACATTTTTTTTCTGGGACAGTCTATAGCAGATGCCTTAACAAGCAGCCGCACACAACGCAACATACTTAGCCTCTGTTGAGGACAAAGCCACTCCTTGTTACTTCCTTGTCAGCCACGAAACAGTACAGTGACTTTGAAAGCGAAACTGGTGATAGATTAACGGTCGTTAACGTCTTTTGCCCAATCTCTCCCCATCACTGAACGCGATCAATGGAATACGGTCACCGCCTCGAAACTCCAACACCAAATGCAATGTACCTCAGATATTTATCAAGATTCTCATCGTATGCACCCAATGTTCTTCTGTTGAACAAGTCCGGAACTGACTCATGTGACTGCCACTGACAAGTCCGCCCTCAAGGTGATCGTCACGTATATTAAGCACCCAATTAGCTCTCTATACGGTTTATCGCTACGCTCAGCGTCCTCACTCTTCTTCAGCTTGAGATGACGCTCCATGGGAGTATCTACCACCTTGCAGTCCTCCATTCCAAACTTCGCCACTTTCGGACCTTCGGGGTAGGCGCGGTGACTAATCCTCAAGACTCGTCCAGCTACGTCACGCTCAATACGCATTCCGAGAAAATTCTTCACAGGTCCCATATCGGACATCTCAAACTGCTTCGAAAGTATTTCTTTCACTTCCTTCACCAGCTTCAGCTCCTTGCTAACGACGAGCAAATCATCCACGTAGACTACGATGAATATTCTCTCGGTTTTGGAGCCACGATGGCAGAGGTCACTTCGCACGAACCCCAGACCCACCAGAAATTCATGCAGACGCACATTTCAATCGCGGGTGGCTTGTTTGAGACCATATATCGAACGATTTAATCTGCAAACCAGGTCCAGCCCTTGCTCCCGGGTGGTCCGAAGGAGCTGAGTGTGCGCCAGGGTCCAGGGTGGTCTGAAGTCCACAGTGGTCCGAAGGAGCTGTGTGTGCGGGGGGGCCGGGTGTGGTGGGGGCCCGGGGGGTTTGGGGGGGGGGGTGTGTTCGGCGGGATAAGTAGGGCGGGGGTGGGGGTGGGGGGGGTTGGTTTTGTGTTGTTTGTGGTGGGGGGGGCTTGGGTGCGGGGGGGGGGGGGGGCGGCGTTGCTGGGGCGTCGTTTTGTTTTGGGTGGGGGGGGGGGGGGGGGCCACCGTCCTACTTTTGCATCCCCTAGTTGAACGCATAGGGGCTTGACTCCGGCGGATTCGGCACGTAAGGGTCAGTCCCGTAAGAATCAGACGAATGGCCAACCAACATCTGATA
Source organism: Aedes koreicus (assembly GCA_024533555.2). Lineage (NCBI taxonomy): Eukaryota > Metazoa > Arthropoda > Insecta > Diptera > Culicidae > Aedes > Aedes koreicus. The sequence continues at coordinate 125,725 of JAHHFK020002146.1, forward strand.
ACGGAGGGTCAGCGAACCTTGGCTAATAATAAACGCCATAAGATTGTTCTCCTTATGGAAACAATCGGAGGGGAAGAAGGCACGACCTGGGACCACCTCGATGTGGCATTAACTGTCCATCGTTTTGTTGGGCATGCCGTTGATGCACACACCGAGCAAGGTGGCAACAGGTACGTGTTTGAAGTTAGCGATCCTGCAGATGCTGAAAAGCTAAAGCAGATCTCGAAGCTGGCGAGTGGTCGCAAGGTGAGAGTTTGTTCGCATCCAACACTTAACCGACTGCGTTGCGTGGTGTCCAGTGCCGACATCATTAACGTGCGTGACGGGGTTCTGTTGGAGCATTTTGCTATACAAGGTGTAGTAGAAGTCCACAGCATCTCTCGAAAGGTCGGCGACAAAAAGGTGAACACCTCCACCGTGGTGTTAAGCTTCGAGGGCTTGAGTTTCCCTGAAAAGGTGACGTTCGGGCTCTTGACAATCGAAACTCGTGCTTGCTATGAACTACCGCTGCAGTGTTGCAACTACTACGGTTTTGTACATGGCAAAGCTGGTTGTAAAAGCAAGACCCGGTGCCGGGTCTGCTCTGCGGAGCATGAGATTGCCACAAAGTACACAGCAAAGGCCTTTTGCCCGAACTGTCGCAGCAATTCCCAGCCAACTAGTCGTAAATGCCCCATTTACGCAAGGGAAGCTGGTATTTTTAAGTTGAAGACCGACTTGAGAGTCTCCTACCAAGATGCTAAGAAGGTCTACAACAAGGAGAATAATGCCCGGGGGACTTATGTCCAGATGGCAAAGTCCGCGTCTGTTGCAGCTCCTCAGCAACAGGCTGTTTCTCTTGCTCCTCCGGCGAAGAAACAAAAAAAGAATAAGTCCTAAGGCTAAGAAGGCCCATCCTATGGTGGATCGGTTGGATCCAATGGACAGAGGGGTACTAATGCTGGCAAAAAGGAAACCGTACACACCAAGAGTACAGGTGTGGGCACCGGTCCCCTTAAAAGCAATAATACTAAGCGATCCGAGACCGACAGCGTCCAAAAGGGTGTTGTGCCATCTACGGCAGTTGGCACTGATCCCATGTCGGACGCCGAGAAATCTAGTCCTGGCCCTGATGAGGAAAAGCAGCTCCTTAAGGACCAGGTGGAAGTGCCCGCCTTAAGGAAAAGTACAAATCACTTAAAGAGAAAAAATCTCTGGCAGAAAGGGAACGTACTGCTATGGTGCAGGAGATCGAAAGACTAGGCACGACTACCTCGGAGGTAAGTACAAATGGTATATTAAGCCTCACAAGAATGCCTATATCCACGTTTGTGGACTGGCTGTTAGAGAAGATATACCGCATAGAGTAGTACAACTGGACACTGATTTGGAGGCCACTGCTGTCACCATACAGTTCCCTATAAAGCTTACAGTTGTAAGCTTATATAAGGCTCCGAGGTATAGGGTCGGCAAGGAACAAAATGTCATCGGCAAGTTGGAAGACCTCGTCTCCCAACTGCTTACACCTTATGTGATCCTGAGCGATTTGAATGCGCACCACCCCTCGTGGGGATCTCACATAGATGACATTCGTGGCGAGCGGCTCTTTCAGCTATTGGACAGGTTGGGCTGTCCAGTATGCTGAATAATGGCAAACTACAACAGGCTTTTCGACCTAGAGGAGCTTAACTGGGTCCTGCGCCGTGGTGTCGGCAAAGCAGCAGGGTCTGACGATATTGGCTATCCCCTCCTGAGGAAACTGCCACTTATCGGTCGGTTGGCCTTTCTGGACACCTTGAATGAAGTTTGGCAATCCGGCATGATTCCAGACGTGTGGAAAGAAGGATTGGTCATTCCTATTCCCAAACCAGGGAAAGATAAGACCCAAACGGATGGGTACAGACCTATCACCTACAGCTGCACGGGGAAAACACTCGAGCGGATGGTTAACCGTCGCTTGTCAACTGAGTTGGAGAGGCATGAACGAATCCACCCACAGCAACACGCATTTCGATGCGGCTACGGGTCGGAAACGTCCTTCTCCGAACTCGATCATTTATTGGACAAGGCCAAAGCAGAGAACCTACACGTCGATGTGTAGGTTTGTCTCTCGATTTGTCCAAGGCATATAATATGACATGGAGACATCCTATCTTGACTACTCTCAAGAAATGGAAGTTCCAAGGGCACATGTTGGCTTGCGTGGAAAGCTTCCTACAGAATATGAAGTTTCGAGTTTTGAACGCCAGCGCAACCTCCAAACTAAGTTTGCTAGAGAATGGTATCCCGCAAGGGTCTGTCATATCTATCACACTGTTTCTCATCGCGATGAACTCAGTGTTTGAACGCATCCCCGAAAACGTACACATCCTAGTGTTCGCTGATGATATAACCCTCTTTGTATTTGGTAAATACCGAATACCGAACATGGAGCTGAAAGCTGCGATCCTAGCATATCCGGAAACGTTCAGGTTGGTGCAGCAGAAGTGCCTGGATATAGGCAACTTCCCAGAAATGTGGAAGGTCCAGAAGCTGGTATTGCTACCAAAGCCAGGGAAGCCACCGGATGATCTGGCGTCGTTTAGGCCCATATGAGAAGATGTCAAAACAGAAGCGAAGCGGGGATCGATACTGCGCTATGGTCACGATAGATGCAAGCTGGGAGGCCATCGCCACAGCGTTGCACGTTGCACTTGCGGGTCCCCAAATATCTCTGCCAGATCCTGAAGTGCTTCTTCCAGAACAGAATCTTGGTGTACGAGACATACTAAGGGCAGAAGTCAATGTGCTTTCACTCACATTTCCCAAGGCTCAATAGGGATGTATGATGGAGTCTTGAATCTGCAGTTGCCCAGGAAGTTGAAGATCGTTAGATTGTGATGTGTAAATAACGGTGATGGGCAAAACTGCAAGGTTGTCCAACGGATGGATATTGACGTCGGAGGGCGAAGCGTGCACTGAAGCACCTGAGAGCCATGATCGATGATCTGCTGAACTTCAACAGCTTCTTCGAGTACGCCTGTGAAAGATCAGCTAAGGCAGTGAATACAAGAGCGAGGACTATGCCAAACTCAAAGAAGCAGTATGAGTTGTCTACTAGCTAGTGCCTCGTCATCGAAACAGCATTATTGGGTTTTTGCTTGGGGTACGGTGCTGGAAAGCATGCAAACCCGTGAAAAGCTGAACAGAGCGTTCCGACTGATGACCGTGCGAGTCGCAAGCGTGTACAGAACTATATCATCGATAGCGTGGTGGTAGCAGGATTGCGACAGTGCGGAAAATGGTTGATGAACTCACCGACTCATCCCAAACCTGTCGTCGTGGATGAATAGAAAACAAGAACTATAGTGTCGATAGCGAGGTGGCAGCAAGAGCGCGACAGTGCGATAAATGGATGATAAACCAAACGACTCCCAACCTGTCGACGTGGGTGAGTAGAAAGGTGAATATTCACCTGAAGCCGTTCCTGTCAAGCCATAAATGCTTCAGGAAGTATCTTCAAAGGTTCGGACACACAAAGTCCCCACACTGACCAGATTTCCTGAACAGCGAGGGGACCCGCAACATGTAGTGTTTGACTGCCTGATATTCGTAGCAGCCCATGGTGATATGCTAGAAAGCAGTGGCGGAGATTTAAACCCCGAAAATATCTTGCAGAAAATGTGCCAACATGAGAACGAGTGTCACGCGGTCAACAGAGCAATAACGCAGATCATGTCATCGTTGCATCAGAAATGGCGTGAAGACCGGAGAGCGTCGGGCCACGAACAGAGTAGATACACCGTCGGGTACTAGGCCGAGTAGTCAGAGCGTTATGTAAAATAAGTGATGGTCGGCGGGGCTCCTGTAAACCGCAAGGCTTCCTCCACTGGAATTGCTGGACCAACCTCGGCACCTGACCGACCAGTGACGAATTATCGGTTTCAGGAAATCTTCCGGAAGTTCTCTGTCGGAGTAGGCAAGGGCCACCGCCGGCGGCTAGTTCGAGTAGTTCATGTAGTAGCACTGGCAAATGGTCGTCGAGGCGCCTGTGAACCGGAAGGCTCTCTCCACCGGACCGACCTCGGCAGATGCCCGAGTAGCATCGGTCCCGGAAGATCTTCCACTGCCGGGGAACTGTTCTTCGGAGTTGGATAGATCCACCGCTGGAGACTATACCGAGCAGTTCGTAGCGAAATTCTTGCATGGATCGTCAGGGCGCCAGTCAACCGGAAGCATTCCTCCACCCGAAATCTCTGGACCGACCTCGGCACTCTACCGGCAAACATAGGAGTGAGAACAACGCGTAACGTTAAAGGTTTCGGGAGATAACTCCACCGTCGAGGACTATACTGAGTAGTATTGACCGTGACGAACCACCGGATTTGGGTTGCCGGGTCGCCTGATCACCGGGAGACATTATCCATTATATTTTTTTCTTCATCGTTTCATTACCTCTGCCGTGGGTTGCTTCGAACAATGTCACAACTCCATTGTCTTACTTCCAATTTGGGACATCCGCCTGTATCGTACGAAATTACACTTGAAATGCAAATTCTCAATTCCCCTTATTCTTCTCTACCTTTTCAGATCTTGCCCAACTGGACGAGCTGGGAGGTGGCCGAATCTGTCGCTACGTCACCTACGACTTCCCGCAGTACTTTGCGGTCATCTCGCGCATCCGCCAGGAGGTGCACGCCATCGGACCGGAGGGCGGCATGGTCTCTAGCACCGTGGTTCCCCAGGTGCAGGCAGTCTTCCCGCAGGGTGCCCTCACCAAGAAGATCAAAGTCGGTCTGCAGGTAAATTTGTTCAAACCACGCAAGGGTGTTGCGCCGGAAAAGTTGCGCAAGATCAGTGTCAACCATGTACCGAAGAAGAAGCGCTTCTCGCTGATTTGGTAAAATGTTTCAAATGCATTTCTTAAGCATAAGGCGCGAAGTAAGATATGCAAGGGAAGGCAAGCTGAAAATGATTGCAGGAAACCAGGCAATTCTGGAAAGGATTTTTGTCATAGTGCAGTAGGCAATGCGTGCAAAGAAAAGTTAATATTTGATTCAGGAATGCTTCCAGGGATTTCGAAGGTGTTCATTTTATGTGAAATTTAGTTTAAGCTTTGAACGCGTTCAAATTGCATGTTCGTAGGAAACGATTTTAAGAATCAAAAATTGCTTTTTATTACCTGTTTTTTTGTAGTCTTATTTTGCTCATAACAAGAAGCGCCACATGCTTGGCAACATGAAAGTATTTAGCATATTTTCTCAACACTGTAAATCACGGAGTATGAGATGAAATGACATTTTGATTCGTGCTTGCAGACAACAGTCAGTTTTCTTCTAATGCAGCATTATTAACACTACCAAACAATATCCACTTTGTACACATTGACGACAACTTATCCACTTACATATACACAATAGAAAATTCCGAAATCACATTACCGTTTACACTTTTACACATAACGTCAACATGCTCTGTCATCTATCTATAGGAAACGTAGAATAGAATCAAATCAAAATGATTGATACGGTTATTGATTTTGTTAGATTTGTAGCCAAATCTAATCGCAAATTATTACTGTGTATCAATCACAACTCAACACATGTTTGCAATGGAGAACAATACTCATTGATTAGAGCATTCATTTTCATGTCGTTCTCACACAAATCAACATGAACACCATACAAGATTAGTTCTGCTCACAATGCACTCTTGACATTTGACATACTCACTACACGTATATTTAATTCGTCATATTACCATTTACAAGCTTGATGTTCGTTCAGAACAAAGTATTACGAATAATGCCAAAGATTTAGCCGGGAAAGCAAACATTCGATCTCGACGCGAATTGCCACGTTAAAATGTCATTGATCTCACATTTATCTCAAAGTTTTATTATAGTTTCTACGTAAACACAATTATTTACTAACCAAATATTTAGAGCATAAACCACTTAACCGTATAATCAAAACAAACAATAACGATAAAACTAACATTAAAATTCTTCAATCTGTCCGTTGAAAATATTGAAACCATTAATTAATCCAATAACAATGATTGCTAGTCGACTCGCTAAAAAGAAAGAGAGAGAAAGAGAGTGCCCAATAAATTTAGTTCTTTTGAAGAAAACTACCCAAAACACCTGGTTTGTTTCATTTCCTTGCATTTTTTTTCCGGTTCCACTCGAAAACACAGGAGAGAGAGAATGAAAGTGGTGAGCGGTCTTAATTTTGCGGTAGAATCAAACAATCAAAACAAAAACAAATCAACGAGGCAGGGTCGTGCATTAAACCAGCAATCAATTTGAACAATCTTGATTAAACTTTATATGGTTCTTTTTATGACAAGATAGCGTTACACTTCTCCCTTCCAAGTTTTGCAAAATGAAAGTTTAACTGAGAAAGTTTCCTCGTAAGGCAAAGAGAACAAAATTCAAAAATGCTAAATTTATTGGGCATCCCGAAATGCTCATACAAGATCGTGCAACCAAAGTAACGATGAACTGAAAATTGTCAGCAAATAGCGAAGAAAACATGACTAAATACTTATATCGTGAGCCGGTGCCGGTGGACCTCGTAAATCGTTCATCTTTCGTTCCGATTTCAAGCATATATGGTTTTTATTTTCATTTCATTTGCGCCATCAATATCCTGCTTTCAGTTTCGCTTTCACGTCAGCTACATTGTTGGGATGCTTTTTTGGGTATAACTTCCATTTTAATTTGCAACAACAACAACTAGTGAATTGCTTCTTACAATTCATAGCTTAACGCAGGAGAAAAAAGCTTTCAGTGTAAATATATCATAGGAACTCATACGGTTAGATCATATTTATCATTGGTAGGACTTTGAACAGATGAAAAACGCCTTGCTTCTGAAATTTGTTTATGTTTTGATGGTGGTTGGTTCGATGGTTCCAGGGTTTCTTTGAGGATCCGTTTATGCGAAAATATGATGACAGTTTCAGATTAAGTGAGAAAACGGATATAAGGTAAACAAGCTATCTGATGGAGAATTGTGACAAAATTGACGGAGGTTGCGGAGAGTAGGTTCTTCCGGACAAGGAAAAATAGGATCTTCATTATACGTTGCATCAAATCAATTCGTCTGCTTGACGGGGCTCGACTCCACATGTTTTCTCAAAATTCTTAAGAGCAGTTTCATTTCGGAAAAAGATCCAACATTTTTTGTAAAGGGCTTATTCTATCTGAATTGACCGAGAAAAAAATGCAAATTATGATACCACCTTCCCAGGTTAGCATCAAATTTTTCAAGCACCTATTTGTAAAAATCCTATTTTTTGTGTCGATTGGACCATCCTTTATTTCATCGCGATGCATATATATATATACACTGATAGGCAAAATAAAGTGCCCACCTTATCGTTTTTTCAATTTCTCTCATTTACTTGGTTCAAATTAAAGTAAACACACTGTATTTTTTTTATTATCTTATTTTTTATATTCTTTTTAAGTTTCACTTATGGAATACTGAAAAAAAGGAGTTTTACTTAAAGAAAAAAAAATCAATTTGTGTTGAAAAAAAAAACAGTAACAAAATAAAGTGCCCACTTCATTTAGGCTACAGAAAACATAAATTAAAGTAAAATAAAAGCATTTCAATAATTGATGTGTCATCCTTTGGCCTTCAGGACCTCCTGCAGGCGCTTCGACATGCTCTCGACCAGGTTCTTTAGGTGCTGTGGATCTAGCTCTTCCCAGGCACGCTCCGGGGCTTTAAAATAGTTATTTTTATTGGTAACACCAGTTTTGTCAACCCTGGCATCGAGAATCGCCCACAAATTCTCGATGGGATTGAGGTCCGGGCTTTGTGGAGGCCATTCCAGCGGTTTGATCCGACAAGACCGGAAGAAAGACTTGGTCCTCTTGGCAGTATGCTTCCGGTCGTTGTCCTGCTGGAATACGAACTTCTCTTCAAGGCCCGTCTGGATCAGCGAAACCTCCAGATTTTCTCGCAGGATCATGCGCGAAGTCAAGAAGAACCCGAGAAAATCTGGAGGTTTCGCTGATCCAGACGGGCCTTGAAGAGAAGTTCGTATTCCAGCAGGACAACGACCGGAAGCATACTGCCAAGAAGACCAAGTCTTTCTTCCGGTCTTGTCGGATCAAACCGCTGGAATGGCCTCCACAAAGCCCGAACCTCAATCCCATCGAGAATTTGTGGGCGATTCTCGATGCCAGGGTTGACAAAACTGGTGTTACCAATAAAAATAACTATTTTAAAGCCCCGGAGCGCGCCTGGGAAGAGCTAGATCCACAGCACCTAAAGAACCTGGTCGAGAGCATGTCGAAGCGCCTGCAGGAGGTCCTGAAGGCCAAAGGATGACACATCAATTATTGAAATGCTTTTATTTTACTTTAATTTATGTTTTCTGTAGCCTAAATGAAGTGGGCACTTTATTTTGTTACCGTTTTTTTTTTCAACACAAATTGATTTTTTTTTCTTTAAGTAAAACTCCTTTTTTTCAGTATTCCATAAGTGAAACTTAAAAAGAATATAAAAAATAAGATAATAAAAAAAATACAGTGTGTTTACTTTAATTTGAACCAAGTAAATGAGAGAAATTGAAAAAAACGATGAGGTGGGTACTTTAGTTTGCCTATCAGTGTATATATATTTGAATGCCTCTTTGAAATGTTTATACCTCCGTAATTATTTCTAAAAACAATTTGTTGGTTGGTATTTCAATAAACTTGCTTAAAAAATTTAGGAAACACTACATTTTGGTGGCAGTGTTGCCAAACATTCGACAGGGAAGTGCTACATTGGAACAAAAAGATAAATTGATCAAAACAAAACATTTTATTTCAAATTCATTAAATTTGACTTGCAAATCACATTTTGAAAATTCACTGGTCAAGTTCAACTAGTTTAATCACTCGCCGCAGACAATCGAAGAACGCATCGTAGGATGCCCATAGGTGCTCTCTTAGTAACGTTTGCATTAAAAAAATGGACAAAAATTGCCGATTTTTCATGGGTTTACCTTCACCCGCACTGACAAAACTACCCATGCAGCATTAATCATAGTTACCCATGAGTCAGCAGACAAAATTTGGCAGCTCTATCAGTCGAACTCTAACCGTGATGGCAAAAACAGTGAAGCAACTCTGTTCAGAAGTGTGCGCGTTCAAAGAACGGCACCACGCCGCGTCGAAAACGGACATCGTCGCCACTTTGTGGACGCCGGATACGTCCGTTCCAGCATCTACAACATCTTGGCACTATTAGACAACAATTAGAGCATCGGAAGAAAGCCCGGTTCCGGACAAGAAGCTCCAAAGGATGCTGAAGAGGAAGACCGAGGGAAAAGTGGCTTCATCGCTGCATGCGCTTGGACGGGAGGTCGGTTCAACCAGCCAAACAGTGAAAAAGTACCTGGCGAACATGAACATACATGTCAGGAAGCGGAAGTCGCGTCCACTGGTTTCGGAGCTGCAGGCAATGACGCAGCGGCAGTGGCTGAATAAGATGGTCAACTTGATTTTCCCGGCGAATCGCGACGTGGCGGTGGTGATGGACGACGAGACCTATCTCACCCTGGATGGCAACGACTGGCAGGGCACTTCGTATTTTACTTCCCCCACGAAGGAAGTGAGCTCCGAGGTGAAGTTCATTTCACACACCAAGTTCCCCAAGAAGGTGCTGCTGTGGCTGACGATCAGCGAGAAGTGGATGTCAAAGCCGCTATTCTTTTGCTCCGGACTGGCCGTGAACGGGGAAATTTATAGTACGAAATGCCTGCCGGAAGTTGCGTCGTTCATCAAGAAATACCACAAGGGCAAAGACGCGGTGTTCTGGCTGGATCTGGCGTTGGCCTACTACTCGAAGCGATCGTTGGAGGAGATGGAGCGGCTGAATATCGATGTGGTACCCAAGTCGGCGAACCCGCCCAAAGTCCCCCAGCTGCTTCCCATCGAGAATTTCTGGGCCAACCTGAAGCGTCAGATCTACTCCAACAATTTTGTCGCGAAAACTAAGGAGGAATTGATGAATAAAACGAAGAAAGAACCCAAAAACATGCCTACACGCATGTTTTCGTCCGCCATGGCGAATGTTCCGGTTAACTGCCGGAAGGCCGCTCGAAATTGGCGTAGAATTTTTTTTTCAAGTAAGCTTAAATAATTACCTTCCATGGGAAATTTATCAAAAGCAATCTGTCTTAGCTTTTTTTTATCACCATCCGAAAAAAAAGTCCATTTTTTGCATGCAAACGTTATTTCATCCCAGCCTGCCGCCAGATGTCGCTTCAGGACTTCCACACTTTCATGTTGTTTAAAGCAGACTTCGGCCTCCAAAATAACCAGCGCCAGGTCCTGCTCGAAAATTCAATTGCTGGAACCAAAATCACGACCTAAGGTGTGGCCCAGTTAGAATTGGAACACAGACTATTGCGCATATTTCGGATATACATTGACAAAATAGTTTTTTGTTTTAACTAAAATGTTCGACTTTGTGTGAACTTTAGAGGGAAAATACAAAAAAAAAAATCATCTCGATTACGAAGAAATTTGCGGACTTTTCCCGGAATGCGTTTCATAACTGGCGCTCATTATTCTCATCCATCGTTTTGGCAATCTTATTCCATTTGGTTCTCAATTCATTGATGCTTTTGACGAAACTGCCATTCACCTTCAGCATCCTCTTCATAATAGCCCAAAATCTCTCTATCGGTCTGAGCTGAGGACAGTTTGGTGAGTTGAGTTCTTTCGGTATAAACTGAATCCCGTTGGTTTCATACTACTGTAGCACTGTTTTACTGTAATGACAGCTTGCAAGATCTGGCCAAAACATGACAGGTTCATTGTGGGATCTGATGAATGGCAATATTCGCTTTTGGAGACATTCCGTTCTGTACAGCTCTGAATTAAATGTCTTATCAGTGATGAAAACCTTGGTCTTCCTACCGCAGCTACAGATGCCTTGCCAAAACATGTATTTACGTGCAAATTAATCTGCAAACACAAACTTGAATTTGGCAGGAACATCTCCCCGAGCCGTAGCCAAGTAAAATTTTTGTCCCGGTAGCTGTTTGAAATCGGCCTTTACATAGGTTTCATCATCCATGAGGAGACAGCCATTGAATTTTGTCAACACCTGATCATACAGTTTTCTGGCACGGATTCTGGCCACATTGTTCTGCTTTTGATCCCTATTTGGTTCTCTACAGGTACAGTATGACTTGAAGCCTTCCCGGAGACGAATCCGTTGCACGGTACTGCGTGTGGCGCGAAACCTTTTGGCCAAATCACGGTCTGAGATGTTAGGGTTTGCCTTAATTTTCTTGATGACTTTGTTCCGCAGTTAACGGTTGACAGTACCCGCCCGACGCTTGCTTTGAGGCTTGCGATCCAACGACAAAGTTTCTCTGTACTTTTTCAAAACACGCCACATGGTATTTCGGGGAAAACCCAACACTTTAGCAAGTTTTGGCCCAGACCACGAATGATTGCGCACAATTATTTTTCTTCTTTCTTCTTCCATTTTGTATTTCTCTGCAACACGTTCGAACTGCACCGCGAAAAAAAACTTCTAGTGTTGTTATTGTTATAGGGAACACATACACATTTAGATTTTTTTACAGAAATCTGTAAAAGTTTACCAAATTCTCAACAGCTGAACGTTCGGTAATCCAATTTAACGGATTTCGGTAAAATTTTACCGATATCCGGTAATTTTTTTTACAGCTATCGGTAAAATTTCACCGAAATCCGTTAATTCGGATTACCGAACGTTCAGCTGTTGAGAATTCGGTAAACTTTTACAGATTTCTGTAAAAAAAATCTAAGTGTGAAAGATGTCTTAGTTTACAAATCCGACCACTGTTCTGGTAGAACTGGTTCCCGATATGTTTTTTGTTGATCTTCACTCCTTCACGGACAAAATCTAGCGGAGTCCGACCATCACGGGTCATTCTGGCCCAAAACATTACCGATGCTGGTTTCTGTCACCTGGTGGCCGTAGGCACATCGGCATGGGTTCGTGATCTTTGTGGCAAGCAAACTCTGTCGTTCTGCTTATTCAAGAACTGCTGTGCGGTGAAAAGTTTTTCGTCGGTAAACACGATATTCTCCAACCTTCCTTCAGTGGCACTCTTGAGAAGCGCCTTCGCTATTTTTATCCGTTCTTGTTTTTGCCTCACCGAAAGAACTTCAACGCTCTGGATCTGGTAGGGCTTGGTCTGAAGTTCATCTTTCAGGTTCCGACGGAGACTTCGATCCGATACTTTGATATCCTCCGCCAAATTAGTGGCACTACGTCGAGGATTTCTCTTAACGCGCCTCTTGACGATCTTCACCATGGCGAGTGTCACAGTAGCTCGACGTCTTCCACCATACCGTTTTTTGGTAGTTCCGGTCTCCAGGTATCACTAACGTAAATCGGACGGCTTACGAACTATGTCTTTCTGCCGTTTTCCAGCTCGGAACCATCGACAAAGGGTATTCCAATGTAGTTTCGTGTGCAACGTTTTAATGACTGTGGTAGTAATGTAGCAATTCAATTGCCTTACCCTGGTTTTTTTTTTAATGTTATTTAGCTGGAGGTGCGTGACAGCTTGGTTGTCAAGACTAGACCCTTTCCCAACGTCACCTCTACTACGACCAATAACTTAGAAGCAATGGCCTATGTTGGCCGCTTGAGCACGAGTTGAAGTAATTAGTATTGGACCGTAGTATTTTTCTAAACTTCAGTTTCAATTTTCCCACGATGGTGTTTTGTTATGCAGTCGTTAAATGAAAGCTCAAATTAATACCCTATCCTAGATGTCACGAGCTTTGTTTGATGTTTACTAAGATGATAATCCGGGGCAAAGTTCCGTCTAAGTTAATAACCCCCAGTCCTGAAGTCATCTCCAGGCCGTATGCAGTAGTAACTAGATTTCAAAAGGACGTGTAAATTGCCAAACAATAATTCTTAGGGACGACATTCAGGCCTTTGATGTAGTCTATGTTGACAACTAGTAGTACTGAAGTCAACCCCAAGAAGTATTGCGACAAGAGTATGCATAATATTTATTATTCATACAGCGAATGATATTTGTAGACAGCCCTCAAAATTGCAATGGTGTGCCTATGTTGGCCACTTACAGCACTGCGGAATTTTTTTTTTTTCTCCCCATTTGATTGCAATGATTGGGGTTGGTTTTTTAAAATTTTCTAGTGATTATGCTGGAAGGATTAGTCTATGGTGACCAAATAAACACCGGGCTTTCAAAATCAGCTCACATAGTCTTCTTGAAAAATTTTGGGATTCAGTATCAGTCAGTATACGTGTTTTGTTGTCCAGGTAAAGTCTGTGTCATTATATTGTTAGTTATATTCTTGTCAGTGCAATTTTTGGTATCTGCGCAATTTCATATAGTACAGGTGTGACAATGTAACAGCTATCTCCCTTACTCTACGCTACCAAATGGAACAAAGTATTTGACGTTAAATTCATCGGGAAAATAAACTGCTCTGTTGGACATGGATATTTGTGAACGGTCTTTTGATATACAGTTATGTTTGTATGTATGGTGTGTATGAAGTTTTGGAAATGTTAAATCATTTACTTACCCACACTGTTGTTATTATTATTAGCTTTTGATTTGTTGGGAACATACCGCCTTAGAGGATACTTGCATGCATATGATTCGTCCACGTAGGTCTTTCTTGGGCGGCTACTCGGTCTTGTTCCAACCAGAGGCCGAGATGTCTGACTTGCGTTGGTTGCGTCGCCATGAGACTCGGATTTGCTTCCACTGTGACCCTACCAGGCTCCAAGCCTAGCCTTCCTGATTCTTGAATTGTTTCTTTTTTCGTTCTACAAGTGTACAAAAATATTCGCTCCTCTGCCAAAAACAGCCAAACCAAACGTAGAATCTGTGTGGTGATGCTTTCCAGAAAATTGCAGACCCATAATAAAACTCAGTTATAATAAAAGTATTCAAATTAATAGACGATTCTTTGAATAGCAGTAATATAATTGAAATTATGCAAATTCTATATAGTATGAAAATAAGGAAAGGTGTCGAATTAAAAGTTAATATGCTACTACTAGAGGGTTCAAATGCACTTCTGGTCCACATTACCCCTGGCAACACTGGTTTGCATCTTTCGCGTTTGGGTAAAGATCCAGATAAGCCCTGGAACCTGGTAGTTATCAAGCTACCTCAAGGTTTTGCCAATGCCCAGGGTATTGCCTTACCCTGTATTTTTGCACTAAAATGTTTATTTGAATTTTCGTCTTATGGAAAATGCGAAAATGCTTCATCAAGGTTCAAAAACATCCCACACCTTGGTGATGGAAGCTTTCAAAGAATCGACACTTGGGTGAGAAGTTCCACAGTTTCAACATGGCGTTTGTACTGAATAGTCGAAGGGATTTAAGTCTGGACTGCTTGCAGGCCAAATATTATACGGCCAAAATGATATGTTCTCCATCAGCCAAGTTTCTGGTGGTCCTCCTGGTGCTCCTTCTTGTTGGAACACAAGATTGTCGAGTTCATTGAAGTTCGCTTGATTCCAAGAAAACAGTTGTTTCTTCAAAATGTCCATGTAGACTTTTACACCTGCTTTTATGAAAACAATCTTCAACCCACTTGACACAACCGCTCCAAATACCATGACTCCAGTGGGATGCTTGGTGAAAAACTTAAATTTTACATTCCTTGGAGAATCCTCATTCTTCAGAGGTGAAATAAACCAATCTGTTCGTGAATTGGATACCGGATCACTCGAAAATAAATTGTCATCTAAAACACGAGGATAGGTTGCTTTTCATTCCAGGAGATGCTGTAATCGTTCTTTATAAACGATACTTCCAATCGAATGTACCCAGAACAAAATATATGGTTATATCATTTTTTGGACTTGTTTTGAAAGTGAATCCGAACTTAATGAATACCGTATAGGATGCATTACTCTGTATTTCGCTTAAATATAATAAAATTTAGATCATTTGAAGATCGTGACGATAATCTTTTACCAAAATTTTGTAAAATTGAAGTCATTACGGCTGAAATGTTAACAAAATCGAAAATCTGTGAACAACTACACTGAAAAAAATCTTGCAGTAAAAACTAACATTTACCCGAGTGTGCCTATTTTCAAAACTAACATGAAATTCCATGAAATTTACTACGTTTATGATACAGCCTTCAACATTTGTGGCATATTTGACAGACCTCATGTTGATATCAACCCCATCATGGTTGATTTCAATCGCAGGCATGGTAAAATCAATCACATTCATAGTCAAGTGAAAATTGCTGGTGGTTGCGCTTACTTTAACCCTCGAAATGGTAGTTTCTTCAGTGGATTTTTGTTTGAGTGTATAAACTGATAAATAAAGCCTACTTGCTTCAGAAGAAATCGATCATCATGATGTCAACATGATTTTGATTACCACTGAATTTATCACACATTTGGTACATAGGCCGAATGAAGGCACTAGGCTGACATTACATCACGTAAAGTGTGGCCCATTTAGTATTAGAACAAACATTTTGATTCTTACAGCGACCCTAGTGGTCGGATTTGTAAACTAAGACATCTTATGTGTTCCCTATAATAATAACAACATCAGAAGTTTTTTTTCGCGGTGCAGTTCGAACATGTTTCAGTGAAATACAAAATGGAAGAAGAAAGTAGAAAGATCATTGTCCAATCATTTGGAAAACCCTTCGGGGTCTGGGCCAAAACTTGCTAAAGTGTTGAGTTTTCCCCCGAAATACCGTGTGGCGTGTTTTGAAAAAGTACAGAGAAACTTTGTCGACGGATCGCAAGCAAACATCGGGCGGGTACTGTCAACCGTCAACTGCGGAACAAAGTCATCAAGAACATGAAGGCAAATCCCAACATTTCAGACCGCAATTAACGTTTGCATTAAAAAAAAATGACATTTTTCGATAAAAAAAAAAGCTTTGCTTTTGATAAATTTCCCATGGAAGGTAATTATTTAAGCTAACTTGCAAAAAAAAATTCTACGCCCTTGCGAGCGGCCTTCCGGCAGTTAACCGGAACATTCGCCATGGCAGACGAAAACATGCGTGTAGTCATGTTTTTGAGTTCTTTCTTCGTTTTATTTATCAATTCCTCCTTAGTTTTTGCGACAAAATTCGCCCTTATGGTATTTCTTGATGAACGACGCAACTTCCGGCAGGCATTTCGTACTATAAATTTCCCCCTTCACGGCCATTCCGGAGCGAAAGAAGAGCGGCTTTGACATCCCCTTCTCACTGATTGTCAGCAACAGCAGCACCTTCATGGGGAACTTGGTGTGTGAAATGAACTTCCCCTCGGAGCTCACTTCCTTCGTGGGGGAAGTAAAATACGAAGTGCCCTGCCAGTCGTTGCCATCCAGGGTGAGATAGGTCTCGTCGTCCATCACCACCGCCACGTCGCGATTTGTCGGGAAAATCGAGTTGATCAGCCGCTGCCGCTGCGTCATTGACTGCAGCTCCGAAACCAGTGGACGCGACTTCCGCTTCCTGACATGTATGTTCATGTTCGTCAGGTACTTTTTCACTGTATGGCCGGTTGAACCGACCTCCCGGCCAAGCGCACGCAGCGATGTAGCCACTTTTCCCTCAGTCTTCCTCCTCAGCATCCTTTGGAGCTTCCTGTCGCTCAGGGTCGTCGGCCGTCCAGAACCGGGCTTTCTTTCGATGCTCTTATTGTTGTCTAATATTGCCAAGATGTTGTAGATGCCGGAACGGGCGTATCTGGCGTCCACACGTATCTGCCGCACGATGTCCGTTTTCGACGCGGCGGGGTGCCGTTCTTTGAACGCGCACACTTCTGAACGGAGTTGCTGCACTGTTTTTGCCATCACGCTTAGAGTTTGACTGATAGAGCTGTCAAATTTTGTCTTCCGGCTGATGGGTTACTATGATTGATGCTGCATGGGTAGTTTCGTCAGTCCGGGTGAAACATCGGCAATTTTTGTCCATTTTTTTTAATGCAAACGTTACCGCAAACCGAATATAACCGAAACGTCTAATCCGGTGTTTCGAGGATTGGATTACGCGCTGGCTTTATTTCGTTGCAGTCGATGGGGGGTACTTTGAAGGGGACAATAATATGATGTATAATCTTGTGTTTTTAATTTCCGGAATAAATTTCGGGAACTTTTTGGTCAAGGTATTACTACGTGTATTCGTAAAGGGCTATTCCTACAGCGCAGTTACAATTAAGTGCGCTAAACGACTCGTGATATCGTGATATTAAAATGTATTTTAATTTAAATCAAAAAACGATAAAAAAAATCTGATGCTATCGAATTTCAAGAAAACAAACATCTTTTTACATCTCTTTAAGTATTTACTAGGAAGCTTTCGCTTCATTGACGCTGCACAAAACTGCCACTTCGGTATGGAGGAATAATCTCCCTCCTCGCGGTTGCGTTTTTTTTTTCGAGGTTCTAAAAGATCGACCGAACGTGTTTTCCGGAAATGTCAGCAGATGGTTTAATCACCACTTCGTAAGGAGACCATCCTCCTATTTGCAGGGTTACCCGGTCTGAGACCTCTCAAGGGAAAGGGTTTTGGGCTCCAATAGTGAAAGGAAAGCGTGAACCTCGGCTACTAACTAAGTTTCAACAAGAATATGTCCCATTTAAATGATCTCAGCCAATTAATAGGCACAAACGAATAGACAGCTCACATTATCGATCATCGCTGGCTGACTGCTCCTTGGTTGGATTCAGAGCACCCCCCCCCCCCCCCTTCCCAATAAAAAAACGAAACTTCTAAGAAAACGGACCCGAATGAGACATAGAAACTACCCTACATTACCTCTTCTCGTTCAATTATAAGCAAAAACAGTCTATCTGTGGTACCCTAAATTATTTATTCCTTATCGCTTTCACAATATAATACTTCTATTTCAAGCCCTTTATTCGTGACTGTAGGACTACTATACCGACAACCTTTTCTCTCAGACTATCTTTCATCTACTCCTGAATCTTCCCTTCATAACCATTTACTTCCTGCCTATCAACTTTCATCACGTGCTATCTTGGCTGTGTGCATTCACTTTAGGAGTCGGCTATTGTCGGACAAAAAATAGCCTCTCACGGCCATGCGTCTCGAACCAATAATTGGAATGACTAAAAAAAATGACACCATGCGCATTGACTCCTGGTCGATTAGTCTCTTATAGTGATCCTTATTGTAAGAGATATGCGGAAGCAGCCATTTTTGAGCCAATCGTGCAGCGAGAGCTGTCAAATCTGAGCCAATCGTGTAAATTTTGCACTGCGGCAAGTGTTATCAGCCTCTGTGAATAAAACAAACACCGTTGCCAAATCGTTGAATCGAATTTCCGCATATCTCTTGCTATGATGATCACTAGTCTCTCAGCGTGTTGATCGGTGCTGCAACTGGATGATGAGTAAGACGATCGTTTGCTGTTGGTGGGTAGCGTCGATTAACTTATCCAGATGTGCGCTCAAATTAGCAACTTCGAGGAACTTCCATGTCACTTTGTTTAACCTTTTAATTCACGTCACGACACCATGAAACTAAACCAAACTACCCCGGCCTCTCCGACAATCCAGATCAAAGTTAACGAGCAAAAGCCAGAAACCCTCTGATAAAGCGCAAGATTTTCGTGATTCTCGCAACTAGAAATGACTTCACAAGGTCCTTAAATTTCCTTTACCCCCCATTAACCGCCTGAGGTGTAGAGAAGAACTTTGTCTTCGGGTTGCAATGAAATTTGGTCAGTCGAACTTAACCGAGAATGACTCTTAAAAATGAGGTCAATACATCTTGAAAGGGTCTTGCCACAGATCGACGGCCACCCAACGACGTCCCATGTGATGTACTTTCAAGTGCCTACACTGAACATTTATTTTCGTGAATTAGGTTTCACTAGTTTCGTAAACATGGATTTTGTACATAGAACAAATGTCTCGTAAATTGTATGAAACATTCACATTGTCCTCTGGTGAAATGCTGTCATTAAACCTTTTTGTACAATGCATTTGGTTGTTCATTTTGAATTTCGTCAAGACCTGCGAATCGCTGCTTCTCTTTTATCGTACTCATACAAGTTGGTGTTGCTGCTTGTGTGGGCGGGAATCATTGATTTATCCCAAAATAAATATTAAAGCTGTCGAGAGTTATAACTTCATACTCATTTATCAAGTCTCTTCTTACAAGCCATCATGGCCTAATGAGATCGAGCACGGATTCAATAATAGCTCTTCCCAAAAAAAAAAACAGGATCGAACCCCATGTCAGAAACATAAAATAAAACGCTAAGCAGCTCCTCGTGGTTGCGCTTTTTTTTCAATTACATTTCAAGTTGATATAGTAGATCTGGAAGTCATTCATGCAACCACCAGAGAGACGTTTCTTTTGCATATGTTACAAAATATTCGTAGCTCTTTGCATTGTTTTCGTACAATGCACAAATATTTTATTGGTGTCAACAAATGCTTCGTGCTTTTGACAGTTACGTGTGTGGCATTGAATACGAAGGTAGCTTCTTAAAATGTACAAATCAGTTTCGCTACAGAAAACAACGAAAAGATTCGTTAGTCGTATCTTCGATTTCGTAATATGAATTTAAATTAATTTTCAGTGTACTTCTACTGCCACATGGTTTAAATGTTCTATGTTTAGGGCACTCAATCGTTCTACTCTTTGTAAGTGCTCGACGCTTTTATAGCGTAATCGTTTTTGATTGGGCTTTAAAGAAGCGGTGAATAAGATTGAATATATTATTTAAGATTTGATCAAACAAATAACACGGGGGATACGTTCCACTTTTACTATGAAACCGTGTAAAAAAAGACTAAATAGAGTTGATCAATTCACATGCATAAACATTTTAAATTGCTTCGACATTGTTTGCATGTGTTACCTTTCCATGCAATGGTCAAAATACAGTTTTTAAAAATTTTGAGTATTTACACCGTGTCCAATATATTCTCATACACTTTTTCCTTGCATTGGTGTCGTGCAACTACTCAACATGCTTCACGTATGTGTTGGTGTAGTTTTGCACCGCGTTTTTACAAACGCTTTTAGGTTATGTCCGATTGTTTTCATTTGGTGTTTATCTTTTACCAGCGATGCAGGAGTTTCCTGCTGAGGTGATGAACAAGTTTTTCAAAGGTGAGCGCCCGGGCGCTATTTTCAGAAATATGGAAAACCTGGGAGTAAAGCGGGATTTTGTGTACCGAACCATCCGAAGGTACCGTGGCACCTGCTCGTTGGATGACCGGAAGAGATCCGGTCGTACTCGTACGGTGCGGACTGCACGAGTTGTTAAAGTGGTCAGGGAACGGATTCGACGAAAATCACAGCGCTCTGTACGTAAAATGGCCGCAGATCTGAATGTTTCGAGATCGTCAATGCACAACATACTGCAAAATGATCTCGGATTCCAAGCTTTCAAGAAACGTAAGGTTCACGGAGTTTCGGAACCTTCCAAGCAGAAACGACTCAAAAGAGCAAGTCTGCTTTTGTCGCGGCACGGTGGGGAAGAATTTACCTTTTCCGACGAAAAGTTATTCGTCTTGCAACAATCCCACAATGTCCAAAACGACAGATTGTGGGCTCTCTCTTCGAGAACTGTTCCAGAGAGTGATAGGAATATTCCACGGTTCCAAAAGGCTGCGTCAGTGATGGTTTGGGGAAGAATTTGCAAACGAGGCAAATTACCACTGGTTTTCATCTAAAAAGGCGTTAAAGTGAATGCCGTATATTATAAAACGGAAATTTTGGAGAAAGTTGTCAGGCCATATGTACAAGAGGTGTTTGGAGATGATCACTATGTGTTTCAGCAGGAAGGAATGCCATCGCATACTGCAAATCTCGTTCAGGGCTGGTGCCAAGAAAATTTGACCGACTTTTTGGACAAGAATGAATGGCCTCCCAGTTCACCTGATCTGAATCCCTTGGATTATTTTGTATGGTCATACACGCTGGCGAAGCTAAATGACCACAGGGCGTCTAATATGAACCAATTCAAAACCGTTATCAAACAAATTTGGGACGAAATGCCGATGGAAGTCGTGCGTGCCACCTGTGACGGTTTCGAAAAACGTCTAGAGCTGGTCAAGAAGGTTAAAGGCGGTGTTATTCCAAAACATATGCTGTAGTTGATCAGTATTATATTGCAATATAATGGGTAAAGTTATCAATAAAATCTGGATTATCGATTTGAAATAAATAGAGTTTTATTTTGTATGAGAATATATTGGACACGGTGTACACCAAAAATTGTGAATTTTTTGAAAAACTGCCATATGATTACTTTTGGCCCAAAACGTAAAATGTGATTCGAATTAGGTCGATAAGTTGTTCCATCCTGGAGTTATCGCCGCAAACAAACCGTGTAAAAAATGACCTTTTTGTACTTTCCATAGATTGTGTAGTAAATTATTACAGCAAATGCTCCGAAATGATATACTTTTTACACAAAAAAACAAAACTGTATCGACTCGAAAGGATCGGTACAAGGTTCATTTCGAGTCGATAAAGCAGCACTGTCAAACATGCATGCAGCAGTAAGAGAGAGTATCAGGGAGACATACCTTGTTTCTTTATTCAACCAAATTATCGTAGTTACCTTGCAATGTTTTCGTGCAATACACAAATGCTCTTTTTGATTATACAAATACTTCGTTCTTCAGCCAGCGCATGTGGTGTTGCATAAAATTCCAGTTTCATAAATCGTATAAATCAATTTCGTTGCAGAAAACAACGAATACATTGGTTAGTAAAACGAACGATTTCGTAGTAACAGGGTTTAACTAAAAAAAATAGATCTTTCTTTAAGGGCCACAAGAAAAAGACTTGTTTATAAAAGGAAAATTGATTGATTTATTTTGAAGGCACGTCTCTTTACTTTAAAAAAAATTAATGAACATTTGAATACGGTCCGTCATCAGCTGTTCGACGAAGCTTTGTCCGGGTGTTTGAACAGGAGCGTTGTAAGCTGTAAGCTTTATCAATTTGGCGAATGCATCTTTTGATTCTATTAATCAGTTGTTTACAGTCTTTGGCTCTCCAGTTGTTTTGGTACCCAAGCGAACTCAAATATCCAAAGAAATCTTCAATCGGGCGACACTGCGGCAAATTTGTTGGATTGCGGTTTTCTGGTACATACGGGATGTTTTGACTTTACAAGACGGCTTGAGTTTTTCTCGCATAATGCGACGACGCTTTATCCGGCCAAAACACGTAATTTCCATCTGCATGATATGTTTGAAGAAATGGAATCAACATTTTCTTCAAACATTGTTTTCGGTACACTTTTTGATTAATAGCCAAACCACTGGGCTTAAACCATGGTTTGGAAATTCCTCTCTCAGATATGGCAATATAAAGCATCACCTTCTGCTCAAACTTGTGCTTAAACTTATCAATTATCAGAATAATATCGATAGTTTTCTGGGATGTGGGTTTTTGAGAGAGGGAAGTAGCTTTCATCATCCATAACGAAATATTTTCCGGCTTAATTTCGGGTCATCCATCGGCATTGGGATGTTACGGTTGATATCTGTTGCTCTGAGTATTCTCGTGCTCTTGATTTCTTGTGGCAGACTATTCCTATCTTCTTCAACTTATTGCAGATGTAAGGTTGCGTAGTCTTGAACTTTTTTACTGAATCAGATTGACTAATCGAATCCTCGTTGTTTAAAGTACTAGGGAGCAATCTAATTCCTTTATTGTCCATTATTTCAGCCGTTGTCCCACTACCACTCCTACGAGCTGTTCCTGAGAATTCCAGGATACGATGGATAGTTGAAACTGGAACATTCTCGGTTTTAAAATGGTTCACAGTGAACTTTTTCCCGTGATTTATGTCCCTTTGATAGAACTGTACAATCCACTCGCGCAATGCTTCATGCTTCGACGGCATTTTGAACACAACTGAACAAGTTTGAACAAAACAAAATATGCGATTATGCTGGGGAGACAGAGAGCATTGATTCCCATAATCTCTCTTTTCTCTATGCACGTTTGTGGTTTGGTATGAGAGAGTTAAAATCATTCTCATTTTTTAGTTATACCCCGTTATAAACTTAATTTGATTTTATGTGTAGTCTCTATCATATCACACAACCGATACTTAACCTTAATATTGTGGTAAAAAATTGATCTAAGTACTAAACACGAATGAATTTTGGGGTATGATTTAAATGCAATGCAATTGATGTATTCAACAAGTTTTAGACTGTTAGTCGTTTTAAATATCTTTCGAAGAATGTCTGAAGAAATTTAAGTGTTCATTCAGCTCAGCAAGGATACAGTTAAAGGTAATCACAAAACGGACAACAACCAACCGCTTACCATCATGCCATCAAAACATAAACTACAGAAGTCATTTTGACAAATCAACGGATTGCGCAAACAGCAACGAATATGATCCGATAACCATCAAACCAAATTCTTCCCCAACTCTTCAAAAATAGGCTCAACCAATCGATCCAGATCTGACCGCGAAGATGCTGGGCCGTGGCGTTGCCGTTTCACCGGTGGTAACCGTCGAGCCGAGGCGCCGCAAGTTTCACAAGGCCATCACGCTCAGCATGCCGGCACCGCGGGCGCACAGCCAGGGCATGATCAACCAGTACTCGGGCAATGCCCCAACCCTGCGACTTCTGTGCTCCATCACCGGTACGTACAAGGGCACTCTATGTGCTCCAAGGTTCTTAATCACGATCTTCCGTTTTGATTTAACGCCTCTTCCTTACTACATCTCTCTATCTACTGTATACCTGTACCATCTTCTTCAACCGTATTTCTCACTATATCTATCTGTAACCTATCTCCTACCTATGAATACGTATCTCTCAAAACATACTGCTCACTGTTTTCACTCCTGACCTATGTTTATATTTATCAGATTTTAAATGCATACAATATAAGAGAGAAAGATTTCAATTAGTGTTGCCAGTAAATTCAGTGAATCGATTTTTTTCTGTTTTTGTTTACAATTCGACAGCACTGGCAACCCCGGTGCTGTCAGATTTCAGTGTGTGCCTATATCGTCGTCTAACGAATGTCATTTTTTTCCGTTTGAAGCGCATTTATTTTTGTTGTTCTATTTTTCCTTTTTGAAAAACCAGTTCGTTCAGTTTTCAGTCGGCCATATTCGATATTTCAGATTACATTCACGTATCCGGTTTGATATTCATCTTGATTTAAGCATTTCATAGTTTCTCGGTTTCGTACAAACACACATACACCCTTCACTTCCCCAGTTTTAGTTTTTTTTTCTACATTTTAAAAAAGATAGTTCATTTGTCGATTCCACATAGTACTTACATCGTTAGTGCAATTTGTTTTGTTTTTCTTTTCTACCGTTGTGGTTTTGGTAGAAGGTTTTCCAATTTTGGTTCTTCAGTTCCTCTTCTAACCTAGCCCCTCTTTTCCACATTTAGTAAAAAAAAATATACAAAGAATACATTTTCGTACTAATACTTCGACAATATGCCTGTTACCGCACGCATTCCATTAACCCACTTGAAGGTGTGTTTCGGAAAAGATCTCTGAAAGGTAACTAACACAGAACAAGATTACCAACAAAAAAATGCTAAAAATTAACTGAAAAGCAATCTGCAAAAGCAAAATAATTTTTATTTTTGGCTTTTAAGTTAGTACTTTTTCAATTCGATTTGTTTGAAGTTTCGTTTCCAGTCTCGATCTCCGAATGTTCTCCAGAAAAAAATTATGTGTTTTGTTATTTATTTTGTTGGTGGAAAAAAATAGCGGTTTACCCTTTTTCGGTTTCTTTCGGATCGTTTCGAAAAAATGCGGAAATTTTAGATTATTTCACTATTCCCGATCGTAGAGAAAACGAGATCAGATTCGCTATAAACAATGCTGCATATTCCCTTAACAACAATACTAATGTTAATCCCCTCCTCACTAGCACCTAAGATATATATTCAAGAACACACCACCGCACGGTTAAATATTGCATTGATATAATACTCAAGTTTTACTTATCTAATATAAATGTATACTCAGTTAAACAAAGCCTTAGTGATGAACGTCTCCAAATCATTATTTTGTGAAATAGTTAAAAATTGGAACGACAGTGTTTAAACGAGAAGCAAATCCTCAGTTTTACGTCTCGGATATCTTTGCTACCACGCGAGCCACGCTTACTTTCGTTGATTTTAACTAACTCGTTACGGTCCTAAACTATTTCCGCTATGCGTCAAATTGTGTTTACCCTACTTTTGCTCCTACTCAGAAATACCAGATCAAAAGCGACTGGACAAACCGCTCGGGTTTCTTTGAGAAAATATCGTTCAAATCTTATTCGTAACCTAACCTCAGTTTGTTTATAATTCGTATGATTTCCGCTTTTTCTTGCGCCGCCCTTCTTCAAGCTATTGAACAAAAGCTAAATAAACAACTATATTAATCAATACAAAGCAAAAAGTGCGCCTGTGTTGTTGCATTGTTCGTAAATATCCGGTTCTCAAATTCAAAAATTCGTAATATTCTTTTTCTTACTTTTGTTTTTCGAACGAATTACTTCTTTGAGAATGCATACCTCTTTCTTTTATCTCTTTCAAAATTTAATTAGCAAACAAACAAAAGCATTGCCACTTCTACTTTTTTCGATCAATCATTTATGAGAGCCTTTGGTTAGTGTGATAGCCCTGGACTGAAAAGCAAATTCGTCTTACTAATTTTCACAATAAAATACGTTTTTCGTTATTCTTTTATTTGTTTACCTTTTTTGGTTTCAGTGTTTTCAGTTGTTTGAAAGTGGAAAACAAAGCGACAACTGAGAAAATGTCAAACGTTAGTTGCCCAAAAGGGGACTTTTCTGAAACCGTTGCTAAAAGCCATGCAAAATCCTTCAGCAAAACTTATACCGTTCCCGCAAGTGTGTAAACAGATCCAAAGCAGCTAACAGTAAATGTACAGCTCTCTATTCCGTCTTAAGAGTGTCAAATTTTTGGTTCCAACTTTGTATAGTACGAAATTTGTGCCGCATTGAACTGCATTCTAAAACAAAACGGTAGTCAAGACCAACCGTCATGAGCATGAGACTTCATCTGTCAAAACTTCCGCGGAATGACACTCACTCACACCACTTCACGTACACTCACGTCCGGGCGATACTCTCACACACACACTTACATACACATACACACATTTTATGTTTGATTCTTGTTTTCGACATTTTCATCAGTTTGTCGTACATTTCGAAGCATCCATCCGTTTTTTGGCGATCCCAATATCGCATTCGGTCATTTGATTCCTTCTGATTCGAGCTCTACTGCCAAATTTTCCGTTGAAGATTACACAAATTGAGAAGACTGATCACTGCTGACCTTCTCCTCTCCTGCGTGAAAAAGCGGCTCCTTAATTGGGCATCTCTCAGTTACCGCACTAAATTGACGAAGCTCGAACTAAACGACAAAATCACAACAATCTGGCAGACGGGAGAGCGGAGTGCTCAATCTTCTCGATCAGCAGTCTTCGTGTGTTTGTGTACTACGTTAATGCAAAACGGCAACTATCATTCTGCATGCGTCTATCGACCCATTTTCTCTAGTTTCCAAGTTGCGTTCCGTTTCCTAGTTTAAGTTTTGAAGGGTTTTTTTTTACATCATCGTATTTCCATCCATCATTCTCACCATATTTTCATCTCCAACTCAAAAAAAAAAAAACATACGGTGGATAGTAATGGTTTCAAACGATGATAACAGAAAAGAAACAATTAGTTCTCGATCAACTCGTCAAACAGTTTCCGTTACGTTCTTCAGTATCATTTCACTCTCAGTTCCGTTCCTTTGTACCGAAATTGGCCCAACTTGAGTTCTAACTTTCAGTTTACTTCATTTTCTTACTTTGCTTTAAAACTCCATTTTGCCCTTAATCAGCCATTGTGGGACTTGTTTTCAGGGGGGGGGGAGAACTAACCCCTAAATTTTACTCCAAGACCCCCCGAAAACAGATCCTACGCCAAATGCTTCCGAAGCTGAACTGATCCAGGGTCCTGCCCCGAATTAGCCCAGCCAAGGGTATGCTTTCGATATTGTTAACTCATTGTTGTTCTACTACCACCATCAACTATACAATCAACGCTAGCTAGCTAGTATTGCCAAGTTAATTCCTAGGTTAAGCATAGATCGAATGACCATTCCCATGTTACGCTTAACCGAATGCTTCTGCCGCGTTCTCTAGGTGGTACAACGCGCGCACAGTGGGAGGACGTTACCGGTTCGACGCCACTGACCTTCGTCAACGACTGTGTGTCATTCACGACCACCGTTTCCGCACGATTTTGGCTAATGGACTGCCGAAACATAGCCGACGCTACCAAGATGGCGACCGAACTGTACAAGTAGGTTTCCGCCAACTCAAACACACAAACACACATCCCTCTGCCCGCTGAATTTAAATCTTTCCCTCCTTTTCTCCCCAACAGAGAAGCCATACACGTCCCGTTTATGGCCAAATTTGTCGTTTTCGCCAAGCGCACCGACCCATTGGAGGCGCGGCTCCGCGTCTTCTGCATGACAGACGATCGCGAAGACAAGACCCTAGAACATCAGGAGCACTTTACCGAGGTTGCCAAGAGTCGCGACGTCGAAGTACTGGAAGATAAACCGCAATACATCGAGTTGGCCGGCAATCTGGTCCCGATTACGAAATCCGGAGAACAGCTTAGCCTGGCGTTCAAGGCATTCCGTGAAAACCGGCTACCATTTGCGGTTCGCGTGAAAGACCAACACGCCGACATAGTCGGGCGAACACTGTTCATGCGTGAACCAAAGATCGCCAAAGGCGAACCTCCGCAGCAACCGATCTGTATCCTGAACATCGTACTGCCAGAGACGATCATCCCCGACCACACGACTACGATAGAAGACTCGCAGGAAATTGTAGTTCGCGTTGGACGGGCCAGCCGAACTCCAACTCGCGATCAAAACTACCTTGGCGAACTGCGACTTGTCGACATCTCCAATCTCCTCGGCGAAGACTGGGTCAAACTGGCTCCGGAAATCGGAATCAGTGAAACCGACGTCGAGAACATTATCGCTCAAAACCCAACAAGCAGTGCCCAGCAGGCGCAAGCCATGCTCAAACAGTTCCAATCCAAAGCTAAGAACGACTTTAACATCCTTGAAAATGGTCTCCGAACGATACATCGGGACGACATTGTCGAACGGTGTTTACGATTCTCCACAACTACCACTACGGTAACGATGCGAAACAAAACTGCCTTCTCAATCAGTAAACGAAGCCACGAGGTCGATATCATTGCCGAGTCCGAATCCATCGCGAAATTGGTACAAAAAGAAGGTAAGTTTACCCTACAAACCCACAATCTTCAACCATTCTCAACATCTTATCCCTCCCCCCAGATAACCAATACGCCAAGGAGGAATCCAGTAAGTACTCGGTCGAAGAGAAACATGTCGAAGAATCGGAGGAATCCGAAGAGGAAACCATCAAGAAGACAGTTGCCGAGCGGCGGAAACAGATCGAAAAGCGTCTATCCGCCGACCGGTCCATCCCAGCGTCGACACAGAAACGGGAAATCGTCGAAGAGATCATCACCATCAAGCGATCGAGCGTTATCGACGATACGCGTGCGAAGCACGAAGAGGAGATCCTAATGCAGAAACCAATTGATAACTCGTACAAATCCACGGTCATACCGGAACCCGTGGTCAAGCTAAAAACCACTCACCTAAAGGACGGCTCCAGTGTGCCGAAGGATGAATTCGACAAGGAACTGCAAGACAAATTCAAATCGACTTTGAAGAATGTCGATGAGTTCGAGCACAAGTCGCAGGTTTTGGAAGCCACAGAGAAGATAGACACCTCCGCCAAGATCGTGGATGAAATCGCCAAGAAAGACATGCCAGAATTCGCTGCCAAACTGGACAAACCGAAACCAAAAGATGATGACGATGACGAAGAGAAGTCCCCCGCTCCAAAAGACCGAGCCCCTGTACCAACGAAACGAACCAGCGTTTCCCTGGATGAAGATTCATCGGCATCCAGCGTGGTCAGCGAATCCATTAAGAACGTACAGGATAAGATTTCGTCGTTCGAAACAAAGTCCTCTGACTCAAGCAAACGTACTTCTTGGATTAAGGACTCTTCGATGGGCTCTAAACAGTGGTCAGAGGAGCAGGAAATTCTTCAAAAGAGCGACGTACAATGGACAGAAGAGGATGAGATACGCGCTCAACAGAAG
Source organism: Aedes koreicus (assembly GCA_024533555.2). NCBI lineage: Eukaryota > Metazoa > Arthropoda > Insecta > Diptera > Culicidae > Aedes > Aedes koreicus. Next base: position 154,889 of record JAHHFK020002146.1, read on the forward strand.
GAGTTTGACAAAATTGCTGAAGAACAACCGACCGAACAGTGGTCCAAAGAGCAGGGAATTCTAGCCCAAAAACCACAGCTGGAAGCTACCAACGTTCAGTGGACAGAACAAGATGAAATACGAGCTCAACAAACGGAGTTCAACAAAATTGCATCCGAACAACCGAAGCAACAGTGGTCCAAGGAGCAGCAGATTCTAGCCCAAAAAGCACAACTGGAAGCTACCAAAGTTCAGTGGACAGAAGAAGATGAAATACGAGCTCAACAAACGGAGTTTAACAAAATTGCTTCCGAACAACCGAAGGAACAGTGGTCCGAGAAGCAGCAGATTCTAGCCCAGAAAGCACAGCTGGAAGCTACCAAAGTTCAGTGGACAGAAGAAGATGAAATACGAGCTCAACAAACGGAGTTTAACAAAACTGCTTCCGAACAACCGAAGGAACAGTGGTCCGAGGAGCAGCAGATTCTAGCCCAGAAAGCACAGCTGGAAGCCGCCGAGGCCACCCCCGTTCAATGGACTGAGGAAGACGAAATTCTGAGCCAAAAGAAGGAGTTCGAACAAGTCATCGATGAGATCAAGCCGAAAGAAGCCGTCGCCCAAAAAGCGCAGCTGGAACAGATGGAGCATGCCGTGGAAGTTAAACTTGGCAAATGGGCGCAAGAGGAGATACATGAGATGGAAAGCTATAAACAGAAAATCGAGCATATCGCCGAAGAACAAATGAAGCACCAAAAGGAGCTAATTGATGAAAAATTTGAAAAAATGGAAGAAGAATTCCTGACCAAGGTAGCCGAAGAAAAGAAAGAACTATTCGATCAGTTCGAGCAGAAAGTACACGCTCAAGAGCACGCGTTGACACTTGGTTTCCAAGACATGAAGAACGAGGGATACACTATGAGGGAGCAAAAAGAACAGCAGTTCAAGCAAACTAAATCCGAAGCATTCAGCAAGGTTGAAGAGAAGGTTACTAGTATGACATCGAAGGCGCAATCATTTGCAGAGAGTTTCCAAACCGACGCCAAGAAGATCGAAGGTCTTGGAAACGGTTTTCGCCAGGAAGTACAAGAGTTTACCGCGCAGAGTTCCGAGACCAAGACATTCGTTGATCAGAAAGTCGATAGGACAGTAAAAGAGATCCGCGATTCGGAAGTAGTATCTGAAGTGAAGGAATCTACCCAGCAAAGTAAGGCAGCTATAGATAAGGCAGCAGAAGCAGTGGCGAAGGAAACTGTGACCAGTTCAGAACATGTGAAGCCCACAGTACAGGAGGCGTTCACCAAGGAAAGCTTCGCCAGTGTTCGGGAGGAGGTCATCAGTAAAGATATGGCCGGCACGCTGAAGGAAAGTGCGGAAAAGACCAAAACGGAAGTCGAAACGGGAATTCGCCACGGTGACGAACTTATAGCGGAAAAGGTATCCGAAATTGGTGAGGAGTTCCGGCGAACGGAGGAAACTGCCGCTATCAAACCAAACGATAAGCCATCAATTGTGGAAACCGTCAAAAAGACAGTAACGCAAGAAGTAACTTCGAAGATTCCGGTGTTGTTCAAGCGTACTTCTCCGGAAGAGCCAACGAAGCCAAAAGAGGAACCAAAACAGCACAAAGATGCAGAGCCAGCTATGGAGGGCATTATTGACGCTGCACAGACAGTTGTAAAGCAGGTGGAAACAGCAGTTTCTAAGATTCCGCGATTCCACGAAAGTGCAAAACCTTCTACACATAAACCGGAGACATCGGACGTTAAATCGCCGGAGCCGGATGTTACACTCTCGAAGATACCCGTTTTTAGGGATCGTAAGAGTTCGGAACAGTTTTCAAGCGATTCTTGTGAGACCGTTATTATGCAGAAAACTCTACGCGAACAGGAGTCTCTACTAAAATCGGATAGTGACGAAAAGCAAGCCGAAGGATTACCGGCTACAGTTCAGGAGGAATGCGAAGAGATCACCAGCAAGGAAGTTAAGGAATTACTAAGCTTTACGACAATCGACGAATCGGTGCTGAACGAAATGATCACCGAAGATGAACGCGCCGTTACGCCGGATGATTTCATCGACGAAATCATAGGGGAGGCCAGGACAAGGTGCAGCTAATGCAGGACATTGAAATAGCTGCCTATACGCTGGATTTGAGCAAATCCGAAGACGGTGAGTGCAGTGTGCCGGAACTGAAAAAGTGGATTACATTGTTTTAAAGAATGGTTTACTTCAACAGGTGTTCAACAAAAGTCTCCTCATCCGATTCCGGAATACGTAACGGAACGCTACGACTACGAAGATGAATATGATGATCACGAAGAGCAAGAGAAATGGCAAGGTAAGTGCACTATCGATGACCGATTCTGTACTCATTTGAAACATACCAAAATAGCATCTTACTCATTCCAAACCACTATCATCCGATATTTGTTCCTTATGATACTGTAAATCATTCACTTCAAGAAGCAGTATTTAAACGAAACAACGAAACCTGTTAAAAGTCTAGAGACAGATTGATCCTTTCCGTGTATATTTTAAATAGTGTGTATCTGATTACTTTACTCCTTTAATCCCCCTTGTTATCAAACACTGCTTTATGGTTTAAGTTGTTTCTTTTGGTTCGGTTTGATATGCATTGATATTAATCCGTTTGTTAGTTTTACCGAGTTTCGTACTTTCTACATTTGTAAAAAAGAAGTAACATTTTTCCTCAATAAAGCTTGGCTCTTTTTAAGTACCTTAAAATTGCAATACTAACACCTTTATCATCCGTATTACTACTTTTTCGTTTGTTTATCGGTGCGATTGTACTCTTTTACTTTATTCATCTTATGATTTTTCTTCAGTTAATTTTTTTTTCAACTAATATTGCGATGGACACCAACAACATATGCAATGGCAAATTACAAATCATGTATCAAAATTAAGTCTGTCGGAAACTAACAAATTTGGCCACACTGCAACACTTAACTGTCACTCTAGGGAAGGTAAGTTAGTGTGCGTCGCAATTGGTTTCCGTTGTTGAAAACCTTTGTTTGCTGTATTCAAATTTAAGGTTATGTTTCTTTAACGAAAAACAAACTGCAATCTTAAACTTCAATAGGAACAATCATCCACATCTGCTAAACTAGAATCGCGAAATGATTTTCCGCGTTCCTCTAGCAAAACATTCCATTCAGCGCCTTTCTAGTTAGCCACCGGCAGATGTCACCAACGGCTAGATATTTTTTGTTTTTGTTTTAATCCACCATTCTGTCACTCACGATCATCGCATTCAGCATACGATGAGAACAGTCCTACGACTCAAAAAACAGTTCAATATAGGTTAAAAACAAATGTCAAACAAAATTAGCATTTCTAGAACTCTTGTTCCCTTCTTCTCGGTAGGATCGATGTTTTTTGGATATCGTAGAGCTTCGTAAACTTTAGCGTGTTTCTTCCGACACAGAGCCCCATCAGACGATAGTCCGCTCTGCGCCTGCAAATGAATGCCAATGCGTTCCACCGCTCTTCCAATGGGTTATTCCTCCACCTTCTGAAATGCTTTGATGTAGTGTGGTAAACTTGCAACCATAAATAATTAGAATTTGAATCGCTTTTAAAGTCAAAATGAACCATAAATTCGTGCGCCGCTCTTCTTTCGAATTTAAAAGCGCGCTCAAAGCTCAAAGTTCGCTACAAGTTGCATTCCAATAGACACACGCACACTAACACTGATACAGTTTAAACCGATAATCGTACATATCAATTCATAATAACACAGAAACAAACAGCTTCAATCATGTAGTAGTAAGTGGCAAGTAGTGTAGAAACTGAAAAGCAAAAGGAGCATGAGTACCATTGAGCAGTAGCCTGGGACACGGATATATGAAACAAAATTATTTTCGTTCCCTATTGATTTTTTGAGAGCCTTTTGGTTCCTTTAATAACTGTGCAAAATTTCATCTCGATCGGTGAAACTATATTTTAGCGCTCGCAGTTTTAATTTTCCATAGTATTTTATATGGGAAAACTTACCTTTTCAAAGAAATAACGGGTCACCTCCCGTTGTTCTCTAAAAATAAATCAATCCCTTAACTTGCTGGGAAATTTTTCAAAGAAACTTTTCTTAGAAGACCGCAAAGCAATCCGACGCTTGTGGAAAAAGTTATTAAGCTGAAACTGATTGCTATCCAATCGAACGGCTCATTGGACTGTTTTTTCTAGCAGCACAGTTCCTCCATGCAGAGTGAACATAAACAAACACAGTGGTTGCTTCGCGCAGCCAGCAGCAGGTTGCAGGTGGCAGTGCTGCAAGAGAAAACAGTTCAATGGACCGTTTGATTGGATAGCAATCAGTTTCAGCTAAATAACTTTTTCCACAAACGTCGGATCGCTTTGCGGTCTTCGAAGAAAAGTTTCCTTGAAAATTTTCCCAGGAAGTGGTTGTATTGATTTATTTTTCAAGGACAATAGATCACCTTGCCAGATTTTTATCTGTAAAAGTAAGTTTTCCCATGGAAAATCCTATGTAAAATTAAAACCATAGCGCTAAAATATAGTTTCACCAAACGAGCTGAAATTTTGCACAGTTATTACAGGGTCCAAAAGGCTTCCGAAAATCATTAGGGAACTGGAATTTAAATTTTGTCCCAGGCTATTGAGCACTCGTAACTCACGATGATGTGATGGGATCGTTCGTCAGGAACGAGACGCTGTTCGCACGATAGATGTTGCTGAAGTTGTTCGAGGTTGAGCGCAAGAAAATCAGTTGGTCGATTTAGCGCAACACTGATGCGAGATTCCAACGGATTACTTCCGACACTATGCATAACGTCAATTCTCGGTACACTACGTTTCCAGTTTTTATTAACAATGAGGATATTGCCTGTCAAACGACCGCACAACTTTTCAAAAGGAACTAAGCATCCAACCGAAACCCTGGTGCTGTGAATAGTCGTTTAAATTAGCAATTGCCCTGCATGTTGAAATGTTATATCGAACCGTTATATTTACTGTAATATTCAAATGATCTTCAATGGAGAATATCATTTGAATAATCCCATACTCCGATCTCATGTCGTAAATGTAAGAGTTAAATTGTGAGACAAATTTATGAAAATAATCAAGCAGAACAATTTCATCTTACATAATATTTTCAAAATTAACTTCTGGAATAAGTTCTCGGCAAATGAATCGCATTGCATCGAAATGGCTACTTACAGCACTGAATTTGATAAGCCAATGTGCGGCCACCATGCATTTCAATGTATTTTCGGCCAAACAAAATCAGTGGCCCTAGTTTGCCAATAAGAAGGGATGTTCAACTTTTAACAAAATCTCAACAATGTGTTACCTCACAATTAATTTATACATACTTATTGAAAGGTATTTACCTTTTTGAATTTGAAATCTATCTGAATCAGTAAAATTTCCTTTTTTGTTTATGGTCCGTTTGATAAAATGGGGCAAATGCTAGTTGTGGTTTGTAGGCTGTGAATCGGATCAAAAATCAGTGAGAAAGCGAATCTCTCATCGATACTAAGGACCTCTTGAAAAGTTGAGCGACTAATCGTCTTTTCTGGTAGATTAATAAAGCTAGCAAAGAGTATGTTTCACATATGTTAATATTTGAATTCACTGTAATGAACAAGAACACCGTGCTCAAATAATTATGCGATATTTTCTTAAAATTCTTGTAAACTTTAATGAATTTTTAAGGTAAAATTCAATAATTTGACTATCATTATTGATTAATTTATTTCTGGCCTGTTACGCTTTCGGATTTGATATTGGTGATACAGTTGATTGGATTGTGAAAAAGTTCGTGTTGGTAAACGATACGCTAAATTTGCGATGTCTAGTAGAAGATTTATACACAGAAACAAAAGCGTTTCCGAGAATGAAAACGGACCGTAAACTAGTTCACGTTTTCAGGATTTTTCCCTTTAAACGTTATTTAGTTCGTGTATGTTTGCTTGATCTCGAATTCATGACTGCAGTTCACGAATCTATTTTCAGCTAAATCGTTAGTCACAGTAAACTGATTTAGAACGTGACAAGTTTTGCAAAAACGTTGATAACACTGGTCGACAAATTCCGAAAAAAGTCTTGAGGCCCAGAGCTCTATGCCAGTTTCCGTTAGCTTGGGTCCCAAAAGCACCGTGTATCGTTTTTTGACCTCATGTGATTTGCATTTTTCTTCACAAATTGGTATCAAAAATTGAAGTATGGATATATTTTGAGAACCACTCAAATAACTGCCTCAGTGAAAATGTTAATGCTCCGAAAATTATTTTTTTCTCACACTTTAACAAACAACTGTGCAGAAGAAAGTGTGTCGATCCGACTTCACCAGAAAAAGTTATGACCGTTGAAAGGCACACACTACCAAAATGTCATGTAAATTTCTGTCCCCTGAGACCGACACATGCAAGCGTTCTTTAGCACATAAGAATGAGTTGAAAGAGATACGAAAATAAATTCAATCAAACACATCTTTCGTCGAATTGCGTATGTGTCAGTTTCAGGAGACATAGTTTTACACGAAATCTTTGTTTACGTTCCCCGATTTTTTACAAACAGGAATTACGTCTCGTGTAAAATTCATTATTTCTAAGTGTGCAGCATATTTTAGCAAGAAACAGCATAGTACAGTAAACACCCCGACATGCGCGGAACCCCCCTTGATGGTGGTCTCAAATGATATATGGGCATTAACCTTTGTTGTTTCATCAGAAAATATCTCGCGATCCTTCGTATATAGGAAGTTACTTCCTTGAGCAAAGTTGTTCAGTAGATCAAGGCCTTCAGGATGGTAAACTTAAAACTTCAGAATTATCTCACTACGCGGCGCTAATGTGCTTGTAACTTACTTTGTAACCTGAATCTCGAGATCCTTGACATATAGCAAATTGATGTCTTCGACAGAGATATTTGGTTGATTAAGACCTTTCGGATGGTGTTAAAATTAGTTCAGAACACGTCCGCTAAGTGGCACTGGTGTACATGTGAACTTTGAGTATTACCTGTATTTTGAGATCTATGTAGATCGTGGATAAATTTACTGTTTTCAGGAAAGTAAGTTGTAAAATAATGAGCTTTCAGACGCTCGACTCAAAAGTTCAGAATAATCTCACTTCGTGGCGCTAGTATACATGTAAACTTCCTGTATAATCTGGATCTCGAGATTATTGCCATATAGCAAGATGTCATCTTCAAAAAAGATATTCGAGGGGTTAGAGCTTTTTGAATGGTGTACACATTAGATCAGAATTCACCCGCTACGTGGCGCTAGTGATCATGTGACCTTTTTGTACTATCTTTGTATTGACATCTAGATCATGTATGTATTCTAGTTATCGTGGTCTTCCAGACGGTCGACTTCATAGTTCAGAATTATTTCACTGCGTGGCACTGGTCTGCCTGTGAACTATGTAATGAATGTTTATCGCTAGTACACATATGGGTACATTCGGTACGTTCTTCACAAAACTTCGGGAAAGTCCTTCAGAGAACTTCATGCAAGTTCTGCAGAGAACTTCAGTGAAGTTCTGCATAGAACTTCAGGGAAGTTCTTTAGAGAACTTCATGGAAGTTCTTCAGCGAATTTTATGGAAGTTCTACAGAGAACATCGTGGAAGTCCTGCAGATAAATTCAGGGATGTTCTGCAGAGAACTTCAGGCAAATTCATCAGAAAACTTCATAAGTTCTTCCGAGAACTTCATGAAAGTTCCACAAAGAACATCAGAGAAATTCTTCAGAGAACTTCAGCGAACTTCTTAAGAGATCTTCAGATAAATTCTGCAGAGAACTTCAGGGCAGTTCTTCAGAGAACTGCAGGGAAGTCTTTCAGAGAACTTCGGGGAAGCTCTTCAGAGAACTTCAGGGAAGTTTTCAGAGAAGTTCAGGGAAGTTCAGCAGAGAACTTCAGGAATGTTTTTCAGAGCACTTCAGGGAAGTTCTTCTCAAAATTTCGGGTAAGTCCTTCAGAGAACTTCATGGAAGTTCTTCAGAGAACTTTTGTGAAGAACTTCTGTGAAGTTCTCTGAAGAACTTCCCTGAAGTTTTCTGGAATACTACCCGAATTATGGCCGGATTTCTGGCCCCCTGAATATTTCTGGACGAGAAAGCTGTAAAAAATTCATAAAAGTACCTTATTTGTCAAGCAATTTGTTCGTGTAACATAAAAAGTAAATCTTTCACCACCCCCGCGGTGCACCGGTGCAATCAACAAGGAAATTTATCAGAAAGACTGCCTACAAATTACTGCCTTTCGTTAGAAGACACTATAATAGTTCGTTGTTTTGTCACTGTGCTATAGCCGTGATGGAGTGCTATACAGCTAAGAAAGTTAGTACAGTACTAAAACCTGCCAATCTTCCCCATAGTCTGCGTTACGCCTAATCGAAAGATATTGAGCTCTGATGAAGCGAGTATTTTCTGAAAAAAAAAATAGGAAAAACCAGTATGACTGGAGTGAAGCGTAAAGTTCAAAATTTTTATATCAATGCAGAATTGTAAACCATTTCCCAAATTTTCGAAATAATTAGTTTCATTAGAATAAAACGCTCCCTACGTGTTTTACTACACATTTTTTGGTGTCCAGATTATTGCGGAAACAGACCTTAGTTCAATGCAGAACAGTTTAAAATTTGCTGAACGGTTCTGACGTTCAGGTTTTTTACTGTTTTACTGCATTCCGCTTAGTTTGAGGCTGTGTTCCAATTCGCGAATTAATTTTAATTTTCACTTAAACTTGACAGATGGAAAATAATCGATTAAGTCTGCTACTCGAGCTGACTTATTTCTGACAGACGGTAACTCAATTTTGACAGACACCTTATCGAAAGTTTAATGATCAATAACAAAGGGATTTCAATCGATTAATCGATTATTTTCCATCTGTCCGGTTTAAGTTAAATTAAAATTAATTCGCGAATTGGAACACAGCCATAGATCGAGGTTGAATGAAAATCTCGCATCGCGCAATCTCGCAGGAGGATAGTATGGCCAAAAATTATGGCTGCTTCAATACTTTCAAGCCCCTCCTTTTTTATCTCTTCTTCTCTCCCCCGTTTTTTCATATTCGTCCACTCCTGGAGCCTCCTAGTGATGAGAAATTATTTCCTTATCAATCATCATAGATCGTTACTCCGCATATGGGAGAATACCAAAATAACAATCATAATGTATAATCGGCAACGGGTAAATGCACCCTTCTTTTTGGGGAAATGCTCCTTAAACTTTGGAAAAATGCTCCTTAGATGCGTTTGCCCGGTCTAATGCAATCGGAGGTATTAACCTTCTGGTTAGCGCTTGCCGGGTGTTTTGACGGATCTTCAGTTTCTTCAAGATTGTATAGTCCTGCCGTGCTTTAATTTCTGAACTTAAGAGTCATCAAAACAAAATTAAGACTCTTCAAAATGAAATTAAGACTCATCAAAATGAAATTTAAACCCGTCAAAACTACCTCGAAGATTGTAGAGCGAAGCTCCGCTATACAATCTTGAGGAAACTTAAGACCCGTCAAAACAACCGGCAAGGGCTAACCAGAAGGTAAATACCTCCGATTGCATTATACCGAGCAAACGCATCTAAGGAGCATTTTTCCAAAGTTTAAGGAGCATTTCCCCAAAAAGAAGGGTGCATTTACCCTGCTGCCATTTATAATCTATTGTTTTGGACTCCTAGCTAATGTGAAACTTTATGCGAAGTCCAGCCAGTTAAACAAGCTCAAAGTTTGCACGGAAAAAAATCGACCAAATTAGAACTGATATTTTACATTTTTGGCTGTAAATGGAACTGCATTTGATCTTTTTTCCGTACCTTCCGCAAATAGGAATTCAATCAGTTGTGAAACAGACAAGTTACATGACAAAAATCTAAATTTTATGGACATTTATTGTTCAAATTAACAGCCAAATCGATTAATATATAACGCTGGTTCACTAGAAGCAGTGCAACGAATGTGACTCAATAACCTGCAAATTAAAGGTATTGCGGTCCCTTAAAACGCTATTGGTAGTTCTTCAAATCAGTCCACTGATTTCGAAGATGCGACCGGGACAAAATGTTATTAAATGTATCACACCCAGTGGTAAACACTGTACTGTATTTTGCTATTATTTCCAAATTGAACTCACGCAAAAGTGAACCGGCAAAGGAGAAAATGTCATGACATTTTTGACTGTTTGGTACAGGCGACGAAACATTTCTGCTGCCACCAACCGCGATGGTTTAAAAGAAAGTTACGACATGCCACTACGAATTTCGGTGATTGCTGGTTTATTACTGCATATATATGATGTTCAATACCTGGAATCAAACAATAAGAATACCGTATGCGTGATAATGTTTGCACCATGATCAATGTCAAAACTTTAAGAAATTCTCACAAATGTCTGTTTCGATTTTTTTTATATGTTCAAAATGGACATGTTTCTGAGAGTATTAAACTATGTTTATCGTCGATCGAGTTTGCACTTACTGCAATTACGGCCTCCACACGCCTTTCGAATGCACGGTAGGTCCTAATAATGTAGCCTGGATCCATGCGGATGTTCCTGCAACCACTTCAGTGTGCGGTTCGAGGTGCGGCACAGAGCCCCATCTTGTTGAAATACAACATTTGGCTTCGGGCATTACTGCTCTTTGATCCAGGGAAGAACATACCTACTTAAAATCCCGATGTAGACCTTCGTGTTTACTTTGTCGCCTTCTGGAATGAACACCGGGTTCATTTCTTTGCCATCGGAAGCTACCAATCCGAACGTCATAACGCTAGCAGGAAATGATATACGGCTACGGCTTTCAACATTTCTCGACTCGATCAGATTTCCAATGAAAGATTTGGGATTCCATGCCCAAGCCTTTTCAATTTGTTTAAACAATTGATCCTCAAGGCGAGCACTTTCATGATCTGCGATTCACAATCTCCCACAGGTTCTTGATCGGGTCGAAATCCGGAGATTAGGGAGATTTTATTATCTTTAAACCACTGTTTGATCACTTTAGTAATGTGCTTGGGCTATATATCTTGTTGAAAAATCCATTTCATTTGTATACCCAGGTAACCAATCAGCAGTTCCAAAGCGTCTTTATGGCAGCCTGTCAAGCAATTAAGTCACCTTTAATGCAATATAAATGCCACGTTTGGCCCAATATACGGCTGCTTTACTGCAAAGCTGTGATAATGCTTCATTAATGCTATTTTGCATTCGAAATGCTTATTACAGGCTACTAGCATTTAAATAGCATTTGAAAACCAGCTTTACAACAGAGAGCATCCAAGATGCTGATATAATGCTAATTTAATGCTTGTAGCATCTGAAATTCAGATTTAAAGTTGATTTACTGCATATGCTAATGCTTATTGGTTACCTGGGTATTCTATTCGGAATAAGGCAACATAACAGCTTTCAGGATGTTATTGTACATGAAACTGTCCGTAATCCCAACGGTTCGATAAATCTCCAGACCAGTACCTCCACCATGTTTTACAGTCATCTGGTAATAACATGGATCTACGTGGATCGACCGTTCTACGATTAGTCGACGTACGATTCATCACTGAACAGAACTGTCCGCGATGTTTTCCCAGGAAATGTGCGATTGAGCAAACAGTAGCCTTTTCTTCTGATTCCTCACCGGAATCAAAGGTGGTTTTTCGCAGGGCGTTGAGAGTATAATCCAGCTTCAATGGCAGGCCGCCTGATTGTTCGGTCAGATACACATAACTGTCTCTTGAAGGATGATTTTGATGGATGCATCTGGCGAACTGGCGATCATCGGCGCCGGCCCCGCCCGAATGCAGGTCAAATAAGGAAAGGGTAGGAATATGATGACATGTTACTCACTTTATTAGAAACTGAGAACATCTCTGCACTCCCACAAGAAATCACTGAAATGTTGGATAAAGGGGTTGGTTTGGCAGCATGGTTCGTTTTTGTAGATCAAACATTGACTATGCGCAATGTCTAGTGAATTATTTGTACATTAGACCGATTTTTGATTTGGACCGGTTTTTTTTTAATCAGTTCGTTTATTTGTTAGGCTCAGACGTGTGTAACACTTTGCGGAGCCGATATTCAATATGGTAATTAACAGAGTTTTATTTTTTCGATTTTAGTAAAGTGGGGTGCCAATTACTCGTGGCAAGCTCGAGGTTAATGGGTCACATTAGCGTTTGGAAGGAGCTAGTTAGGTAACTTATTTCAAGCATTTGTTGCTGCTTATGGTTGCGATATCTACCAAATTCACGGTCCATGTAGTCCCTTTCAGGAACTAAGCCGCAGATGGGTGACTACAGCTTGCTGAGCAGGTGTAAGTAGCTCGGAAACGAGAAGGATAATATAACTGGTACACAATGGCAGGGAATTTACTAGAGTGAAAGGGAGGGGGTGATGATGTGACACTCTTAGATCAGACAAACAAAGGAATTCGTAAATCGCTTGCATGTAGGGAAGATCACACATTCCCAAAACATCTCTTACCTCGCGGAAGGGTTGTCTACCTCGGGCCTCAAGGGTATCCAATAGTCGTGCTCTGGAGGCATCATTATCCGGGTAATGCCAAACTGCGTGAGCGATGTCATCATAACCGGTTCCGCATCTACAGGGTGCGGCAGAAAATAATGCGAAAATTTGTTCTGTTTCTTTCAAATCCCATTTTCAACTAATTCAATCAATAATATCAACATTTTCGAGTGCAGTTATCTTTATAAAGTCCTTTTAAACAAATTTATTCAATGTGACCTCCATTTTTATTAATAACATCCTCGAGCCGACGTCGGAAGCCTGAGCATGCCTTTCGGACGTAGTCCTCCGACATTGACTGCCATGTGCGTGTTATAGTTGACTTCAGGGTTTTCACACTAGGATGTGATGTTTTACAGGCTCGTGCTTCAACATATGCCCAAATCGAATAATCCAACGGACTAAGATCTGGACTGCAAGATGGCCACAAATCCTTCGGCTAAAACATCATGTTATCATTCAACCATTGTTGGGTTCGATTGGACGTGTGACAAGGCGCTCCATCCTGCTGTAGGACAACATTTTGGTCCTCGGAGAAGTTGGCCTTCACCCAGGGAAGCAATTGGTTCTTTAAAATACCGATATACACTTCGGTATTGATTTTAACTCCAGTATCAATGAAAACAGGCGGCATTTTCAAACCGTTGGACGCCACCAAGCCAAACATCATGACACCAGCCGGATGTTTGGTTTGAAATTTGAATTTCACTTTTTCCGGACGTTCTCCATTTTCTGCGGTGAAATGAACTGGTCCGTGCGGCTGTTGGCCACAGCATCGATGTTGAAAAGCTTTTCGTCGGAGAACAGGATTATCATTTTTTCCTTCTTCAGCAATCTCTTGAAACGAATCACTCGTAGTTCCTTGACCCAGTCCGTAATCAAGTGGCGTTTCACTTTGGCTCTGGAAGATGCATGCAGGTCTTCTTTGATGATTCTCCGCATGGATTTCTCCGAAATATTGGATTCCTTTGCAAGTTTTCTTATGGAACGCACCGGGTTGCGAGCAATTTTTGCACGGACCGATTTGATCACGTTCGGCGTGCGTGCAAAGCGCGGACGTCCGCTTCCCGGCTTTCGCTGCTTAGCACCATCCTGCAGGGACTTTTTTATGCGGTAAACTGTTGCCAAATGGCACCCTACCACCTTGGCAATCTCTTTCGGCTTCTTCTGGGCGAGCAACAAACTGGTTATCACTTCTTTCGCGAACATGTTGACGAATTTGCAATAAAACAAATAGAACGTTTGGATGCAGCACTTGAAAGTAAACATAAACAAATACACTTTCGACAGAAATGAGTCACTAGGTACACGAATTAACCCAATACTCAAGTTTAAACATTTTCGCATTATTTTCTGCCGCACCCTGTACATATGTTGCTATCGACGAGGTTAATTCTGTAGAGATGTGTGTCGCGAGAAGAGGGGGGGGATAAAGTGGATAACACAAGAAAAAAAGCGCGACTACAACAGTAACACGACGGAGAAAGGGAAAAGAAATAACCCAACGCAAAAGAAATTTTGTGTTAAAGGAAGAGAAGGGAAAAAAATTTAAAAAATCTTCATTATTTGTGGTGCCTTCTCATTGCCTGGAATTGAGCAATGTGAGGGGACCCATACAAAGGTAATCCTAAATGAAATTTCGACCAACGCACACATCTGCCCCCTCATATTTGAAAGAAAGTAAGATGAGTGCTTCACTGTTTTCATCGACTGGAGGGCCTCAATATAACTGAGACTATCCGAGAAGATGAAATAATTGTCTATCGGCATGTCGGGAATTATCCCCAATGCGAAATTGATTGCTGCCAGATAAGCAACATATACGGAACAAGGTTCCTGAAGTTTCCGGAAGGCAGATGAGTATTCATTGTAAACACCGAAACCAGTGGATCCATCAATGCGCGACCCATCAGTGAAAATTCTTCTATTGCAATTGACATGTTGGTACTTTTCGATGAAAATATGGGGAATTAAAATAGGTCGAAGTTGATCTGGAACTCCTTGAATAGCCTGTTTCATGGAGAGATCATAGTCAATGGAGGAACTGTGATAAGGGAAGCGTACACTAGGAGAATTATAGCATGGAAGACTAATATCGGATGACATATAGTTAATATAGATTCGTAATAATCTAGACTGGGTACTCAATTCGAGCATTTCTTCGAAGTTTTCAATCACATGGTTGTTACTGATTCCACACTTGATCAGTATTTTAGATGAGAGATCCCAGAAGCGGTTCTGTAAGGGTCTTACTCCTGTCAGAACCTCCAGGCTCAAATTAGGCGTTGAATGCATACATCTAAAGGCAATACGTAGACAACGATATTGAATGCGTTCCAATTTAATGAGGTGGCTGTTTCTTGCCGAGAGGAAACAAAAAGAGCCATATTCGAGAACTGAAAGAATAGTTGTTTTATAGAGTTTAATGAGGTCTTCCGGGTGAGCACCCCACCCACGAATTGATCCTTTGTTGACATTTCTGTTTTAAATACGCAAAGTGAGTACTCCAAGTGCATTTCGAATCAAACATGACTCCAAGGTATTTGAAGGTCAAAGATTGGGTAATGTCGCTTTCCAACAGCTTGAGACGCAGTTGGGTAGGGAACCGCTTTCTAGTAAACACTACCAATTCGGTTTTATGCGGTGAAAACTCGATCTCCAAATTTCTGGCCCAGATGGACAGATTATCTATGGAATTTTGCAATGGTCTTTGCAAGATTTCCGCACGTGGACTTCTAAAGGTGATCACAGCATCGTCTGCAAGTTGTCCTAGTGTGCATCTATTTTCCAAGCAGTCATAAATATCTTTAACATAAAAATTATAAAGTAAGAGACTTAAACATGAGCCCATGTAGCTAATTCTGGAAGTTGTCAGTTGACCTAGATTAAAGGTCATTTGTTTTTCTGACAGTAAATTGTACAAAAAGTTATTTAAAATTCCTGGTAAACCACTACTGTGCAGACTATCTGCCAGTATATCTATGGAAACTGAATCAAATGCGCCCTTGATATCCAGAAATACTGAAGCCAATTGCTCCTTATGTGCAAAGGCCAGTTGTATATCAGATGAAAGCAACGCTAAACAATCGTTTGTTCCTTTGCTCTTTCTGAAACCAAGTTGCGTATTTGAAGTCTTGATAGGATCATTTGTTCCAACAATTTCCTTAAACATGATAGCATAGAGATCGGACGGTAAGAATTGTAATCAGACGCTGGTTTCCCAGGCTTTTGAATAGCTATTACTTTAACCTGTCTCCATGCGGGTGGTACTATATTTAACTCCATGAGAGTGTTATACAGGTTAAGTAATCGTCTTTTAGCGATATCGGGGAGATTTTTTAGAAGGTTGAATTTAATCATATCGCTTTCCGGAGCAGAGTTATTCGATGAAAGCAGTGCCATTTAAAATTCCAACATTGTGAATGGTTCGTCCAGAGAACCGTTATTTCGGGTAGTATCCCGTAAATTCTGTTGTGTTGGGGCAGAGTCTGGACAAACCTTTTTAGCGAAGTCGAATATCCACTGCATGGAGTATTCTTCACTCTCATTCGAGGATGAGCGGTTTCGCATGTAGCGAGCCTTTTTCCAGAGCGTTGTCATCGAGGTTTCTCTAGATAGTCCCTCTATAAACGAACGCCAGTAATTGCGTCCTTTTGCTTTGAGTAAATTTTTAAGCTTTTTTTCAAGCTTGAGGTACTTATCAAAAAGCTCACATGTTTCATGTCTACGATAATCTTTAAACGTATCGGATTTCTCAAGATACAACTTAGTGCATTTGTGGCGGGTCTTCTTTTGAGGGATGCACTTGGAACACGTCGTTTCTGAGCTTTTAATGCACTTTTGTACATCAATTCGGAAAGGAAACGATAATCATTCAATAGTGGAAGAGGATCGGTAGAATCAATACCAAGGGTTACCGCCGATGCTAAATGTTGCCAATCGATATTCCTCGTGAGGCCATAAAGAACATGGATTGACTGGTCTATTTTTTTTTTAACTATTTGTGATTGAGATAATAATTGGTAGCTGATCACTACCATGGGGATCATTGATTACCTTCCACAGACAATCTAATGATAGTGAATTAGAACACAAAGATATGTCAAGTCGACTCTCCCTGGCAGGAGGTTTTGCTATTCGTGTCGCTTCCCCAGTGTTCAAGATGGTCAAGTTGAAATCGTCCCATAAGTCGTAGAAAATACCCGCTCTGTTGTCATCGTATTGATCGCCCCAAGCAGTATCGGTACCAAGCAGTTCAGATCGCCCAAAATAAGAACTGGAGATGGTAGTAATGTAATTGAACTCCAAAGTTGACAGCGGTTTATTGATGCCCTCGGAGGGACATAGACGGAAGCTATGCAGAGATCTTTATTCTTTACATTTATTTGGCAAGCGACGATTTCAATGCCTGAGATTTTGGACCGGTTTGTTCCAATAGTACAAATAGTCGTTTTGAAACGATTTAAACCAACAGTAAGGATGATGTTTGGGCCACTCAGAAAGTGTTTCCATTGCGAAAATAAGGTAATTTTTTGTAACGTAGTACTCATTCAGGGCCATTTAAAAGCGTGACAGTGAAATTTCAATGGCGGAAACAAGATATCTTTTAAAAGCGCTTGAAAGCCTTTGGACCGATTTGAACCAGAAGTATGGACGCTGTCACTCACAAAGTGTGATAATGGTTATTTATTAGGAAAACGAGATAGTTTTATGTAACTTTTGAGAGCTGATTTAAATTGATTCAAACAAACTTTAAGGGGCCTGTTGTTGGGGCCGCTCACATTGTGTAATAGTTTTGATTTATTAGAAAACATATGAGAACCGTCTTATAACTGTTGAATGAATTTCAGATTTCCCTACACAAATCTAAAAAAAACGTGATGTGACTCAAAATCACAACCTCTTAACTACCATTCATTGCATTCAGGAGTTTTTCAAGATGTGCGTTTTCAACGTGTCAACTAAAATGTAACGCATCTACTTGGTCATCTACTTGATCAGATCCGGGTGAGATTTCCCAGTAAAACGACAGAACAACAAAAGAATAGGGGGAAAATTGGCTTTGGCATTGTTGGCTATTCTCGACTACTAATTTTCAATCCTCTAATTCATTTTAATACCACAAAACACTTCACTGAATGTATTTATATGATAACTTGATCTTTAGGATTAACTTTGATAACGTTTCGATGCCATTCCGTTATTTGAAATTTTTCTTCATTTTCAAATTACATGGTATTTTGCAAATCAGCTTCTCCGATGAGCCTACGGCAAATAAACCGCATTGAGTTGAAATTACTATTTGCAAAAAAAAAAATGAAGCACAATGATAGTAAATGTGTTTCGTTGAAAGAAATACATTCAAATTTCTTTTCTAAATTAAATGACTTAAATTAGAACTATTCACTTTTGGAAGATTTAATGTAAGCGAGCACATTATATGGCACCACGATATTTATCTAACTCTTGGCTACCATGCCGGAAGAAAGCCGCAGTTAATTTCAAACCCACCTGCAAAGTAAGGCATGCAGGTTTCCGTCGGAATGTCAATAGTTTCACAACATCGTCATAGTGTTGCCTCTTTCTTTATGACGAATCAATATGTATTTTAATAACATATTCCTATAAGGGATGATGGATACCTTTGGTGGTCTGTAGGTTTTGAACAATTGTAGCATTGTGTCAAGTAAAATTGGGAAAATAGAGACTTCGATGAAAATGTTTGTTCGAATGCAGGTTCATGCTCTCGAGCCGAAAATATCCAAATTTTAAATGGATTTAACGACTTCCTAGCTTCCTACACGCGGTTTCTGGTCAGATCTGGTTAGGCCAAATTTCTCTACGCCGAATGCCATTGAATATGATTGAGGTAGATGTTGGTAAGAAGGTCTATGAATCATCAGTTTTGGAATGTTGATACACGGAATTCAATGGAGCACATGCTTCTAAATCTCGTACACTCGTATTTTAATGTATTTGACGATGGTTTAATTTGTTTTGAAAATATGTTTTGCCGTCAGGTCAAAAAAGTCATCAACTTTTTCGAGTTAACTCTTTTCACTTTCAGTAGATTATTGTCAATGTCAATTATCCCCAAGCATCCCTTACGCTAAACCGTGGTCGTCCTTCACGGCGGCAGCGGTATGACGATGACAGTTGCACAACAACAGGTCGCGTTTTTCTAAGGCTTCCCAGTGAGGGAGTCGGTGCGGGCTGTTCCGGAAAAGCGGGTCCAGTCGTGTAACCACCATTACTCACTGGTCAGTTTGACTTCTAATCCTATTACGCAAAACATGTCACACGTTCTGTACCACGATGATGGTCCACATTTATCGCAGCCTGCATTTGCTCAGTTTAGTGTCGAAAGTCACTTGCTAAGCTACACACAAGCTCGTAGTTCGTTGGTTGTGATCGTCGGTTTGTGGTTTGTGTCGAGTTCGTGTACTGTGAAGGGGGTTTTTATTCGAATTCTGGTTGATAGTTAGCAGTGCTACAGTTTTGCGAATTTAATAGTGATTTTTTGCGAAGAATACCAAAGTGGATAGAGGCACCCGGGGATATCACTTGAAGGGACCTTCGTAAGGTGGTAAGAACTGTGTATTAGGTATATTATTCAATGGTCACCAACTGCAAGGCAAATATGAAAAAAATAATCGATTGTAACCATCTTGTTCTTTAAAACTATGTAAGTACAAGAAATCTAGAAATGTGCATAATTCAATGAGAAAGACAGAAACAAATTGAAACATCAACCTCAGCAATTGAAGTGTTTTCGTACCTGAGAGTTAAATTAGACGGTCGTTTCAATATCCCTAATTAAACCCCTGATTACAATTCACTACGCTACACTTACCTTCTTTTACCAATCAGACCAAGGAACGGGGTGGCCTCTGCTGTATACAGAAGTTGCCTCTATTCTATTCTGCTGTACTGCCTCGCAGTCTGCGAAGGGTCCGCAGACTCTTCTACTTCCTTCGACATACCCAGGCTACCGTAGTCGACCGATTTTTGCGGTGTCCAAAGACACCACGGGCGAGTAGTCCTTCACGAGCAATGTCCATATTTCGTGGCCGGAGAGGACTACCGGTCTATTTAATGTCTTGTTGATGGGTCCTCCTTTAGCTCAGTCGGTAAAGGCGCGGCTACAAAGCAATACCATGCTGGAGGTGGCTGGGTTCGATTCCCGGCCTGGTTTAGGATTTTTCTCGTTAAGGAAAATTTCTCGACTCTCTGGGGATGCCACACAATCATACTAATGCAAAAATGGTACCTGGCATCGAAAGCTCTTAATTAATAACTGTGGAAGTGCATTTAGAACACTAAGTCGAGTGCAAGCATTAAGCTTATCGCAACAGCAATAAGCTTGAAATACTAAGAAAGATGAGGGTCAACTTTGTTGTTCGGCGAACTTTGTTCGATCTTAGCGTCCTTCGGTGTCCAAAGTAGGCATGATTGCCAGCCATAATACGCCTCTACGTACCTCTCTGCTGGTGTCATTATCGCCGGTCACCAATGAGCCCAGATACACGAATTCGGTAACCTTCCATTTTTATTGAAACATTGCCATCTAAAATAAATTCAATGTTAGAAAACAATACGGTCAATTGTTATCTTGTCGTTGAAAATAATAGAATCTATATTATCTACCATCAATTTAACTGTAGTTTAACAATAGTTTCTCTCGTATTTTCAATGTTATATTTACTAGGGAGGTCTGTTGAGCTTCTAGCAGATTTAATAAAACAATATTGAATTTTTAACGGAACTCTATATCGTGAACAAAATTCTACCGTGACGACTTTAGATTCATAGAAGCGAATCTATCGCGAAAAAAAAATCAACGTAATCTAGTGGTGCAAGTGTCATCCGTTCTGAGCTTGGATTATACTCAATTTTCCTCCACTCTCCCTTGAAATTTAAGAACTTTGTGTTCGTACACACACATCTACATACGCTGCCCAATATTTAGTATTATAAGAGCATGTCGTATCCGGAAGTGATCAAGTCTCTTTGTTGGTCCATGGCATGATGTCTATATATTTTTGGGTGAAACGTCATGAATTTTTAGCCATCGAATGGTACCAATACAACTTTATGCAAGACAAATATACAAGCCTGTACAACAGTAGCAGTACATAAGTTTCAAAAAGTGTCATTACTGGGTCCCTACCGGAACCAATTCAAGAGTATTCGGCAGTGTTCATGTCGTTGTGTTGGGCCGGGGTGTGGTCTCTATGTTTTCAAAAGGGTAACAGAATAGTATTTTATACTGTGTGGGCCGGAGCCGGGCGCAGACAAGAGGCGATGGTGTTGTTTTTTGTCGTGTTGTTGTTGTATGTTTTTCCCCCCCCTGGGGGGGTATAATTATAAACCCGGCCGGGAGTGGAGACTAAAAGAGGTTTAAATCGTTTGTGGGGGGGCCGGGGGGAACGGGGTTCTTTAGCTCAGTCGGTAAAGGCACAGCTACAAAGCAATACCATGCTGGAGGTGACCGGGTTCTATTCTCGGTCTGGTCTAGGAATTTTTCGTTAAGGAAAATTACTGTACTTGCTGTACTTGCCAAACAATCATACTAATGCAAAAATGGTACCTAGCATCCAAAAGCTCTCAATTAATAACTGTGGAAGTGCATTTAGAACACTAAGTTGAGAGCAAGCAATAAGCGAATTGTGAAAGCAATAAGCTTAAAATGCTAAAAGAAGAAGAAGGGAAACGATTCCCGAGGTTCCGGAAATGGGCGTATTTTCTTTTTTTTGTGGGGGGGGGTTTTGTTGTGTTTTTGGGGGAAAATTTTGTCAAAAAAATTTTTTTTGTAAAAATTTTATGCTATATCAGCTTTATGCTTTTACTGGGTCTTCCAGTGTACTTTCTTGAAAATTTTTTTTATTTTTATTTTCTTGAAAATTTTTTTTAAAAATATATTTTTTTTCTCGGGGTTTTTTTGTATATTTTTTATTTTTTTTTTTTTTTTTTTTTTTTTTTTTTTTTTATTTGGTTTTTTTTTAATTTTTTTTGTTTTTTTTTTTTTTTTTTTTTTTTTTGTTTTTATAATACATGGTTGTTTATATCTATACTAATAGTAGTGGTGGCCGGCTTAAAATTAATATTTCTTTGTTATTATCTTAATTTTCATAATAATAATGTTAAAGAACAAGAAGGTATACTGCTGCATACTCTGGGACCGGTTTCGGAAGCATCCAAAGCGAATACTTTTGATACAAATTAATATTGGTACCGTTTGACAGATCAAAATTATAATTTTAGGCTGAAAAATCATGAATGTTGAGCCATCGAACGTTTCCAGTAAATGAAGATTACCGGAGTACGGTTGTAATAGTTAAACTTATTTTTTAGATGACGAACACCAGACAATTTAGTTCTCCATATTTAAATAAGAATCGACAGTTTAAATAAGAATGAAAATTTTTTATAGAGTTTTGGACGCCAATGGCCGATACATTTGTAATTCTAATTTTCCGTTACTATGGTTTTGTTGATTTTCTTCGCCAGCCGAATACAGCTGAACGAAAGTAGTTTCTTTTGCCTAGATCTTGGAACTGCCTTCATTAAGATGATTGCGGATATAGTAGGACTAGTATCTTTGAAGCTCATTTGATTCAATGTTGTTGATGTTGTTGTAATATGTAAGATGGGTCAGATCTCACCATTTTCAGCATTGAATAATCGATGGAAATTTTTGTTTGGATAAGATTATATCCAACATTAAATATTCTAGGAATTTGAATGATCGAATTGAACTGCATTGAATTGAATTAGTTTCGGATTTAAAAAGTGTTAAATTTTCCTACACCTTCACGATTTTTTTTCCCAAAGCTATATTTATACCATTTTTTTATACAAAAACACATGAATATTACACGCTGTATGTTTCAACTTTCAATTAATCATATAATTAATGTAAATAAATATATCTAAAAAGAAACCAGTTGTAAATAAACCCAAATGGATGGGCAGGTAACAGGTTCAATGTTCGTCATTGAAAGGGTATACTGAGACTACTTCGACTCGATATATTTACATTGAAAGGAGAGTGAGAAAGGCAAAAATTCGAGAACAAAAAGCCATTGGTGCGAAATAACTGTCTTTCATTTTGTCTTTCTTTTTCATATTCGTTTCAAGCTGAGGTCGGCCGCGTTCAGCGAGGACGCCACGGGTCATCAAGATCGTGAGGGGAGCGAATTCGGCGCAAAAAGAACCGCTCAATCCGGAAAACGGCTGCAGATCTCAACGTTTCCATTGGAACCGCTCACACCATACTCACCAAGGACCTTGGTTTCAGGCCTTACAAAAAACGTAAGGTCCATGGCGTTTCGGAGGCTACCAGCAAAAAGCGGTTGGATCGAGCTAAGAGGATCCTCTCTCGGCACGCTGGTCAGGAGTTTGTTTTTTCGGACGAGAAACTGTTCGTGCTGCAGCAGCCGCACAATGTGCAAAATGACCGGGGTGTGGGCGCCATCGAGGGACAGCATTCCTGAATCCAATATAAACATCCCTCGGTTCCAAAGTGCCGCGTCGGTGATGCAGTATGCAAACGTGGTAAGCTACCCTTGGTGTTTATTGAAAAAAACGTCAAAATCAACGCGGCGTACTACAAAACTGAGGTTTTGGAAAAGGTTGTTGCCCCAGTCTCCGAAGCCTCTACGGCGATGGGAGCTATGTGTTGTTGAAGGGGGGGGGCAAGCGCTTGTGGGGAAGTGGGGTTAGAAGGGTGGTGGGGGGATAATTTAGCTGTTTTGGTGAAAAATTTGTGGTGGCCTAGCTGCTCGGGGTGGTATTTCTGGATTTTTTGGTTGGGTCTAAGATGATGGCGAAGCTGAACGGGTTTGGGGTGCGCTTGGGGATTATTTAGAGGGGGATTCTAAAAATGGGGGGGAAGGCCAGCGGTCCGTGTGTGTGGCGTGCGTGCGGTGGTGGAGAGTGGTTGGAGCGTGTTGAGGTGTAAGGAGGGGGGGGGAGTCTGGTGTAAGGTGTCATGGATACTTGGATTTCTAGCTTTTAATTACATAAATCCAAAGTATAATTTTTGTATAATTTGTTTGTGTATGTTGAAGTGTATCCGGTTTGGCTAGGTAATTTTCTACAGCGTTTTTTTCCGTTATGCGGGACACCCTTTATTGACGGAGCAACAATCCAAGTTTGCTGGAAAGGATATTTTTCGAGCAATAGCATTGATAAAATGGTAGTTGAATTTCGTGAGTCCTTTGACATATTTTCAAAATAAATCTTCTACCAAGCCAAACCTCATTGCGATAACAGAGCGGGAACGGAAATAACACTGCCTCGTATTGAATCCCATTCCATAATTCATACAAACTAAAGGTCTAACGAAAGAAGGGGACGCTACAGAATGAGATGTGCTATGCAAATAATAATTCCAAACAAAGAAGAAAACTATCAACTCTAACCTCAAACTGCGCTAGCACACTACCGAAATGAAAGGAGTAGGAGAAAACAGTCAACTTTAGATGCTCGAAAAATTGCAAAAAAAAAAAACAGACGGATGATACAAGTAGAGAAAAGTGAGCAGGGATGTGTGGGTGTGTGAAATACAATACAAAGAATAACGCAACCGAAAGCACAGTGCCGGTTGTAAAAACGAATGCAAGAACAAGGGTTTTTTTTCGACTAGACAAATTTGGGTGAGTTATACATAATACACTAAACGAAATCAAGCTCGAAATTCGAAACAAGAACTGTGTGTATCTAAACCTCAAACAAAGTATAATATTTTATTTTTAATGATTTGTTTTTCATTACGTTTTGGATCTCGAAATTTTTCCACTTTACATTAAAAATCTGGGAGGAAGAGAGCAAATTCAGGAGAGAGAAAAAAGAAAGAAAAAAGAGAGAAAATCTGCTGTTTTAAAGAGACCAACCAACAGTGTTCGGTGAGTGAGAGTGTGAAAGTGGGCGAGGGCGAGTGGATTCTACACTGAAGTGACGAGAGTGAAGTTGTTTGTTCATTGTGGGTGGTTTTTCGGTAGAGTAAATGGAAAGAAACGGAGGTATAAACAAAAACTACGAACATGAGAAACCAACAGAAAATAACTGAAACTAGATAATAAAGAAAATAAAACTATGAGAAACAACAACACAAAACTAAAAGTAACGGATGGGATGACGAAACAGTAGAAATGTCTCTGATTTCCACTGTTGAACTTCTAGAGGCCAAAAGAACGCAATGAAAGTTGTGAAAAACCGATAGCCCGGAAAGAAACTTCAAAACTTACCCTCTTGATCAGCGTCCGATCGCCCTGGGCGTCGTCGTCGTCCGGTGTGGGTGGCAGTGGACGGTTCGGAGGTCCACCGCTGGGTGGCGAGAGCACGCTACTGTTGCTTCCGCCAGGCGTCGTCGTCGTTGTCGTTGCTGTCGTAGACGATTGGTTGTTCTGATCAGACTCGGACAGCACTCCAAGTCCGCCGGGCCTATAGGAGAATTCGGGACTGAACATAATGGAACCAAAACAAAAGAAGAAGAAGGAGAAGAAGAAGCAAAACGAAAGGGCGGAAAGGGCCGGAAAGAAGATAACGGCGACAAACCAAATGGTAGATGAATGTGAGAAGAAAATGGTCAACGAAAGAAGGGTTAGGAGCAGAAACGGTTCGGTTTGATGAAATAAGATAACAAATAAAAAGAAGAAAAAAAGGGTGGACACAAAAAGATGAAATTGTTAGTGATGACATGATGACACAAATGAATCTTAGCTGTTAATAGTCACAAATTCGTTGGATGTTACTTAACACTTCTGAAAATAATAGCAGGGAGATTGATATCATTGTTTGCATAAGATTGTCTTAAGATAATTCGTTCGAGAAGCCATATTTTATTTTTTTTGAAATTCAATGACACTCATAACGATTTAGATATTTTAAAGAGACCTCGGAAAGACTCTTCAGTCATAGATTTTGGGTGTACAGGGTTGGCTCACATAAATGAAACAGTTTTCTATTTTGGTATACAAGTCTCTGTTCTTAATCTTAATGCCAAGTCATGCCTAGTTTCTGACGCATATCTTTGTATACAGTGTTTGCACATAATATAAAAGTTTGACATTAATAAGTAGTGCAAGGAGGAAAAATGAACTACAATCGATTTTTACAGTTGCATTTGGATGGCAAGAGAACTTATCAGATATTGGCGGCTACAAGGAAAGAAGGAATAAGCCGAGCTTTAATCGATCGTACTTTACGGAGATGGAGGGAGTCAGGCACAATCTAAATCAAGAAAAACCTGGTCGTTTAAACAGTGTTTTAACTACAAAATTTGGGCAAACGGTACGTGAGCGAAGTCGTGGAAACTTTAAGCCTGAAGTTGCACTTCAGACTGGAACTCCTTAAAGCCTGAAGTTGCTCTTTCACTTGTTATAGCTTCTTAAGCCTCAACTAAATTCAACGGAAACTTTGGCTGAACTTCATAAAACATGGAAGAGGTTTTCATCAAAAACTTGGTTTCTCATCGAACACTTGTGAACTTCTCAAAAGATCTTTTGAGCTTCAAAAGCCTTCATTTTCCATTTAACCTTTCTTGCGTGTTTTCTTCAGACCTTCTCATTGTCGAGATTTTTACATTCTGTCAATTTTCGATAAGACCAGATGGATTTTGCCTGCCACATCCCAGAAAGAAAACACATCACTTCGATTTATACCATGATATAATTGTGTGAGTGAAACCTACCCTAGTAGCACACTAGTTGCCATTCGGTTGAGATAACATAAATATGACTTGTTAAGTCATAATCAAGTTACTATAACTAATTATGATCGTAGTGTGCTACTTGGGTATGCGATACATGATTAATAATCGTGTGTGCGTGAACGCACCAAACAGTGTCAACTAGTTTTGTGATTTGCCGTGTCTATTTTGTGTAAGACCACTTGGCATACTCGGGTGCTTTTGCATCAAAATTACGAAGGGGAAAGTGCTCACAGAAAAGGAAAAAGGGAAAATCGAGGCATTTCACGAATTGAAACGGGGGGATAAGGGAAATTGCAGGGCGGATTAACCGGTCCCATCAAGTTGTGCGCAATTATCTGGCTTATCCCGGAGGATACGGAAAAAATAAAAGAGCTCCTCGAAAATAAAAACCGATCGCGAGAAAAGGGAAATAGTTAGAAAAGCTTCGAACTCGACAAAATCGATTATGAAAATGAATCAAGCTTTGAATTTAAACGTTTGCGGGGAGACAGTTCGTCAGGTGTTGGTGAAAAATATTAAAAGGACTAAAAAGGTGAAAGTTTTTGTTTTTTCTTCTCTTTCTAAAAAAAAAAAAGAATTTTTGTAAAAAAACATATACACGGGGGGGGGGAGGGGGTGATTGTGGGAAAAGTTTCTATAAAAATAAAAAATATTTTTTTTTTAAAAAAATATTTTTTTTCCCCTCTTCTTCCACAACTAACCCCACATCATTTAAAATATGAAACCGCGGGGGGCAAAACAAAAAAATAACAGTCGAACAAGAAGAAAAATGACAGGAGGGGGAAAAAAAAGTCGTTCAAAGAACGGCACCCCGCCGCGTCGAAAACGGACATCGTGCGGCACTTTGTGGACGCCGGATACGCCCGTTCCGGCATCTAAAACATCTTGGCACTATTAGACAACAATCAGAGCATCAAATGAAAGCCCGGTTCCGGACGGACGACGACCCTGAGCGACAATCGCTGCGTGGGCTTGGCCGGGAGGTCGGTTAAACCGGCCAAATAATGAAAAAGTACCTGGCGAACATGAACATAAATGTCAGGAAGCGGAAGTCGCGTCCACTTGTTTCGAAGTTGCAGGCAATGACGCAGCGGCAGCGGCTGAATAAGATGGTCAACTCGATTTTTCAGGCGAATCGCAACGTGGCAATGTTGATGGACGATGAGACCTATCTCGTCGTGGATGGCAATGACTGGCAGGGCACTTCGTATTTTACGTCCCCCACGAAGGAAGTGAGCTTCGAGGTGAAGTTTATTTCACACGATATTTATAGTACGAAATGCCTGGCGGAAGTTGCGTCGTTCCTTAAGAAATACCATAAGGGCGAAGACACGGTGTTCTGGCCGGATCTGGCGTCGGCACACTACTCGAAGCGATCGTTGGAGGAGATGGAGCGGCTGAATATCGAGGTACTCAAGTCAGCGAACCCGCCCAACGTCCCCCAGCTGCGTCCCATCGAGAATTTCTGGGCCAATCTGAAGCGTAAGATCTACTCCAACAATGTTGTCGCGAAAACTGAGGAGGAATTGATAAATAAAACGAAGAAAGAACTCAAAAACATGCCTACACGCTTGTTTCCGTCCGCCATGGCGAATGTTCCGGTTAACTGCCGGAAGGTGTAGAATGTTTTTTGCAAGTAAGTTTAAATAATTACCTTCCATGGGAAATTTATCAAAAGCAATTCTCTGTATTGGCATTTTTTTATCACCATCCGAAAAAAAGTCCATTTTTTTGAATGCAAACGTTGAGGACTACATCAGCGTCGGAAGAACTTTACATTCCAACAAGATAATACCAGCAATGAAACAACACAAAGCATCAAAGAACAAAAACTAGATTTGCTTGACTGACCGGCGCGTTCTCTGAACTTAGATCCCGTCGAAAATGTTTGGAGGATTTTGGTTCGCAGGATCTATGATGAGGGAAAGCAGTATGCCACTGTAGATGAATTGAAGTTTGCTATTACGAGAGAATAGGAGAAAATTGAGAAATCTGTTCTACTGAATTTAGTAATTTAGTCGAATTTTCCAAATCGTCAATCGAAATGGTAGAGTTACAGATTATTGAATTTACAATCTTCTGATATTTTAACTTTTATTTGATTAAAATGAGTGATACTTGAAATGGTCTTTTAGAAACTGGACACCTTAAATATGTAAAATAATATTACAAAAGTAAAAGAAGGACTTTATTTCAAAATAAATCTATGATACAAAAAAAAACTTAGTATACGCACTTTGACTCGAAATTGTTATTATTCAACTTGGTATGAAACAATTTGGGGGTGGTCTTATAGAAGTTGGACAGAGTGTAGAACCTCTGTAAGTGGTTTTGCTTCTCCGTTTTAGTCAAAGACGGGACAAATGTGAAGAGAACGTACGTCTTTCCCATTCGGAATTATCAACTGAAGCTAGGAGTGACAGAAGTTTACTACGACGCCGAGTGGGCTGAATATACACGGGACCCGGAATCGACTTCCGAAATCGGTTCCTGATATTTCACAGCGCATCCTGATGTCTGACGTCTTTTTTTTCGATTTTCATGAAGTTTTGCAGTTTTTATTGGGCCGCTTGTCTTCAGTTCCTCGAGCGTCCCACAGTCCAAGGTCTTGCTCCACTAGACCTTTATCTTCAAAACAGCAGGTACGAAAACAATTTATCAACATACCTACTTCCCTGCATTTCTATGCACCTTTTTGAAACTCTACAATGGGCTTCATATGGTGAATTGACAACTAAGAATCGACGTTGTACAGACTCTAAACGTCATGATTACAGTACGGATTCTCTACTTCAACGCAATACTCCAAGATTTTCTGTAGTGATTTGTGGGCTTCAAATGGTGAGTTGACAACTTCGAAGAAGCGTGCGACCGACCTCTGATCCTCACAAGTTCCTACCTCACGCCTCCACGAGTCATATGATCACAAAATACTGCCAGCTGAAACATGGAAACGCTGGTTGGCGTAGCCTGGGCAATGTTGTCTATCTGACAATAGCGAAGTGAGGGGGTGCGACTGAAGATCGTGTACCTTTACATTGTATATTTTCCCTTCTCATTTTATTATTAATTTCAGCATGCTTTGGAATCATCTTTGCATTCCAAAACCAGGTAAGACCCTGGCGCAACATGACAGGCATCAAAGGCTCAATTTATTTTTCATAAAATTATAAAATTCAGAAAAAAAAAATTCACAAAATTCATAGAGCTGCTTGACTGTCCGACATAGTGTATATATTTGAATATCTATAGTTTCAGCGTAAGCATGAAACAGAACATTTCAGAATTGCTTGAATTTGAATTGCTTGGAATTCAGTTGGCCACTTACCCATTCGAAGTGACATGTCAATCTCTGGGCTTGTTATACCTGCTCCCACTTGATTGTTCATTTATGAAACGTCTGTATAGAATGCAATCGACGACGGACGTTTTCCCACGAATCACGTCCAGGATCAATAACTTGATATGAACAGTCAAAGTTGTATTTTTTCTCCATCAAATCCTTGTTCATAACTAAAGGATTAAATCTATCAATTTTTAGAATGCTAAGATGTCCTATTAGATCACCTTCGAAAAGATTTTCATATCTTCTGATCCTTAGAGCGCTCTTTTCACCTTCTAATTGTATGTGTTGATGCTATGGTAGCATGAAAAGCAATGCATCCAGTGCCTTTGTTGGTGTACTTCTCATTGCACCAGTAATTGAAGTAGTTGCTAGCCTTTGAAGTTTTCCCAACCTTTTTTTTTGTAGTTCTTCAAAAGTTCCCTGAAGATATTTCAAGCTCTTCCACCAAGTTGCCTAAATTCAAAGTCTCGCGAAAAAAAAGGGATCAACCAGCGAAGGATCCACGGTATAAGTGAAGGTGGCTCCACGATATAACTGAATGTGGCTAAGTTATGGAACGGCGAGAGTATCAGGAACTTTATCTAAACTTTTGGAGAAGTTTATGTACACAGCGTCTACATGCTTACGCTTCTTGGTGCTACTAATTAGAGTGCTGATGATTTTTTTTTGATTGAAGACTTTGCAGAAGAGAACGATTGAAGATAAAAATGACGGGAACGGCCAACGATGCATGACATTTCTTGATGAAAAACGATGGAAAATTATCTGGACTTGGGCTAATGCATCAACTAAACAAAGTCCGTTGTAAGTAGCACCAGGGTTGAAGTTCAGTTGTTGTAGATTAATGTTGTAGCTCGGTAACTGGACAACATAATGCTGCTGTTGAAGAATTTCGTCAAGTTAAAATGCTTTGAAAGAAATCGGCGACGATGCTTGCAGAAGTAGCATCGGTGGGGGACCTTCGATCGCAGTAGGCTAAGATCAGTGAGGAATAACAACTGTTTTTTTGCGAGCATTAACAAAACACCAGAAGGACAACGGATTTTCTTTGAAGTCATTCTAAAGACGATCGATAGACTCACGAAAAAAAACTTCTTGCCAACTTTTTTATTCGGCTTTTAAAAGCTGTACAGCATACTTCCTTTCAGCAAACCTGCTGCGGAAGTACCGTTTACAAGCTTTACGTAGGCGATTTCAAAGATTATGCAACTGCAGGTTCCACCACGCTTGTTTGAAACTCATTGAACATCTACGGATCTTTACCGGAACAGTATCATGGTTTGATGATTTTTTTCATAAAAAGCGGTTGCGGAAGCTTTCAGACCCAGTCCAGGGCCGTTATTCTAGCGTAACCGCATGGGAATCGCATTGTGCTAAGTTGTACTCACTGAGTGCTGATGAAAACGACGATGAATGGACTGACGACCGGATGGATCAACTTGTAAAAATAACGGTAGAAAGCAGTTCAAACAACTCAATGAACACTGAGTCACTGACGAGGACCAGGTCTAGAAACCATCGTTGATTTGATTAATCCCAGCAGACAGTTAGGCCGTTTTCAGCGGTGTGCTATTATTTTGGTCTAGTTTTGTAACAGTTCCAAAAATATGGACCACCAAAATAGATCAACTATTTTCCACTTTCTCCGCCATTGATCTAAATTTAGTATGTTGACGTCGGCGTGTTTTGTTTTGGAACTTCGCCTGCTTCGTTTCAATTTGGTTGATGCTCGTTCAACCTTCCGAAAAAGCAGTAGTTACAATTATGGATCCTATGTTTTGAACAGTTTAGATGACCCACCTCTCAAAATATTATTCAATTTTTTTTTATCACTTCTGTTTTAATTTGCTCAAAAACAATCGGAATTAGTTTCAGAGGGGCAAGTTGGAAAGGTATTTTTTTTTAAATATGAAATTTGTGCATCGCTGGAAAAATAATAAATTAACATTGTTCAAATGTTTTTGGACCAAATGTTATGTGACAGAGGTTTCTAACATAAACAAATATAAAATTAGGCATCAAAATGTAGAACCCTACTGTTTAATAAGGACACAAAAGGTATTACATCATGTTATGGGTAAATTGATATTCAAATATTACAGCAGTTTATTTGATACAGCATAAAATCATCTTTCTACCCTTACATATGTTTTTTCATGAATAAAATACTCTTAAGTTGACACTGTAAATTCTTGAACCTTTCAAAAACTGGCCACTAAACATGTTAGGGTACTTAAATCGGATCTTCAAAAATAAGGAATGCCCACTATTGTTGTAGAAATCAGGACTTATTTGTAAATGTCTGCAAAAAGTTGCATCCAATTCGATTAAGATTTAGCAGAGTGACCATGCAACAAATTTTCAGATTACCAGTACAAGATGGATCAGGAACCAGGAAAGGTCAATATTCTATTTATTTTGCAAGAACAATAGAATCTTTTTTTTTGTATACTGTAGATTTTGTTTACGGACAATCATATCTATTTCCTGAATGTCCTCCAGCTAACTGCATAGCTTGTTCGCAGAGTGTGGCGTTCGCCATTTGAACTTGTTCTTCTGTACAATTTACCCAAAGGAATGCAAAAATGTGGTGCAAGTTGATGCAAGAAATTTGAAGCATTTCTTCCAAAAATCATATCTGTAACTCGGATTTACTATAGTATCTTTCATAATAACCTTGATATGCTTCCCTAGCTCACAAAACTGCAAAAAAATATCGGAAACACAACTTTTTGGAGGGCATTCAAGCACCGTGCCTAAAATATCATACATTATAAAGGTAAAGAAAACTGTGAAAGCACGTTAGGCTTCTTCAGACAACCAGTTATATCAGTGCCAATATGTGTAATTTACTGTGCAAAATAATCATAGTGATTGATTACTTCTGCTGAAACGTTAATGTTTGTAAGACTTCACAAAGTACTTCAATACATCAATCATCAAAAAACTTCACATCATCAAAACTTCAGCAAAGCTAAAAAAAAAAACTATGGTAAAGTTCATAGAGCATCACACAAAAATTTAGAACCTGTGCAAAATCAGAAATACTTTAACAACATTCGCAGAGCTTCTTATACCTTCTCATCAAAGTTCCAAGAGCTTCGGGGAAATTTGTTCGCAGGACATAAATAAATTTCAAAAAACTTTATCAATATTGAAAGGTTTTTAGTAAAGTTCGTAGAACAAATTATTATCTTCAGTACAGGTAACAGTTAACCTCAGAAATGTCGTAAAACATTTAAGCTTATTTCACAAAACTGCAATGCAATTTTAGCAAAACTTGCAGAACTTCAGAAAAATCCACATAATCAATGAAAAGATTACAGATCTTCAACAAAATTCCCAGAACATATTTTATGCGCTTCTTTCTAGGCTTGAGTAGTGTTTACATATTACAGATCCTAAGCAAAGGGCCTGTTCATAAACTACGTACTCCGGTTTGAAAATCTCAAACCCCTCCTTCCCCCTCGTAGAGTTTTCTCCTTCGATTTTTTTTTAAATTTTGTATGGAGCGTAGACTTTGGTCAGACCAACCCCCACCCTCCCTCCAGAAAAGTTAACGTGGTTTATGAATACCCCAGAGCAAAATTTCAGCAAACTTTGCAGAACTTCAGAAAAGTTAGAAAAATTTGTTATAATGTTTGCAGAATTTCATAAAATCTATCAAAGTTAAGCAAACTTTTTAGAACTTCAGAAAATATAGTTTCTAGTGCAAAGTTGACTGAAGTTCTTTAAAAGTTCATTGAAGTTCATCAAAAAAAAAAGAACAAGAGCAAAGAACACAGCTCAACTCAAAGCAGTGAATGAATCTTCAACAAATAGATTATAGAACTTCTTGAAGGAAGTCCATAGAAATTCCCAAAGAAGAAACTCCGAATAGTAGTTCAAAGAAATTCTCGAAAAAGTTCAAATATCCCTCCCAAAAAGTTCATACAAAATCCCAGAGATGTTTAAAGTTCTCAAAATTAAGTTCGCAAAACTCCAGAAAAGTAAGTACAATTTCAACAAAGTTTACGCAAAGCTTTAGAATATTTAGCTGAGATTCAGCAAAGTTGAAAAACAAAATCTAGAACTTCTTAAAACATTAGCCAAATTTGAGCGAAGGTGGTTTTTCAATTTCACCGGGTGTCAGCAAATGTATAAGAGCTAGAGTATAGATAATATAACTTCAGTAATGTTTACAGAACACTGAAAAAGCGCAGAACTTAGCAAATTTTGTAAAACTTTAGTAAACTTTGTAACACTTTAAGAAAAATTGCAAAACAAATACATTTTTTTTTCTTCAAAGCCTCAGACCTGTCATGATCCATTTCATCAATGTTTGAAAAGCTTTAGAAGAGTTCATAGAATTTCAGTAAAGTTGGCAGGACTTCAAGAAAGGTTGAAGAACTGGTGAAAGAATCGCATAACAACAGCGAAGTAACTGCAGCAAAGATTACAAAACTTCAGCAATAACCGTCAAGTCTCGACTAAAATTACAGAACATGATACTACTTGTCACAGAACATTGAGCTCAACAAAGCTCGTAGAATTCGTGGAATCAGTGATCCACGATTTTTTTTTTAAATGTTTGTCTATGCCCCTATTTGGCCGCCTTTTTGGGAACATGGTAGAATTTAAGCTCGGTTCGTAGAGCTTCATAAAATTCTAACTTATTTTAAAGAACTACAACGAACTTCTTTGAGCAAAGGGTGCAAAACATCAAAAAAGTTCAGTAAACTTCAAAGAGCTTCAGTAAAGTTCTCAGAACTTCATCAAACTTCAAACTTGAGAACTTGAAATTGAAAAAAAAAGGCATGGTTCGCAGAACTTTATTACAGTTGGTAAAATTTCAGCAAAGCTTACCAAACCTCAGATAATTAAGAGCTGAATTAGAAGAAAAGTAAACTGAACTTTACAACAGTTCGTAGGAGGTTAGTCAAGCTTACAAACTTAACTTTACTAGACTTCCTCCAATATTTTTGGTTGGGTCTATTTAATTGTCAAAATTTAGAATAGAAAACGACCGCTGAAAATGGCCTAAGGATTCGACTACAGCAAGTCCTGTTCGGATGAAGCATTGACAGGATTTGATAGTTGCAAAACTACGCAAATCCCACCACGAATTTGTGGTATTAACAATGAAGTACTACATGGGTCTGTGTCGGACGTTGCATCAAGCGAAATGCAATTCACGGAACGTTCGTTAAGTACGACAAGCAAAAACATGCCTCCCATTCCCTCCATCGTTACGTATTTACACCGACTAACTTTTGTAGAGATACTAAAACAGTGACGTGATAAATGTTTGTTCCCTTAGTGGTTTGAGATTTTTCAATTCTCCAATCAATTCTCGAAGTCATGTTTTGAGTAATTCTGATCCTTGTTACCCACTTGTTAGGAAATCGAAGATACATTTTTGTTGCAAACAAGTTTCTACAACCCTTTATGACAGTTATGGAATCCTGGAAATAATTGTTTTTAAATACAATTTGGCTCAGAACATAGAATCTTGCTGCAGCCAAGCCAACGAATCCTCCCGAAATCAAATCCAGAAGTATTAAGTAACATCCCGTTTCTAATCTAATCTAAATCTTATGAACGAACAAACAATCAAACAAACAAAAGATGATCACAAATCCTACTTACAGTGGTTTCGGCGGATCGCTGGCCAGCAGCGTACCGTCGTTTCGTGCCCGATCGTTCGGCTCTTCCGGTTCCGAGTCCGAATCGGAACTCTCCATCGGGTCCAGCGGGTTGACCGGCTGCGCGTGGTGGTGGTTGTTGTTATTGTTATTACCGATGCCGACGCCGACGCCGACACCGACGCCGGCACTGCTGCTGTTGTTGTTGCCGTTCGGTGCGGCGATGGCCATGGGCTTACCGCTATTGCTGCTGCTACCGCCGCCGCCGCCGCCACCACCACTGGATTGCTGGGACTGCTGCCGGTTGTTCCGTGGCGGGGCTTCCGGCTGTGCTTGCTGTGACTGTTGGGAGACGCCCAATTCATTTAGTTGTGCGGCTAACATGTCCAAATCCTATGCGTGGGTAGGAATTGGATTCGTGTGTATGTGTGTATGTGTGTTTGTGTGAGTGCATGTTTGATTTTTTTTTGGTTTTGTGTGTGCGTGTCCGAATGTTGGTGTCATGGAACGGTTGGGTTGTGGCGGTGGTGGTGGTGGTGGTGGTGGTGGTGACGTGGGGGGCAAGAGGGGGTTGGACGGACAAAAGTGAACCGATTAGGAACTTGTGACTTTATTACAGCTGTGAGAGTTTACAGCAAACGGTTTTGCTTAGGTTGGTCTGATGAATTGCGTGAACAGAAGGCAAATAACTTGCAGAAAGCAGTTAATCCAAACTCAGTAAGGCAGTTTAGTTGGATTTGGGGGTTTTATTTGCTTGCTTTTAGCTACTTTAGCTAACATTGAATTACAAACGACATTTAAATACAAAAAAAAGCAATGCAATACGAGCAAAAGATGAGAGGGAAAATTATGTGATGATTATGTTCGTGTGTATTAGATTGATTTAAAACATGAACAGTGTTTAAAATTTATCTTAAGAAAAACGATTAAATTATGGAATCAGTGTTGGTTAATAGATTGATCTACTTTGTAACTTTTTTTTTTTCATTTTCTAAACCATTTCAATGCAATATGTAAATCTGTGTGATTCCACGTGCAATGAATAACGAATCGGTTCGTTAGATTATTGGAATATTTCAGGCGAGTAAAAAGAAACAAGTAGGAAAGGGTATGAAGGGAAATAGGAAGCTTTTATTGGCGAAAAATGTGGCATCTTGAAGGAGGGCTGAGACACTTCCTCACACGACTCGACGGATTCGGAAACGGGAAAAGACAGCGGCGCCAAACATAGCGAAAATCCAATCCCCAATATGCCAGCAGCTGTTTACAGGGTGACAACATTTCCAAATGGGAGTTGGCTGCAATGGTGGGAAGTGGGAGTGATGCATCGCGCTACATGTTAAATTTCTAGACGAAGCCTTGTGGAACTGGCCCTAAATGTATGGTTGGAATGTCGAGACGATGCCAGTGAGAGGTGAGTTGTGAAGGAGGACGAAAATATGTGAGTGGATGTCTGAATGTAGCTAGAGCGCGAAATTATTTCGGAAGGGTTTTCAAAGAAGCGAAACCGAATTTCAGATGACAACGTGGAATGATGAGTCTGGAAGGTGGAAGAGGTGGAAGGACTGCTTTGGCTTTGGTAAATTTTTCATGCGATTAGCGTTGTGTAATTGAATTTGTGTGCCTGTCCGGAAAGAGGATTACAATTTGGAGTGGCTTGACCTATTTTTTCTATGAAGTGATGTGACAAAATAAGCTCTGGTGAGAGATGAGAAAGAGCTCTCAGGGGCGTTTGGTTAGGAAGCGGAAAAAATCGCAGCAAAGCAGGCTCAGGGTGACAGGTAACGCTTTGATTTACTGGTAAATGAATCAAATTATCAGCGCAACATGTATTGTGACATTGAAAGAAATGTAAATTTGATTGATTTCAAATTAAAAAATGTAATTTTAAGCGAAATGCCAAAGATTGTTTCAGAAAATTTTAGCAGAAATATACTTAGAAAAGGACTACAAACAATTTCGTGGTAACATTTCGCAATTATACTGCTCACTATTATTCTGAAGAGCTTCAAGGAAGTTCTTTTATGGTTAAAAGTTTATTTGAAAAGGTTTCAATATAAAAGGCGCCCGAGGTGTAATGGTGAGCGTGGTTGCCTCTCGCCCCACTGGGTCTCGCGTGAATTCCAGACGGCGTTGTTGGAATTTTCTGAGACGAGAAATCTCTGATCACGTCTTTCTTTGAAAGGGAAGTAAAATCGTTGAACAGGGCTCATGTGTTGATGGGTGGGTCCAACCTTGTGTGATGAACCAGCTCAAGATACCAGACAAAAAATAAAAATACATGTTGCCTTCCTTAGCAAACCTGGTTCCTTCTAATAATCAACCAGCAAACCAAAACTCAGAGACCGCGCAATCAACCTGAAGAAACTTTGAACCATAAGCCAAAGGGTACGAACAGCGCAGCAGAAAACAAAAGATGACTATCTAAATGGTTAAACGTAAGTTAAATGACAGCTAGCAACAGAGTAAACAGCAATATCTCTATAGGCATAAAGATGTGATCAGGATGGTAGAGGAAACCAGCATGTGTTTGGCTGTTGTTTGCTTTGCGGATCAAGAACAGTGTGTGTGATAGTGAAAGAACAGAGAGACAGATAGAGAAATAATATCTAGGCTTACCTCAGGTCGTCGTGGTGGCAGCTGCCATTTTTATTTGCATTTTTGACGTGCAGTAGTAGATTGACAAACGAATACACGAACCCACATAGATAGCAAGCGCGTTTTTTGTTCGTCGGTTTTAACCCGAATTTTCGAGAACATATTGGATGTTTAGTTTTGACATTTTATGTACATCGATTGATAGAGAGATAACCACATCCATAACCATAACGAGCGTTTACGAGTTTACGGTGTTGTTGAAGGACAGGGTTTAGTAGTAATAGTAGAAGAGGTGAAGTGTAGTAGTAGGAGTAGCAGATGATGTGTGTGTGTGTAAATGCAATCGTAGCACAATGTGGTTTTGTTTGTAAGTTTTTTTTAGATTTTGGTGCCGGCAGCGTGTTTCCAGTTTTTGGTAGTTTGTGGGTTGGTTGGTTCGTTCCATCATTGTCGTCATCATCACCCGAGCGATCGATCCCAAAACGAGTAACATGATTTGGTATTTGGATACAATTGTACATTTACCGAATAACGATACATAGATACATAGAAAAAAGAAAGAAAAAGAAACAAATTGTTCACCGAAACCAATTGTTTTCTTAGACGATTCTACAAAATTGACTTGGATTTTTACTTGTGGAGTGGGAATGCCCTTAACCAGAACCAGAAAAAAAAATCTGTACAAACATTTATTGCGCTGAAGGCGGTGTCGGAAGGGTTACTTGTGCTCTTGTTTTATAGGCCCGTGCTAGTCATATGACGAAACCAAGTTTGAGTATTGATAGATATAAAATCCCGTTTGTGTGTGCTTTTTTGTTACGGATTGTGCAAATGTGCGTTTGCTATTTTTTTTTTCTATGGCCAATCAAGAGTAACAAGGGATAAGTTTTGTTTGTTTTTGTGATAATGGAATAGTGTTTTCTGTTTTGTGGCTTGATTTGCTATTGGTTTTTAAGAGAACATCAAACTCTACTACAACTATCGAAATTCTATTAACAGTTTGAAAGCGATAGTTTGGAAATGAAAAACGGAAATGTAAGAAATTTAGACTGCATTTTTTTTCTAGTAACAAAAAAACATCGATAGCGTGTACATTGAAACTTGGTTGTTGAGCTAAATATATTGAACAACGAACAGATAAAACTAACAAACGCTCCAAATTGGACTAGTACGGTGGTCAAAGAGTTAAACAGGTCGTGCTTGAGTTCCATTTAATCGCGCAAAGCTTTATATAACTATGGAGGATTCCTAGAGATTTGGTTTCGAGGGAATTCACGAGTAGTAGTATGAGGGCGGGAGGCGATTTAGTGCCAATTATGTAGGGCAAAAGCGCAGCACACCGTGTACTTACCATTGGTTTGAAGATGTTCTGGGAATTTCGTGGCGGTTGCTGGGGCGTTTGTTGCTGGGATGATGGCTGCTGGGATTGTTGCTG
Source organism: Aedes koreicus (assembly GCA_024533555.2). Lineage (NCBI taxonomy): Eukaryota > Metazoa > Arthropoda > Insecta > Diptera > Culicidae > Aedes > Aedes koreicus. The sequence continues at coordinate 194,104 of JAHHFK020002146.1, forward strand.
GGAGGATGAGCCGCTGCCCGAACGGGGCGTCGGAGGCAGCGGGCGGTTGGCGTTGGCATTGGCCGGCGGATCCGGCACCACTATCAGACGCTGAGGTAGAGCTGGCCGCGAAGGAGGACCCGGTTCCTCCACCGGTTGCTGTTTACTCCGGTCGTCACGCTGAAATAATGGGGACAAGGTAGATGTTTAGTGAATTTTGGATTAGTCGGAGAACAAAGATGCTAGACACTGATTGACATTTCAGTTGACGATTCTATAAAAGATGCAATTTTTTAACAATTTAGAAAATTTACGTAACACAACAGATTCGGAATTCGAAATTGTACCCGACCTGAGGAGTATGCATGTTCGATGCCATTCGTATCCGATCGCATAATTTGGAACACAAATGCGAATGAAGCGATACTAAGAGGGAGACAGCGAAACAGCAGGAGTATTCCACGCTCAGTAAAAACCTTCAGAGATTCACATAAAACTTAACGTGTGTCAGAAAATGCATGGTTTGTTACCTTCACTAACTCGAATACAAATGCATGTTCGAAACGTACTTTATTGAATATCAGTAACATCACCTCTAGGCGACACCATGAACATTTCTCTCTGTTTAAGTCATTTGTAGCGCATTTGAGTACATGTAGTACAGCCTCAAAGCAAGAACATGCTGGAGGAGACACAGTTCCTTCCAGTTCCAAAGGGTTTGGAAATTATGGAATTGGGAAATTGAGACTGGCATCGAATGCTCTTACTGCGTTCATACTGTTAAACGTACTGCAAGTGCGATTTTCTGCTCGCTTATTACCAGAATGTTCGCGGTTTCCGAACGAAAATTGACGAGTTTTTCTTAGCTGGCGTCAAGTCCAACTACGACGTAATAGTTCTCACCGAAACATGGCTCGATGATCAAATTCATTTAACTTAACTTTGGAACAGCTCCGCTTTGAAAACTAGTTCACCATTTTTCGTAATGATCGTAATCGCATAAGTAGCACTAAACCACTAAACCAGTACAAGAGATACATTGAGACAAGAAAAACTGACAGACAACCTTACATGAATGCACATAAAAGGAGCGGCCTGTTAGACAAAAATTTACGCCAGTCCTTAAATTTACAAGAGCATGATCATGAGCATGAATGACCGCCGTAGGTTGCTACTCCGTTATTGCCAGATCAGCTGTTTACTACACAGAGAACCAACAGATGATGCTTGGGACTAGCATACATCCTCAATGTGTAAAAACTGGTGATCCCAAACTAAGGCAATACCGACGCCGGCCTCGCCCGAACACAGGTCAAATAAGGAAACAACTATTATAATAATTATCCAAATTTTGACACCGATTTAAACCAACAGTAAGGATGCTCTTGCTCACAAGAATGAATGGTTTATGTCAATATATTACAAAATAATGTTAAAACGTCAAGTTTGAGGACCGATTTAAACCAATAGTAAGGATGCTCTTGGGGTCACTCACAAGTGTAGGTGGTTTATTTCAGTACAATTCAAAAACACGTTAAAACACCGTGGCCACTCACAAGTATGGGTTGATTATTTCAATGAAATACAAGAATACGTTGAGATGTAGAATTTGAGGAACGGTTTAAACTAACAGTAAGGATGCTGTTGGGGCCACTCACAAGAATGAATGGTTTATTTCAATATATTATAAAATAATGTTAAAACGTCAAGTTTGAGGACCGATTTAAACCAACAGTAAGGATGCTCTTGGGGCCACTCACAATTGTGACAATTGTGGGTGGTTTATTTCAGTAGATTTCAAAAACACGTTAAAACATCGAATTTGAGGACCGATTTAAGCCAACAGTAAGGATACTGATGGAGCCACTCACAAATTTTGGTGGTTTATTTCAGTAGAATTCAAAAATACGTTAAAACATCGTTGCCACTCACAGGTATGAGGGGTTTATTTCAGTAGAATACAAAAATACGTTAAAACATCGAGTATGAGGACCGATTTAAACCAACCGAGGGTGGTTTATTTCAATGAAATACAAGAATACTATGAAATATTAAATTTGAGAACCGATATCTCAGTAGAAGCTGGAAGCTGAAAGTCAAAGAATATCAGTCCAATCGACAAAGACAAAACCTCAATATTTGATTGTTTTAGTGACTCTACAGACTACTCTACAAGGCATGCTCCGGAACACCTCCCATACGCCACTCCAGTCACACCCAAAAGGTAGCAACTTGAGTGATAGAAGAGTAAGGCCTGATGACTTTGTGAAACAAATGGGATATCCAATCACAACACCCTTAAACAGAAATATCGAAATACTATACTGTACTGCTTATAAGCGGAATGGATTTTTTTAAATTATGGAATAGTACATCATAATCGTTACTCCACGTACGGAGCATACAAACATAACAATTATAGTACATATGGAATAGTAGTTAAAGTTCAGAAATACAATTTTAATCAAAATGTTATTCTGAAATGCTGAATAAGAAATCAGCATAGCATAGCAGCAAAGATGGTAAATGAACAAGATGTCCCAGTTATTATTTCCTTGAATAATCAAGAGGATACACTCTCTTTATATGATTGCAACGACGTCTGGTGATAGCTTATTGAAATATTCGATAATACGTTCACATGTACTAGCACGGATCATAGTGTGCGTTGAGATGTTGAGGGTTTGTTTTGATTGTTTTGATTCAAAGTTGGAGTGTTTTCAAGTGTCCCATCAGTAAAAAATTGCTTGAAAGCACCAAAAACCGAAATCTCATAAGAGCAGCTGGTATGGAAATTCATTTCAAGTAGCAACGAAACGATTCGATGCTGGAGAGGAAATGGCAATTTTGTGCTATTAACTTTGCTTTTTGCAGTACGTGTTCGAGCATGCATATGTGTGTGTTTGTTTTGTCTATCAATGTGGTTCAACGTTATCTCGTTGACGATGAGAGTGGCGCTAAAATCTGTCCCTAAAATTTAGATAGAGTGAAGAGGGTCTGATAGCAGTTAGTCCAACACATACTTAAAAAACACGCAGGTAACTCCACGAACCCTCAGATGTGTCACAGTACATGGAGTATCAATAGGGAGAGGGCCACCCTTGAGACACGCCCGTCAAGCATTACGGGTGATCAAAAATGTAGGAAAACGATCATCTGTAATTAAATTTATAGGACCATAAAAACTTAAAAAGATAACATACAAGTCATTACGTTAAAATAAAGAGTGTACTCGAAAAAAATGAGACACAATTATTAGCTTGTAACTTTTTAGCGTGTGGGTAAACATTTATGAAACGTTCACTGACTAAGAGTGTAATGTTTACGTTGGCAAAATCACAATCTGCCAGAGATTATTGAGATGGCATCGGAACAAGAGCAGATTGGCCAAAAAATATGCGCGCCGTCGTGAAGAATCCGACGGATGGATCGGAAAACACCTGAAATTCCATCATTCGACGGCGTACCGGGTGGTGAAGTCATTGAAAGAGACACAAACAAACCAGCGGTGAACAGACAGCGGGAGAAAACCGAAGACAGCTGATCCGGTGAAGAAGGGGGAGGTTTCCAACTGGTTTCTCGAAAAAAAAAAAAAACGATGAAACGTGCCGGCCTCTACGTCTACAAGGTCAGGAAAGCACCAAACAAAACACGGTAGCCAGAACCCGCGCAAGAAAGTGTACCGAGAGTGGCTGACGAAACCGAGAAGCGTCGTGACGGACGACGAGACTTACATCAAGGCGGACACAAAGCAATTGTCGGGGCAGGAATTTTACGTTGCCATATCACGGTTTGACGTTCCTGAGGAGGTAACGAAGAAGGTGGACAGCAGGTCCCGGTTTGGCAGGCCATCTGTGGGTGTGGAGAGATGACCCAGCCATTCATCACGACGGGTATCATGAATAGCAAATCTATCGAGATGAATGCCTCCAAAAGAGCCTGCTGCCCTCTTGCAGTCTCACGGCGATGAGACGCTATTTTGGTCAGATATTATATCCTGTCACTACGCGCGGTCGGTGTTAGACTGGTACAGAGATAACAATGTTGTCTTTGTACCAAAAGACTTCAAACCACCGAACTCGCTGGAACTTCGTTCGATTAAGAAATTATAGGCCATCATGAAGGCCAACCTTCGTGAAACACCCAAAGTATTCAAGAACGAGCTGGCTTTGATGAAACAGTGGGCAAAAGTATCAAAATTAGTCGGCCCCACTATGTCTTAAAACATTATGAGCGAAGTCAAGGGGAAAGCGCGGTCTTGGAGAGGAGATCCAATGGACCAGTAGAGTAGAAACCTAACGATGCTGTAGTTTATTCCCTGAAATTTTGAAGAAAATAAGGCTAAAAATGATTTTTCACGACATTTTTTGTGCGTCCCTTTTTTTCGAGTACAGTCTTAATATGCAGCGAAGCTTGCAGAAGTTCCCAAAGATAGGTTGACTGTGCAGCGGTTCCAAAATGTGTCGAGAGTAATGGTATGCGGTGAACTTTCAGAAAACGTCAAGCTTCTACTATTTCTCATCGAGTAAGGAGTAAATATCAACACTAATTACTGCATCGAACATGTTTTGAAGAATCACTTTTTACTCCATGCTTCGAAATTTTTTCCAGATGGAAATAACTGTTTTCAACAGGATTCTGCCCCTTCTCAACAATCAAAAAGAACACAGAAGTTGTGTCACCAAAATTTGCCCCATTTAATATCATCACATGAGTGGCCTGCCTCCTCGCCAGATCTCAATCCTTCGGATTTATTTGTATGGGAATACATGCTCAGTAAAATTGGAAGCACAAAAGGTCACACTCTTGAATCTTCCAAGAAACTCTTGATCAATATTTGGTACAATATGCAACAAGAAACGGCGCTTGTCATTTAAGGAAACGTCTACGGCTGGTCATAAAATAAAAAGGTTCGAGCTCAACATTTAATTTCTTAAAAATAACATGTAAGTTTATAGGAAATAAATCTTTCTCAAAGCAAGTGACCGATAAACTCGATGGCGGCGTCTTTGATTGGTTTCAACAAAATTTCCGAAGAGAATCTCCTCCGGGCTGGACGCTTTCGATCGAATCGCAACCCTTCCACAAAACTGGCACCCCCCACATATATCATTCAACAAACAAACCCAACATACCGGTTGTGGTTTCTGGTTACGATTCGCATTCGGAGGTGGCTGTTGTTGCTGTTGCTGTTCGGCATTCTGCATCAACGTCCGGCCCTCCTGGATCTGCTGAAAGTTTCGTCGCAACGTGTCGCCCCCGGGAGCCTGAATGATGGATGATGGTTCCCCGGCCGTTGGCAGTTCCTCTTCCTCGTTCTCGGAACCCGAGTACCGGTAGTCATCCCGTTCCTTCTCCTGTTTGCGTTTCTTACACCTGAAATGAGTTTGATTATAGTTCTTTGCTGCATAAATCTGATGTTCAAAGTCGTACCTATCGATATGGTCTTTCAGCTGTATCCGCACCTGCCGTTCCGTCGGTTGTTCCTTGATGAACGGATGCTTCAGTAACTGTTCCGTGTAAGGCCGTTGATGATAGTCTTTCACTGTGGAAGGGATAAGAGGAAGTGATCGATTTTAATTAAGTTAGAGATTTCAGTCATTCTAATTAATTTATGGTGACAGTGTACAGAGAGGGATAGCATCGAGCGTAGTGGCAGATAATTTTAATTAGAAGCGATCTCCCACCTTTCAGGGGACAAAGTGCAGCAGCAGCAGGATCCCAGAGGGAAAAGTTAAACGAGGCCACCCGCACGTCGACGCCGACGTCGAGGGCGATGGGGAAACAGCAGTTATGGAAAAATTAAAAAGTTTTACATTGGTTACTAGAACAGAACATGGGTCGGCCAGTTATGCCAACCTAGGGATGTGCTCAGTTTACATTAGGTAGGTGGGAGTATGAGTAGAGCAAATTTCGCACAAGCATAAGCTCGAGTGCGCTGCTGCTGATAAAAGGTTGCAAGCGAAAAGAAGATGATGGTGAAGTACGAAGAAGCTATGTGATGAGTTTCCTGTGCAAAATTATGAAGTTTGTCATGTTGTCACGAACGTTTGCCTGAGATATTGTGAGGGGCTTACTGAGATTGGTACCGGGATTTCATATATTTTTACAGACTTTTAAAACTAGAAAATATATGCCAAGGTTTTTTTTTGTGTTACTGAATTCTTGAAAAATTATGTTTACAATCGAATGAAGTTTATTCAAAACCGCAACATTATTTACTTCCGCTCACTGTTAGGGTGACTTAGCAATATAATTGTAAAAGGAAGTTTGTCTAAAAGATTTCCACGCCAAACGACGGATCGGCCGAACTTGGGTGGCTCCGATTTACATAAAACAGGCTGCGTACTTTTCATTACTGAAAAACAAAAAAGAAATTATTCAAGAGTTATTTTTTGAAGCCAGCGAATGCATTCATTTAAGCATAAGCTTTAGTAAGAAATTTGTAGTTCGGAAACCGTTGGTTGTTTGGAAAAAAATGTTTAAGAACAATTTGTTGCCCAACTTATGAAGCATGTAAAAAACATACACTGAGAAAAATGAAAAAAAAACATACATTTATAGAAAACTTTGAAAAATTCATCATCTTTTATTTTTATGAAAGTATACTGGCGGGAATCTGAATAGAGTAGAAACCTCCACGCCAGGCCTTAGATGATATCGTTGCATGAATCTTTTCGAATGATTTTGCCAGCCGTACACGGAACATTTCGTCCAAGAAAACGCTGTTGCAAATGACTCGGAAGAAGCCACGTTTGAGAATTTTGAGTACTTTGGTCTGTTTTTTTTTTTTCAATTGTCTTTTTGTGATTTTGTTTTGTCTATAAATATATACCTGTCTAGCTAGATTTATGTTTAAGTATGGCTACGGCTCATCATGTCAGGGAACGCAAAAGAAAGGGGTGGCAGCGAAAAGAAAATCCCAAATAAATAAGGGGGGGCCCCACCACACCACCCCATGGGCCCCCGGGGGGGGTTTTGTTTGGCTCTCTTTTGTAAAATATTGTAACGAGTGGGGGGGGGAATAAAAAAAAAAAATAAAAAAGTGACACCCCGGATAAATATTTTTTGGTGCGTTGGGTGGGGCCCACCCGGAGACAATAACATCGGGGGGGGACATTTTATAAATTTTTTTTTTATTTAATAATATATATAAAAAAACTATAACTAAAAAATGAGAATGATTTTAACTCTCTCATACCAAACCACAAACGTGCACAGAGAAAAGAGAGATTATGTGAATCAATGCTCTCTGTCTCCCCAACATAATCGCATGTTTTGTTTTGTTCCAACTTGTTCAGTTGTGTTCAAAATGCCGTCGAAGCAAGAAGCATTACGCGAGCGGATTGTACAGTTCTATCAAACGAACATAAATCACGGGAAAAAGTTCACTGTGAACCATTTTAAAACCGAGAATGTTCCAGTTTCAACCATCTATCGTATCCTGGCATCCTCAGGAACAGCTCGTAGGAGTGGTAGTGGGAGACCGGCTAAAATAATGGACAAGAAAGGACTTAGATTGCTCCATAGTACTTTTAACAACAAGGATTCGATTAGTCAATCTGATGCAGCAAAAAAGTTCAAGACTACGCAACCTTACATCTGCAAGACGTTGAAGAAGATAGGAATAGTCTGCCACAAGAAATCAAGAGCACCAGAATACACAGAGCAACAGATATCAACCGTAAAATCCCAATGCCGCTGGATGACCCGAAATTACGCCGGAAAATGTTTCGTTTTGGATGATGAAAGCTACTTCCCTCTCTCAAAAACCCACATCCCAGGAAACGATCGATATTATTCTGATAACATTTCTACTGCATCTCCGAACGTGAAATATAAGTTTAAGCATAAGTTTGAGCAGAAGGTGATGCTTTATATTGCCATATCTGAGAGAGGAATTTCCAAACCATGGTTCAAGCCCAGTGGTTTGGCTATTAATCAAGAAGTGTACCAAAATCAATGTTTGAAGAAAATATTGATTCCATTTCTTCAAACATATCATGCAGATGGAAATTACGTGTTTTGGCCGGATAAAGCGTCGTCGCATTATGCGAGAAAAACACAAGCCTTCTTGGAAAGCCAAAACATCCCGTATGTACCAAAAAACCGCAATCCAACAAATTTGCCCCAGTGTCGCCCGATTGAAGATTTCTTTGGATATTTGAGTTCGCTGGTGTACAAAAACAACTGGAGAGCCAAAGACTGTAAACAACTGATTAATAGAATCAAAAGATGCATTCGCCAAATCGATAAAGAAGCTGTACAACGCTCCTGTTCAAACATCAGGACAAAGCTTCGTCGAACAGCTGATGACGGACCGTATTCAAATGTTCATTAATTTTTTTTTAAAGTAAAGAGACGTGCCTTCAAAATAAATCAATCAGTTTTCCTTTCTATAAACAAGTCTTTTTGTTATGGCCCTTAAAGAAAATTCTCATTTTTGAAGCCAAACAGTCAGTTGCCTCTGGAACAGCCGCTGCAGTTTTCCAGTACAAAATACTCGATATTAGCCAAAAAAAACCAACCGCACTTCAATTCTCCTAATTGAACAGCACCATTTAATTGTCGAGATTGTTTTCCAATCAGATATGGTACCTTGTACCTTCCTTATTTAGCAGCGGAAAATAAGTTAAGGTTTCAGGTACTCTTTTACCCACTGTGCAATGGGATGGTTGGTATCTAAACTAGGTACTGTGTGTAAAGAAGGTAGTCGTATTGCCTCTTTTCTCACATTACTTATACTTAAAGGGTGTACGGATCAAATTGCATCGTTTTCCAATGACTGTAACTTTTTACCCATTAGATATTTTCAATTGAAATTTTGGCTGAAATTAGTTCAATATGTGTCTTTTACATTGTATTTGTTAAATAAGTACAGTATTGGACAAAACATTTGCAACCAGTCAATCCCAATCATGAAACTCTACATTGAAGGTTTATAAAAAGTCAATTGGGAGAAAAATGTTTTTTAGTTTGTAGAAACAGCACTTTTCATGTTTATTATAGCAAAAAAAAACATAACAATAACAATTCATGAAAAAATAAAAAAATAAAAATAAAAAGTCAATCCTCCTGGACAAAACAAGTGCAACTTCGCGTGTTGTTTACCAAATTCAATTTGGCTTTCAATATTTCGTAGCGAATCCTTTATTTTCAATTACGGCCTTGCATCTGCGAGGCATGGACTCGATTAGGTGGTCAATGAAGTTTTGTGGAATTGCGCCCAAGCCTTTTGGATTTGTGCAAACAACTGATCCTTATTTCGAACACCTTCACGATCAATTCGCTGATTCACGATCTCCTACAGGTTCTCAATAGGGTTCAGATCCGGAGATTGGGGCGGCCAGTCCATAACCATTATTTGGTTGTCCTTTAACCACTGTTTGACCACTTTGGCAGTGTGCTTGGGGTCGTTATCTTGTTGGAATATCCATTTTAATGGCATATTCCATTCAGCATAAGGCAGCATAACATCTTTCAGGATGTTATTGTACATGAAACGGTCCATGATTCCATCGATTCGATGAATTGGACCAAGGCCGTTCGCAGAAAAACATCCCCAGACCATCACATTGCGTCCGCCATGCTTCTCCGTCTTCTGGCAGTACTGTGAATCTAAGCGTTTTCCAGTCACACGGCAAATGCCGTCGCTTCCGAAGATGTTGAACTTCGAGTTATCACTGAACAGAACCGTCAGCCATTTCTGCACATCCCAGCCAATATGAGATTGCGCAAACAGGAGTATTTTCTTCTGGTTCCTAAGTGAAATCAGAGGTTTCTTCACAGGGCATCGAGAGAATAATTCGGCTTCAACGGCACGTCCTCTGATTGTCCGGTCCGATACAGATAACTGTAAATCCGTTTGCACCTTGAAGGAAGTTTTGGAAGGATCCTTCTTAATGCATCTGACGATCATAGAGTCCTCTCTTGACGTGGTGGACCGTGGTCTTCCACCTCTATTGTCCACAGAAATCTTCCCGGTTGAACGAAATTTTGAGCACAGTCTTGAAACGGTCCATTTTTTCACCTGGTATTTTTGTGACATTCCGCTCTTGTAATCATTGATTATTTTCTTTCGTAGTTCCAATCCAAGGCTGTCAGGAGCCATTTTGGTGTCTAATAACATAAATATAAGGAAAACATGAGTATTGACCTTTCTCAATGTATATCATGCAATATTTACCTTGTTATGGTACAATAACGCAAGTAAGAACACTTTTGTCAACAAACGAAACCTTTTCCACCGCTTTTTAAACACTCCTGAAGGAGCAAGTCCAAGAAAACGAGAAGTTGCACTTTTTTTGACCAGCGCAAAATGGCTCTTGTCAACAAAACACTGCCGGTGAACTGTCAGTTGACAGCTGATTGCTGCAATAATCATGTAGCAAACAGCTAGACTCCTGAACCGTCAACTGCAGTAACTTTTCGATTTCGAAACATTGAAGTTTACTGATGCTTTTTATGATTGCTCGATTTGAGTTGCACATGTTTTGTCCAATACTGTACATGTGCAAAAAAAATGCGCCCGTGCCTCGAAAATCCGGATCTCTCTCATCGTGCAATCAGCAGGAAGCTGGGAATGGTACAAACTACGGGAACCCGTGTTTTAAATTGGTACAACGAACGTTTGACCATCGATCGGAAGAGTGTGGCCAAAATGGATCTCCGTAGAATGCAAAGCATCACAAGCGAGTAGTGAAAGCTTTTAGCTGGTATCCAAATAGTTCAGTTTGATGTGGCAAAAAACTGCCTTTAACCAAAACTGAAGAGCAAGATGCGATAAAACGTTAAGGACTGCACACGTACAAAGTCCAAAAGGCGTCGAATCGCGATGAATGGCAGACTACGGTTAGGAAATCCCGTGCAGGGAAGCGTTATGGATGACAAGGCTTAAAAGCAAGACTTGCGTGGATCTTGTTCTTTACTGCTCATCATAAATTCGATGTTCTTTAGGACGTTAGGAAGCAGCAGATGTCAAAGTTTGCCAAAAATTACATGATTTGGTAAGCAATTTGCTCCTGTGGGAAGTGGAGCACCTCATCCGTGACAACCGAGGCGGTCAATGGGCAGGTATACCTAAAGGAATGCCTCCACAAGAGTCTACTACCACTTTTAAGGTCACACGCTTTTCTGGCCAGATTTAGCCTCATGCCATCACTCGAAAGATGTTCTGAAAAGGTACAAGGCTAAGGAGGTAAATTTCGTGCCGAAGCATCACAATCCCCCGAACGCACCGGAACTGCGGCCAATTGAGAATTACTGGGCAATCATGAAGCACTTCGGACACATCCAAAGGAAGTGAAATCGGAGTAAGAGAAAACGAGAAGTTGCACTTTTTTGAAGAGCAAGATGCGATAAAACGTTAAGGACTGCACACGTACAAAGTCCAAAAGGCGTCGAATCGCGATGAACGGCAGACTACGGTTAGGAAATCCCGTGCAGGGAAGCGTTATGGATGACAAGGCTTAAAAGCAAGACTTCCGTGGATCCTGTTCTTTACTGCTCATCATAAATTCGATGTTCTTTAGGACGTTAGGAAGCAGCAGATGTCAAAGTTTGCCAAAAATTACATGATTTGGTAAGCAATTTGCTCCTGTGGGAAGTGGAGCACCTCATCCGTGACAACCGAGGCGGTCAATGGGCAGGTATACCTAAAGGAATGCCTCCACAAGAGTCTACTACCACTTTTAAGGTCACACGCTTTTCTGGCCAGATTTAGCCTCATGCCATCACTCGAAAGATGTTCTGAAAAGGTACAAGGCTAAGGAGGTCAATTTCGTGCCGAAGCCCCCGAACGCACCGGAACTGCGGCCAATTGAGAATTACTGGGTAATCATGAAGCAAGCACTTCGGACACATCCAAAGGAAGTGAAATCGGAGTAAGATATGTAAAAAAAATTCCGACACAAAATTTGTCCAAACGTTGTACAAGATCTTATGAGTAGTCTTAAAAGGAAGGTTCGTGCATTTGGGAATGGTAATGAAATTGAACAAAGTGAACATGACAAAAGTTAAATAATAAGTGTTGTTTTATTCTCTGAAAGTTTGAATACGAATACTAGAAGATAATACCAGCGGTAACTAAGCGCTTTGCTATTGAAGTTCATTCGCGATTCATGGACACTAAAGTTGTGGCGGGTGATTTTTTTCTAATTTCTATGCCAATCTATGGGTTTAGTGAGGAGGCCCCTTGTAGCCGGTGAACGCATCAGTCTTCCATAACGGAGGTCAACGGTTCAATTCCCGATACAGTCGAAAGTCTGTTCGGTGGGAGATTCATTCCTTTGCCCTGGAGCATAGGCGTGTCATTGGATTGGTATACGATTGAATTCTTTGGAAATGCAAAGGAAACTGGGGAAGTGTTTCAAAGAAACGACAGGCAAAGTCAGAAGAAGTTAAATTTTAGCAAAATAACCAAAACATAATCACTGTAAAAAAGAGGCGTCTCGTGATCAAATGTTTATTCTGTTCAACGAGTTAAATTTAAAAAAAAAACTGCGTTTTGTTATCATACGGGATTTTCTCTAGAATGGTCCAAAAGGTCATTGGGACTGAAAAATGTCCTCAAGTCCTAAAATCCTAATGTAGCAAGCAGCAGAAGGCAATTTGTTTCTAAAATATAAATAAATATTGGAACGACTCATCCTCAGCTCAAAGGAGTTCCACATAATTTAAAAATGGTGTTTTCGCAAAATTTAATCGAGAAGTTGAAATTGGTGAGTCTATTCCAATTATGGAAAATATGTCCAAGTTTATTTACATTTTTCTCTCTGCTAGGTAATAATTGATTTATTAGTTTTGGGAATAATTTCCTCGTAGGGATCGTTTAAAATAGCAAAGATCCTTCCTCTATATTTTTTGTTTATTCAAATTATTGGCTGCAGAATCGTTTGACAATAAATTAACGTCAGGAATAATCATTAAACATTATTGAGTTTTGCCCCAACATTGGAACGAGAGGACACTGTTCACTAGTTCATAATACGAATTTAAAAGAAGAGATACATTTTCGGGCTAGGTTTGAAAGTTTAGAGCAAAGTTGTCTTCCACAAAGTTGTTCTTGATACTGAGGGCCTTCTTTTGGTAGTCTTTATGCTCATATACATAAATCAAACATCAAACGTTTTTGAAATGAAACACCTGAATTTCGGAAAAGAAGATAAACATTCTGCAGAAAAGTTGTTCGTTACCAAATTTGAAGCAACTTTGGCCGTAAAAAGTTTGTGGTAGCTTCTGATATGAGAAAATTAAACAACTTTTAGTACATACTATAATTGTTATGTTTGTATTCTCCGTACGTGGTGTAACGATTATGATGTAATGTTAGTAATGTTGACTAGAGATGAAAGATATGAAGAGAAAGTGTTGATAGTTCCGTCAGTGTGCGGCAGGTTGTGAAAATTGAACAGAAGTATTGAAAATTGAGCGAAGGGCTTGAGTATAGTAGTACTCGAACCAAGGACGCATTCTTTGCCTTACATCCCCATGACTAAATAAAGTTACCAAACAGAGAATACATCGAGGAAGAAATTTCCAAAGGTTTCAGTCAGAAACATGGAAAAGTAGAATTCCTGAAGTGGAGATGAAAAAGAGTTCAGCCATGCAGCCATGAGCAAAACTAAAGAGAAAAAGTTGGTTGAGTGCATGAATCTCATCACAGACAACACGAGAAAAAAATCACCAACATACTTGAAGCTCATTTCTCTACTATTTACCGCTTTAACCTATCAGCTGATGTAAGCTGATTACACCAATTTATCCGATAGATTATCCGACGATGTTATAAGATTGACCCTTACAGCTTCCGACCGATTACATACGCTAACCACCAGTTATGATACAAAAGCGCGTAAAAACTTCAGCCCATTGAAACCCTCAGCGTCAAAACCCAATCAATTTATCGATCATCTTTATCTTCATCCTATGCTGGCTACCCACTTTGTACCCATCAGTTTGAAAGCCGACTCGAGCGCGCAACCGGCAATCAATAACTTAACCCTCCCCTTCCCCCACCCTCCTGATTAATGATTATTTAATGATTTCAATTGCATGCTCTCGAGGCTATTAACAATTTCTCCCTCACACTGTCTGTCTCTTGGGGGTGGGAGTAGATGTCAAGCATGGGAACCCGAACCTACCTAGCACCGTATCGATGAATCCGTGGAACTTTTTGGACCACTTTTTCGATTTCAGTCGCGGCGGTGGATTTCGGGGAATGAGGAACAGTGCTCGCATCGGATGCAGGTCACACAGTGGCGGCTGCGATTCGGCCATCTCCAGGGCGGTGATGCCGAGGGACCACAGATCGGACCGGTTGTCGTAGGTGGCGTCTCGGTTTTCGTCGCATGCAATAACCTCCGGTGCCATCCAGTAGGGCGTACCGATGAAGGTATTCCGTCGGCCGATGGTTTTGTCCAGCTGTGCCGACACGCCGAAATCTACCAGTTTGACCTCGGCGTTGTCCGTGAGTAGAACGTTCTGGCCTTTGATGTCCCGGTGTATCACTTTGTTCGTGTGCAGGTAGCTCAACCCCCGTAGGATCTCCCGACAGATGTAGGCAATCCATTCTTCTTTGAGGCTCTGGCCTTTGGTAGATTTGACCAGATCGGTAACAGAACCGGCCCCGCAATACTCCATCACCAGCCATAGCTGGTCGTCCTTGCCGGCCGAGGTTTTTTTGATAAATGCACCATAGTATGTGGCAATGTTTCGGTGATTGGAGTACTTTTTGAGCACGTTGATCTCGAGTTTGATTTCCTCCTCCTCCTCTTCGGTGACGTCCATCACCTTAATGGCAGCAAGTTGTCCAGTCTTTGTGTGGCGACCCTATTTGGAAAAGATAGAAAATAGACCAGGATTAGTCAACCAGTTTTCAACAAGAGCTTGAATTTGATTTTGCGGTCATTGTGGATTTCAAAGTGGAATGCAAACGAACCGCAAATGCCATCAACTGCAGTGAAGAAATCTCTCCCACTGCACTAGTCGACCTCGTCATTGTCATCATTGTTCATATAATTTGAGAAATGCTGAATCCACCCATCCGTCATCATCACCCAGCAACAATACCCTTTGCAACGATTGTGGTTTTAGCTCCGGTGAATTTTCCCACAATCAAAAACTATAACTAAATGGAAAAGCGTCCCAGCCAACCACCGTCGTTGCCGTGCTGCGTTTGGATGAAAGCGAAAGGAAAGCCGGTTCCTGCCTATTTACTGTTTAGCAACGGGTCCGACCGACTAACTAATCATCTTCTCGCTGGTTCGCGCTCGAGTCTACGCTGTTATTACTTTGTTATTATATCCCATTGACTAAATGGTAATAAAAAGTTTTCACTTTTCTTTTCGTCCGGGGGAGGCCCATCTGCTGAATTTCTTCGAGCCAACATTGAGGGATGGATTGCTAGCGGCGCTCGTGACGGTGGCACTATGGTCCAACACTTTGAATTTATGGGAGTAATATGCACATTTATAATTTTGTTTTTTTTTTTTTTTAGTTCTGGGTATATTCTGGGGATTCCAACAGTATTTCTTCAATTAACTTAGACCTAGCTAATAAATTGTCAGGATTTAGAGACCATGATTAAACCTAAGCATAGATAACTTGTAAAGCAATAAAGGGATGTCAAATCGAATGCTCTACTGATGTCAGTATATATGTAATGCCTCGACATAATGTCCGCTATCCATTGCGTTCATAGAAATTGTTACGAACTTTGACAAAACCATGTTGTTTACTAGTTATGAGATTTTTCACTTGTGAGAAAATATTTTGTTTAGTAATAGTTTCGAATAATATAGGATTAGACGAAATTATAGCATCCTCAGGTAGTTTTTCCCATCCGACATTTTGCCACTTTTGAAAATTGGAATCAGAAACGATTTGTTCCATATAGACGTCAAAGTACTATATTCCAGAAATGCATTGAAAAAGAAAGTGTTTACTATTTCTTTCGATATTGATTTTAAACCATCAGGACCAGCATCCTAAGTAGCGCTATACAATTGACTGCAACATCTCTTAATGGCTCAGGAATGTAAATGAAATATTTATAATTCCGACCAGTTCCGTTGTGAGTTGTGTATCTTGGAAAAAATCAGAAAATAATTTGCTAATCTCGTTAGTAGTTTTTTCCTATTCGGTTTTCATGACTTTTGTTTGTCTTTTTTTGTTGTTGTTCGTGACTTTTGTTTGCCTTTCACAAAACTGAAAAAATATTTTGGGTCTGATTTTATGTTTCTTTTTACTTTATTGTTGAACTTTTCGTACGATTTCTTCATTTCTATACTCAACTGGTAACAAACAGTAAAATATGTTTGGAGGTTAATATCATTATTGTCTTGTAAGCTTTGTGGACTTTCTGTTTCTTATTTTTATGATTTTTTTTTCTACTGTACCATGCTGGAGCTTTTGTTTTATAAGATATTCTTCTTTGCTTCCTAGATATAGTGGCTTCTCAAATATCGTTTATAATTTTTCCACAATTTTCCACAACATTTCCACTTTATTAATCCAAAGAGGAACAGGTGCTTCAGTCACGCAGAAATCATCAGTCATATTACTAAATAATAAACCTAGATAATTTCATTATCTTCCACGATTGGCATCTAAAAATATTTTTATTCGTCATCAATAATAAAAACGACCGCCTTTTAATAAAAGTCACCGTATATGTGAACATTAGTTTCAGGCTCAAATTTTGAAACATTTTCAGCAATACCAAAAAAAAAATATCATGTGACTCTTTTTTGGCACTTTTGAGAGGAAAATATACTGTTACAAAAATATGGATTTGTTTTGACCAAAACATGATCAAATTCCTTGTATTTATTGGATATTATTTGCACACATTCAAAGTCGGTGCAAACTGCGCTTAAAACGCCACCACCAGATTTTTTGCTGGATGTAGCTTTGTCACGATCAACTCTAAAACCATTAAATCGATTTCCAAAAACTTCTACAAGCATCCCAACTCGTTTCTGTGCCTAAAATAAAGGGCAAAGCTACATGCGGACACCTGCTCATAGATTGCATCCATTTTAACCGCACTCTTCATTCTATTGCAGTCTTGGCAGTAAATGAAAAATTCACTACCTCTAGCATTGCTCTTGCTGAGATGTGGTCTAACTCTGATTCTGGGAAGTCAAGTCCGGTTGAGCAATGTCGTTGGCTTCGTCCGAGGGGAACGTCAATTGTTCTAAAAAAAATCAACGCTTTCTGGAACATGCCTTACACGAAGCAGTTGATGAGCTCCCAGAAACCATCATGTTGGATTAGTGTGCTTCCTGGATTTAGAAATGCACCGCTCGCCAGGTAGAGGATTAAAAATTGAACAATGTTGAAAGTGCACGGATCGATATGTAGATGGCGGTTTGGAAAACTAACCCTTCGATACGACAAAAAGTTAATAACGTGTTGCTTACTACTTCCCGCCGTTAAAAAATTGCCAGGATTTAGTTAAGAAACTAACACTTAGGCCGGATAACTGCCAAGTTAAACGGCGTATGGACATTTTGCCCGGATAGATTTATATTTTTTATTCCACTTCGTCATTATTTCCTTGGGTTTGTTGTTTTCCTCTAGTTCTTTTTTTAATGTGGTTCAGATTGTTCAATAGACTTCTAGAAACTTTCCGAAGATGATTCCCCACATATACAGCTTTATTTTATCATTGAGTTCGCCCAATCTTCTTACAATTTTTATGTGGAATCCTTCTAGGTTCGATTGTGGACCTCTCTTAGAACTTCTGGTGTGGGATTTCTTCTTGATCTAGATCATCTTCGGAAAGTTTCTAGAAGTCCATTGATCAATCTGAAGCCACATTAAAAAAAGAATAGAGGAAATCAAAAAACCGGGGAAAATAGAAGAGGGGGAAAAAAAAAAAAATCTTGATCTTGATTTGTGAACCGATTATTATTTTTTTCAGTATTGGAGTGCATCTTCCTGTAGATAACATCCAGTATTTATTGTGAACTTACTCTAGGTTTTTCAATAGATGCTATCAAAATTGCATGTGCAGTTCCCCATAATCATCTTGTGGGCTACCGAAAGACTTACTCATGTGTTCCTCTAGATTGTCCAGAAAACATGCTCAAATTTCACTAGATCTACGAATTTCATGAGATTTTTTTCATTCGGATTACGGTACAATTCTAATTGAAAATTTTTAGTTTAAAGAATGTAAAGTTTAGAAATTAAAAGAATTTATTGTTCAGAATTAAGAAGACACCATGTAAACAGTGGCGTATCAAGGTTTACAAAAATGACACTGAGGAAGTCGGTAAGAAAATCTGTAGTCAATACCCAATGACAACTGAAAGACGTCCACAGAAAGATCTACACCAATTTGGTACGGAGAACCTTAAGAAAGTAGAGAGAATTTAGATCTGTAGGAAAACCCTAACAAGTTCTACAGTAGGTTTCAAAATGATTCGAACGCAGCCCATCAGAAAATTGTTGTTGTTGTTGTTGTTTCGTATTTACGTGACTTCCAACCTGAGGCTGGTTCGTCACGGAGACGATCCTACAAATCGAACCCATGGGCTAGGGGGAAGGGGTCCATTGTTCTTCCTACGGTTGGGGGGGAAGAATATTTTTGGTATTTGTTGATTCCGGGTGCGTTGGTTGGGGTTGGCCGGGATTACTCCCACCCCCCCTGTCCTCCCCCACCCCAGGGCCATAGGAATTTAAAAAGAAAGTGAAAAGGAAAAAAAAAAAAAAGGAAAAGTTAAAAAAAAAAAAAACAAAAAATAGGAAAAAAAAACAAAAGGAGGGGGGGGGGCTAAAGGGTGGAACGGTCAAAAATTGGTCAAACATGATTAAGTGCACACTGATTAGTTTATTATATAAATGATCAATCTTTATTTCTTTTTGAAGTTCATTGTCTACAAAACACAGGAAAATTATTTGATTAGGCTTCCGATTTTCCAAATGCGAACTATCGGGCTTTACGTTTCACACCTTCCATCAAGTTTAGTACCACCGTTATATCCACCTTATTTGATGCTGAACGCCAATTTGCCTTGAACTGTTTTTCACTTCCAACTGTTTTTTTGAGTTCTCTTGAGGTTTCTCTTAACGATAGTCAACGATAACAGGGCGCAGTTTCGGCGAGTTTGGAGGATTTTTCTCCCTGGGTACGATTTGCACACGATTTGCAACTAAGTATTTTTTCGGGAACTTTGACATTTTTTTCTGCTTAAACTTATCTTGAACCTTTCCTTTTCCGGTAGCCGTTTAAAACTCTTGACCTAGGAGCTGCTTGAAATCAGCCTTGACGTATGTTTCATCGTCCATTACGACGCAATCAAACATGGTCAACAAACTCGTGTACAACTTACGCGATCTTCATTTGGCTGTTGTGTTTTGCTTATCATTTCGATTTGGTTTCACTATGACCTTATATGTTGACAGTCCGGCTCGTTTCTTTGCTCTTTGCACTGTTGTGTGGGACTTTCGCAATTTGTTTCCGATATATCTGATGAAAAAAAAAAGCAGAACACCAGACTAAAGCGCGAAGCAGAGAAGATTGGGTTGAAGATAAATACGTCCAAAACGAAGAACATGGCAGGCGGAACCGAGCACGACAGGACCCGACTGGGCAGCAGTGTAACGATCGACGGCGATGAGTTCGCGGTAGTCGATGAATTTGTCTATCTCGGCTCACTGGTTACTGCGGACAACGATAACAGCCGTGAGATCCCTACTATGGGCTCCACAAGCAACTGCGGTCAAACAGACTTAGCTCCCGTACGAAGTGCATACTGTACAAAACGCTAATAAGACCGGTTGTTCTCTACGGGCATGAGACGTGGACAATGCTTGAAGAGGACCTGCGAGCACTCGGAGTTTTTGAGCGACGGGTGTTACGAACCATCTTTGGTGGAGTACAGGAGGACGGACTATGGAGGCGAAGGATGAAGTATTCATAAGGTGGCAACAGCTGGAAGGATACGCTGGGCAGGACATGTTGCGAGAATGCCGGGCAACTATCCAGCAAAAATGGTGTTCGACGGGAATCCGGTTGGTACAAGACGACGTGGGGCGCAACGAGCAAGATGGTCAGACCAGGTGGAGCAAAACCTAAGGGGTACAAGGTGCCCAAGGGATTGGAGAGGAGCAACCACGAATCGGGCAATATGGAGGGATATTGTGCATCAGGCTATGTTATAGTATTGTGACGTTATGCCTTGTAAATAAATAAATAATATCTGATTGAAAGGTTGGGATTGCGTTTGAAAATGCTGGCCACTATTGTTCCGGTCGCTGCGGCTTCCTGGTTTCGGTTTACTCCTGATCCCAGCTTCCTGGCAGTCGTCAGACGCTCTCCGAACACTTTTATAACATTCGTCACGGTTGATTTGGCAATATTAAGTAATTTTGCCAAGTCAGCGTGGGAATAATTTGGAGTTTGCTTATGCACGTACAAAATTTTGATACGCTGCTCTTCTTGCTTCGACACCATCTTGACAACTGAATAGAAAATGACAAAAACAAATTAGAGTCAACATTCCGTACGTATACACAGATAAAAAGAAACATTGAATTTTCTGCGTTATCTAATGCACATAGAGGGAATGCTAGATTTGACAGAATATAATAAGATATTCCATGGAAATTTTAGCCCGATAACGCCTGAATCTAGCCTGTTGAATGAAAGATTGCAAACACTGTTGCATGGCGCATGAAAGATTGTGAACAATTTCGTTGTTTACGCCTGCTTTGGCTTGGAATTAAACGAGGGGAAATTTTACGCGCTTGTTAAAATTAATTATTTTTTTCTGTGTACACCTACAAAATGAAGGGTGCCTGCTAAGAAAAAAGTACCCAACGGAGCAGTTAAGTGTGGGAAGCCAAAGTTGGGTATAATCATGTTTACCTACTGTTGGGTACAAATTACTTATTTTAAGTTAGAATTTTACCCAAAAGTAAGTTATTTATACCCAACGGTAGGTAAACATGATTATACCCAACTTTGGCTTCCCACCCTTAACTGCTCCGTTGGGTACTTTTTTCTTAGTGGGTGTTGAAGTTTATTAAATGCACGATTAAAAAAAACTACGTCATATTTGAGTCGACCAAGTTTTGACCGTTCCATCCTTTATTTAAGGGATCTCCCACTTCAAAATATGAAGGGAGTTCACAGTATGAAGAAGAAGAAGTCTTCAGGTAGACAAGGCGATTGAGCGATTGAGCGATTGAGCGATTGAGAGTATAAAAAATAAGAAGTTTAGAGACCATTATCCCGAAAAAGAGACCAGAAAGAAACCAAAACGAGACAAACTAGGAACCTAATGTTGACAAGAAAGTAGATGGATCTACTTTATATATTGAACATGTAGGGTACATATTCCCATATTTAACTCATCGTTCGCGAGTGGATTGGTTTATTTTTTGTATTTGTTATTGAGCGAAGCAAAAAAATATTTTACTCCAATCTCGTGAAACAAGAAAAGAATGAGACACACAAAAATGGTCTCCAAAAATTCAAACTTTCAGGGAATAAACTACAACGTTATGGGTAGGATTCTACTTCGTTCGTTCATTGGATCTCTTCACCATGACCGAATGCCCTCACTTTGCCCTTGACACCACTTGGGGTTTGGGCAATAGTGGGGCCGACTTCTTTTGATACTTTTACCAACTGTTTCATCAAAGCCAGCTCGTTCTCGAATACTTTAGGTGTTTAATGAAGTTTGGCCTTCATGATGGCCCAAAACTTCTCAAACGGTCAACGTTCCGGCGAGTTCGGTGGGTTAAAGTCTCTGGTACAAAGACAACATTGTTTTCTCTGTACCAGTCTAACAACGGCCACGCGTAGTGACAGGATGCCAAATCCGGCCAGAATAGCGTCTCGCCTCCGTGAGACCGCAGGAAGGGCAGTAGGTGCTTCACGTTATAGTTGGGTCATTTCTCCACACCCACAGATGACCTGCTAAGCCAAGAACTTTTTGCGAATTTGTTCCTCTTCCTTACCTCCTCAGGAACGACCAACCGTGATGTGGCAACATAAAACGCCTTCCACGGCAATTGGTTTGTGTCCGCCTAGATGTAAGTCTCGTCGTCCATCACGGTACAGCTACCTGCTGCGGGTTTTGCCTACCGTGTTTTCGTGGGCAAGTTTGATTGTCGTTCCGGTTTGGTGCCTTCCTGACCTTGTAGACGTGGAGTCCGGTCCGTTTCATCGTTTTGGCGACAAACCAGATGGAAGATCTACCTTCTTCGTCACAACGCAGATCGCAAGGTTCGGTCGACGCTTGAACAGATTCAACACCTTCCTTGCCTTCACCGGATTAGCTTTCTTCAGTTTTCTACCGCTGCCTGACCTCCGCTGAGTCGACTGGATCTCCTTGAATGACTTGACTACCCGGGACACCGTCGAATGATGTAATCCTAGGTGTTTTTTGATCCATCTGTGGGACACTGTCAAATTTTCCACGATAGTGCACAACATTTTTTGGTAGATCTCTTCTTGTTCGGACCATCTCTATAAGCATTGATTTGTGATGAATTTTTGCCAACGTAAACATTACACTCTTTGTTTTACTCAAAATTTCATCGATTATTACCCACACGCTAAAAAGTTACGAGCTAATCATTATGTCTCATTTTTTATTTCGAGTACAGTCAAGGCTGGGCTGGTCTTCTGGATAAGCTTCGCAAAGTGATTGATTTATGAAATAGATTTTTGAACTCTATGTTATTTTAATTCTATATGACTTCTTTAAAGCGGCATTAGAAGACATTTGCACTAAATCCAATTGTACAAATGCTTTTTAGAATTCTTCTAAGAACTCTGCGACTTTTTGACAAGAACTTTATGGAGTTCAGGATCACAGGGCAGTCTCTGGAATAATCCGGTCAAATCATAGCATTAGTCAAAGACAATCTTTCAGGTAGTCGGCACGCTTTAAAATTATTATTTTTTCATGATACGTTATTCAATTTGGATTTTGGTCAAAAAACGTAAACAAACATTTATGTAAAATTAAGTGTCCTAAAAACCACACAGACAAAACTCGAAAAAACTTGTTTGATTGAATTGAATTTATTGTCTCTTTTGACTGGTTCTTAAGTTATGATTAAGGCCGCTTGCATGCGTCGGTCCCAGGGCACCAAAATTTACAAGACTTTTTGGTAGTGTGCATTCATTCATTTTGGGCACAGGCCAAACATTTTTTTCTCAAAAAAAAAAAAAAATGTACGGAATAGTATTGGAACGAATGTTATGCTTCAACTGGATTTCGATCCCAAATGGCCTTTTTCATACTACAGGCATACCTCGATATAAAACAACTTTATTTTTCAACTTCTATCGTACCTCTCACGAATGAGAGTTCATTAATACAATTCATTACTGCCAATAGATTGTAAATTGTTTCTCCTATCCAATGGTCCTACTACTTTTCTTGAATAGGGTGCAGTTCGCGAGAAATCGATGAAAATAGTCAGAAAATTAAGTTGCTTTATATCGAGGTACTTTTGAAACCGCCATTACATATTGCGTAGGATAATTTATTTTTAACAGTTTATTAATTGATAATGAATTCTTAGTTTACATAAGAACTGAAATTGAGAAGAACAAAGAGGAGCATTTCTAGGTGAAATCAGCAAAAAAAAAAAATGTCATGATTTTTCTTTCTGAGTTTTTTGTAGGAACTACCATATTTTAATAATATAACTAGATTCTTCAGGTCATTTGAAGTCAAAATATTTTGGGTAAATAACTTTCTAAATATAGCCGTTTTCAAGATAATTTGAGTTATACGTCGACAAAAAAAATTTTTTTTTAAATGAATAGCAATTTTTTTCAGTGCATTATTTTTTTTACAAAGCTTCACAGATTACCTACAACTTTTCATCAGACTTAAGTTTATTAAAATAAACGGTTTTCGAGTTATAATATTTTGAAAATTACACATATGAAAACACTTGAAAATACCCTTTTGAAAAATTACTCTAATTCAAAAATGTTTCTCATACCGAAACCATGTACAATGTTTCATCGAAATCAGAGACAGTAAAGTTGATTTGTTCACTCATTTGGTAGAGAATTGATTATGGTCTCCTTGCCCACAGAATTAATATAACAGCAGCAAAAAAAAAAAAAACAAATATCCAACAGCTTGACGAAAGTACGGATGGCATTTTGCTCTTCAAGCTAATTCACATCTCAAAGTTTTGAGTTCTCTTGTCCCTGTTCACATATCAATCCCATATTTTAATCGTGGTGAGAAAGTTGAAAACTTTCTATCACGCTTTACAAGGAGTAAAAAATTCTGAAAGTCCAATCGATATTTCTGAAAATCGGAAGAGAATGTCCAATCTATTGATACTTTAATATTACTTGGCTTAAAATATTCAAATAGTGAAGAAATTTCAATGATACAACCAATTGAGAATTATTCTCAATAGTGCTTGATGATTAGATAATGAGACGAAAGCTTACGATGGTTCGTTTTGTCTCGTGGCATGCCTTATAATTGTCACAAGACGTCTTACGAGACTTAGGGGTCCTGGTTTTGAGGCTGTGTGGTTCATAAAAACCGAAATTTATAATATTCTCACAAAACAAGGCCCGAGCAAAGATTTATACTAAATTAATATCAAATCTTAATACCAGATTATTACATTTGAACACTGAAAATGTTATAAATGAGGCTGAATAAACAGCCAAAAAAACAGAAGAAATAACACAAAACTAGTCGTTGGATATCAGAATATTAACAAGTTTGATTATCATTGAGTTTATCATGATAACAAATTCTGAAATTTAAACAAATTCATTGAAAATTTTCAAAATACGTTATCGTTTTGATATGAAATTCTCATCTTAATAACAGAAAATTTCTTGTTCAGAACGTATGGGTGATTTCTATAGTTTTGTATTTAACTTGTTTCGTTTCACTTTGATTGCTGTTTGTTGTATTCTCCCAATGCGCAGAGTAACGACCTATGACGAAATTTATCAGATGCAGATAATTTCCCATCAACATGAGCGGCTCTAGGAGTGGACAGTAATTTATTGCTAGAACTAAGAGAATTGGAGAAAAAACTTTTATTTTTCCTTTTCGGGTAAGGGGGGGCTTTGAAAATTGAAAAATACAATTTAAAAAAAAAAAGAAAAAAAAAAATTTTTTTGTGGTTGTTGGGGGGGTTGGGGAAAAAAAAAAAAACTTTTTTTGCGGCCGGTTTTTTTGGCGGAAAAGAGAGGGGCGGCGAAAAAAAAAGGGTTTTTTTTTTTTTTTTTTTTTTATTTTTATTGTTTCCATGCTCAAACCAAAAAATATACATATTTTTTTTTTTTTATTTTTTTAAATCATTTATTTGTACAGGCTCAATCGAATTAACTTTACAGAGCCAAGTTTTCATATTTATATGCATCAATTATCTTAAAACTAACGTTAAGGGGATATAACCGATTACTCGCGGCCGTCTCGAAGTTAATAGGAATAACAATTGTACGGATGGGAAGATGGGCGGGAATTTGAAGTGTGGTTTACAAAGCACGTTTATTTTAAATTCGGAATTAGCTAAAAACTTATAACTATACAACTTTTGGTTTTCTTTTGACTTGAACATTTTTGAGAAAGGAAAAAAAACACACAAACACAGATAAAAAAAACTTAAAGTCAAAGACACATAAATGAGCTTCATAAACTCCAGATCACGTAGAGCCAAAATATCTCGAACCGATACATTGGGTTGTCTACCTCGAGCCAGAAGGGAATCATAAAGCTCAGATCTGACTCCACGATGCTCGGCACATGACCAAACAATGTGATCTGCGTCCTGGTAACCTTGTCCACATTCACAGAGGTTGCTGACGCTCAGCCCAACTCGGAATAAATGAGCGTTCAAAGAATATTGATTAAACATGAGGCGAGACATGGCACGAATGAAGTCTCGACCCACATCCATCCCCCCAAACCAAAATTTCTTCAACACCTTTGGGATAATAGAATATTGCCATCGCCCCAAATCTCCTTTACTACATTTATACTGCCAGCTGACGAGTGACTGTTGACGAAAAATAGCAAAAAAATCATTGAAGACGATTTGTCGGTCGTAAATATCGCCTTCTATAGCGCCCACCTTTGCAAGCGAGTCCGCTTTCTCATTGCCCAGAATTGAACAATGAGATACAAAGGTGATGATAAAATAACACGAAGATAAAGCATGAGTCATGAGAAAATACAAGGAGTGCTTTACCGGACTCAAGGTGCGAATAGCCTCTATTGAACTGAGACTATCCGTGAAAATGAAATACTGATCCGGTGTTAGTGAGGCAACCATTTCTAGCGTAAAGTGTATTGCCGCTAATTCAGTTACATATACGGAACAAGGAGCTCGAATTTTACGATTGGCGCTATGAATTTCATTAGATATACCAAAGCCTGCTGACTCTTCTATCAATGATCCGTCAGTGAAGAACGATTTAGTGGAATCAACTTGGCCAAACTTTGCAGCAAATATCACCGGAGCAATCATAGGACTATCTAGGAGCTTCATGGATAAATCAAAATGAGCCGAACTGTCGAAGTCGGAGAAGCAAACACGATTGGAAATATTCGACGAAGGGCTGACATCCTGCGTTATGTACAAATGGTACAAAGTCATGAAGCGATTTTGAGGATTCAACTCGAGAAGCTTCTCAAAGTTTTCGATTACCTGGGGGTTCATACCTTCACAACTGGTGAGGAGCCGGAGAGATTACTCT
Source organism: Aedes koreicus (assembly GCA_024533555.2). Classification (NCBI taxonomy): domain Eukaryota; kingdom Metazoa; phylum Arthropoda; class Insecta; order Diptera; family Culicidae; genus Aedes; species Aedes koreicus. The sequence continues at coordinate 220,802 of JAHHFK020002146.1, forward strand.
GTAAACCGATGGCAACATGCCAGCCAGCACTTCAAGACTCATCGTATGAGTCGAGTGCATGCAACCTAACGCGATACGAAGACACAGATACTAAATACGTTCCAGTTTGATGATGTGCGACCGAGCCGCTGACTGAAAACAAAAACTACCGTATTCTATAACCGACGAAATCGTTGTCCGGTACAACGTTAGAAGATCTTATGGATGCGCTCCCCAGCAGGTCCCGGTAATTGTTCGAAGAAAGTTGATCTTTTGTTGGCATTTTCGCTTCAGATACTCAATGTGGGATCTCCAGGTGCGTTTTGAATCGAACCAGACCCCAAGATATTTAAAGGACATAGAATGAGTTATCGGCTTGCCTCAAATTTGAAGCTTTGGTTGTGCAGGGTTATGCTTCCTAGAAAAAACTACCAACTCATTTTTCTCCGTAGAGAATTCGATACCTAGCTTGAGAGCCCAAGAAGACAAATTGTCTAAGGTATCCCGTAACGGCCCTTGCAGATCGACCCCATTGAGTCCCGTGACAGACACTACGCCGGCATCTGCAAGTTGTCTCAACGTACAGTTGTCACTTATGCCTGGGACAGACATACAACGTACAGCGTTGTACTCCTTTAGTCTAGTACGTGTTTTTCTGTACTGGATTAAAGTATTTGACAGTTCGTACAACGGTCAGCGTTGTATGTCTGTCATAAGTATTAGACAACCGTCAATGTCTTTGACATAAAAATTATACAAAAGAGAACTTAAAAATGATCCCTGGTGCAATCATCGAATATAACGGCTTACATTGTATATCTCAAAAGAACTGCTAATGTTATCTTTTTTCCCTAAAGGTTATTCAAAATTTATTCAGCCAGTTTGAATGAAAGCAGCAATAAGTGAGATAACCTGAATCTCGGATAATGAAAAACAACTGTTGGCAACGTTTGTCCTCAATAGGACATATGTTAGAAGTGCCATAATAGAGATGACAGCAGATTATAACTTTGGAATAACAAAAAAAAAATCAAAAGTGAATAGTGAGTTAAGCCAGTTATACAGTTGCCGAAGGTCTTTTCGACACAATGCAGATTTTACCCAGAATCAGCTTTGTAAATTTATGATGGAATACATTTAGTCGAAATGCCTATTTTTAAGAAGAGTCAGATTTCACCTCAGGTGATTTACTTCGAGGTTTTTATTCATCCGTCTACCGCCGTAGGAACAAGTGATTAGCCCGTGCTGCGATGGAGGGGTGATTCATGAAAGCATTCAATTAAGATACGGCAGCTCTCGTAATCTATATCTGGGCAACGAATAGACGGCCACAGAGCAAAATAGCCGGTTGTTTACAGCGTGGAAATATTGCCAAAAACCGGAGCGATAGTAATGGAGACAATGGATACGCTAAATGATAGGTCGGAATCAACTGCGAAAACGGAAGGAAAGTGAGTATAAAGGTTTTTTTTTTTGATAATACATGTTTTTGTTTGCACAATGGTCGATTTGATTGAGTTCAATATCCATTTCCATAATATCCCTAGCTTATAGCGAGGCGCAAATTTGTTATCGTATGATTGAGTCAGGCTTTTTGTTGAGCTTTCCGAAAATGTGAAGCATATGTAATTGCTACCTTCAGAAGGTAGCTATCAGATGATCTTCTACCGGTTGTGAAGAAATTGTGGCGACGGTCTACATTTTTGTTCTTACCGTTGTTGAAGAAATGTTTTTCAAATATTTCAGGAATTAGAATAAATTTTACTATCAATATAACCATATTTCCATCATTCACGCTGACAGAAGCTGTTATTAAAAATGACCCTGCTGATTCAATCTTCACTGCATTCGTCCTTTTGTGCTCATTAATTGCATAGATGCCGCAATCGGCGGCAAATGAAAGGGATGACTGGCTCAAACCAAACACTCTTTGCTTACAGTATGCATCTCAAACCACAAAGGCAAAGATTTTACAGTCGCTTGGTCAGCCAGCACACAACAGATCAAATTTGTGCTGACATGTACAGTTTCATGCTCCCCGGGTGGAATTTGTTTTCGTCATGTTTTATCTGCAAGGCAGATCACTGGAATTCCTCAATCGCTTACTTCTAGTATCTATGAGTCATTCTTCCAATTTGTTGCGGAACGACATAAAGGAAGCCGAGTTGAAAAGTGCATTCATGATGCAGGTGCACACATTTCAATTCGATGTCACTCAACTGCAGCCGGAGTATAGTTGTGTGAGTCATCGCGACTAGAAACATATAAGAAATGGAAAACATTTATTGGATTTTTTTATACAAGTTTCGAAACATATCAACAAACAGCTTTTGAAACATTTTTGTCCGCGTCATATCATCTTGATAGATACTTCACAATACTCACATCCAAAGGTATCATGTGACATGAAATAAATAATCATATTAAACCCGTGGACCGTTTGTTCTCAAAACCGTGCGGGTGCCAAAACTATCATCCATAAATTATTCCGAACGGTTTGCTATCTGCCATGGGTCTTTCCGGTGCTAAATTTGAGCCAACGCGTGCCCAGCGCTTCACGGAGAATGCAGTTCAGATTTATGGGCCACATGGTTGGAAGACGGCGAACGAACAGCTGATTGAATAAATTGCCATCATCGCTAAGTGGTTTCCGTGGTGTAGTGGTTATCACATCCGCCTAACACGCGGAAGGCCCCCGGTTCGATCCCGGGCGGAAACACGATACTCTTTTTTTTAACTACGTGAAGTTCGTTGAGGTGAAATGAAAGAAAACCTTTCATCAAGTTTATTTGATCCCTTTTGCTTGTTTTACTTAGTGGCGTATTCGAATGATTGCCTTTTATTTATTTTCTCAATTCGTAGACTGCTCGCCTTCTAGAAGTGAATGCTTTCAGATAGCAAAGCGAACAACCGAATTGCACAGTGTTTTTCTGTGCCATCCGAGTGGAATTAAATTTAACCCAGCCTACCAGACCCAACCCAATGCGAACGAAAACGGGTACTGCGAGTGAAGGCGAAAAAAGCATAGCAGGACGGCGTGTTTTGGATCTACTAAAATAGCGAGCTGTTTTTGCTGACCGGCTGGCTGGCACAGAAGGCCTAAAATTAATCACATCACGGCATTTGACCGACTTTTGTTCACTGTCTTGCCTCTAACATTGCCACAGTTTCCGTGGTGTAGTGGTTATCACATCCGCCTAACACGCGGAAGGCCCCCGGTTCGATCCCGGGCGGAAACACAATACTTTTTTTTACTTCACTTCTACTCGGAACAATTTACTCCGGGCTAGAGAGTTCTTTATGGCATCTGCAGTGTGTGACTGAACTGTGAATAGTTTCGGAAGAAAAAACTTTTCCTCGGTCGCCAATTTATTCGTCTAGACTGGGTCCCGTTTCTGCAGCCATATGATTGCAATGTCAGCAGTGGGTTAGTCTTTTCTCCCCAAGGTTCCCTGGGGCAAGGACACTATGCAAGCTAATATTTGTCGGGAAGGGTGAATAGTTTTGTAAAATTTATACCGTTCTGCAGTTTCAACTTCTGCAACTGGGAACGATTGGGAGAGGTTTGCAATGGCGGAATTGGCAAATGCGATAAAGTGTTAGAATGGGTGAAATCACAAATTTTTTGGTTGTAGGGTAGAGAGTTGTAAATTTGGCACTCGTGTAATTTAAGCTCTCTCTACCATATGCATAAGGAGTGTATTGCAAAGTAGCTGTACATATTTTAAGGAATGATATAAAACTGAAGACAATTCGCCAATTTTGAAAGCAATATATTTTATTATAGCTTAACATGTTAAACAGTTAATTCAACTAACAAACAAATAAGAATGCAGATTTCGGTACTTAAACCTTTATACAACCAAGTTCTGCACAGTGGTTTTTGTACACTTCCTGGACGCTGCAGACCAGTTTTTTTTAAGCGTTACATGTTGTGGGCCACTGCACCTGCCTTTTTCTGAGGTTCCGCTTGACGATTGCCCAGTATCTTGGAAAAATGATATTTCTAAGGTACGTTACATGAAAACCACATCACTTTGCTAAACTTTACCTCATTTTTAATTACAACAACAACAATCTTATGGGCCAAATAATGCGAAGTCAAGTTAACTTTCCTGGTTCTGGATGATTTCATCAAATTTCTTAATTATGCCAAAACATTAGGGGAGGTCGTCTTACTTTCTAAAGACACAAACCTTCGATGGATATGGATGTTATGTCAGTCTATAAGCACCATACACACCAATTTACCATTTTTTAATCATCTAGTTTATATTTAAATTTCAAATTGTGAGTTCTTTAGTTGGAAAGGCATTGAAAAAATGCATCCAAATCTGCGTAACATCATCGAAACCGAGATCAAAACATTGAAATTAGAAAGCTATGATTTCGAAGAACTATTTGGTAAGTAAAATATAGTGAAAAAAAACATTTGATTTTTGTAGGTTGATGTTTCAAGACGAGAAAATGGCAGATTCAGTTGAAGTAAACTGGTACTGTATTTTACTTTTACTTTTTATTGGATTAGCATTTTATTTTATGTACCTTCATATGAGCAATACTAAATTTAAAAAATCGATGGATCGATAGGTACCTGAAGTATTCTCCTCAGACTAATATCGCAGATTGTGAATGTAAGCGAAGATTGAAAATCTTTATTATCTTTAATGCATTAATCAATATTTACATGTCCGAAGAAGTTGCCTCAGCTTTGTTTTTATTCAAGATTTTTTTTAGTAAACATGGCACTGATACTACAGCAGCGCCAAAAAATTGCAGGTAAAACAGCTAATTACGAGGATTGTGGGTTTGCTGATCGTTCAGCAATTCACAAGCAAGTTGCTGTCAATTTCATGAAATTGATTTTTTGCTGGTATAACAGTAACATTTCTTTTGCTGCATATATTGCTGGTTTTACAGCTTGGCAAAATCCAGCAAAATTTTGCTGATTTCCATCGAAAAAAAATGAGTGTGTACTTATTGTGTTTTTTCGTGGATGTAACTTTAGACACTCCATTTTGAGCGATATTTGCAATAGTCAACACATAATTTCACAATACAAATTAAAATTGATCTACTTTAAAACACCTTCACATATGATCGATCGGCCACTTAATTTCAAACCATTAGAATTCCTAGTAAATAGATATTGTAATACTTCGGTTTTGGTTTGGATTAATCATTTGAAAAATATATAACTACATACTAATACATTTTCATTACATTGTTTAGCAATACAAGCATTGGAAAACTAACGGAAACTTCGCTTGATCACTTTTCAAAAAATAAAAATTCGAAAACTGAAACACTTTTTCAAACTATCACTAGTAAACGCGAGCAAATTCCACTAGAAAAAGCTCTCTTTCGTCTGCGACTTTCAGACTTCTTCAGTGTCGAGTGCTCGACTTACGACGTTGAGAGAATACTCATAAAAGGGTGAACTCTGGTTAAATTGCCTAAAATAGGTAAATTTCCTTACGTTGAAGGGATCCGATATTCAGAAAATGTTGAATTGATGAAAAATTACAGGATCTTTTCTCAGTGTATATTATTTTCTAGAAATTATGTTTACATTTTCTTGAACTTCTTCTTCAAGCTCGATTCAAAGTAAATCTGAACGCACGGTTTAATACACCACCGCGTCCTGAAATTAGGGATCATGGAACTTGAGAAAAGAAAATTAATTGTGCACAAACATCTAGAGAATCCTTCGTGGTCTGGCTCAAAAATAGCAAAAGTGTTAAAATTCCCAAAGTCAACGGTGTGTCTTGTAATCAAAAAATCGTTACAAGGATAATCTGAGTGTGGATAGAGCACAGCACTAGGGGCACTAGGGACAAAGAGCTGAGGACAAAGGTGTTGAGGTACGTGAAAGGCAACCCAGGTGTCTCCATACGTGATTTGGCAAAGACATACGATTCCAACTTTTTCACCGTGCGTAACATCCTTTCAAGAGAAGGATATATGTCTTTTTGTGCCAGTAAACATCCGAATCGCTCCCTGAAACAAAATTTAGTTGCCAAACAGTGAGCACGATTACTATACGAACGTATTTAATGGATGAAGAAACATATGTCAAAATGGATTATAAACAAATCCCCAGACGAAAATTTTACCTGGCAACTGGTCGTGGGGATGTCCATTCCAGGTATAAATTTATTTTTGCTGATAAGTTTGCTCGGAAACTAGTTATTCAGCAAGAAATCTGCAGCTGTGGTCTTAAAACCAAGGTTTTCATCACATCTCACACAATGACGTCAAAGGTTTACATTAAAAAGTGTCTGATGTGTGGATTTTACCCTTCATTCGGCAACACAAGACCAACGTTATGTTTTGGCCGGATCTAGCCAGCTGCCACTACTCTAAGGAGGTACTAGAATGGTATGCTGCAAACAATGTTAATTTCGTCGCCAAAGAGATTAATCCTCCGAATTGCCCTGAGTTCAGACCGATCGAAAAATATTGGGCAATTGTCAAGCGAAAACTTTGAGGATGCGGTAAAGAAGTGACAAATGCACAACAAATGCGTTCAAAGTGGAATAAGTTCGCGGGTACAGTGTCACCAGCGACTGTGCAGATCATGATGGAATCGATCACAAGTAAAGAGCGACAGTTCATTCGAAATAGTGAAATTTTATAGTTTGTTATATATCGTTTGAAAGCTGAATAAATACCCTTTTGCTTGAAGTTTTGATCCACCATGTATGGTGTTTAATTCTTGAGTTATGATCACTTGAATGCGTCCAAATTTACTTTGAATCGGGCTTTAGGCGCAATTTCAATGCAACCGGATTTTGAGCCAGGATTTGTTTTATACAAAACGGAGATCGCTATTCTGGCCATTTTCTTCAGGTTATTCCTGAAAATTGTCAGAAAATGCATTTCTTATACTTATTTGTTCGGTCAGCACATCTTTTGGAGTTAAGAAATCATCAGAAACTGCAGGAATTTACCTTACATCATTTTTTTTTCAATGACTGCATGGTTTAGGAATTTACCTGAAAGAAAACAAAAGAAAAAATATGTTAAAATTAGTAGGGTTTATGTTGCTGTGTTGCTATATATAATAAACATGGAATCTCAAAATGGGAACTCAGTAATCTGGCTAAATGACATTAGTTCGTTGCGTCCATATGAATAGCGAGCCCATTTTGATCTCCAAAAGTTCCGAATTTTCAATTCTAGTGCAACAAAAATATGTTCATTTTGAATTGGAAATGTGATACTTATTTTATGAATAGCCTGGAATTTGTTATTGCTTATTTTTTAATAATGTTGAAAAGTTTTCATTTCAAAATGGGAATCATTAATTTTTCCATAGTTAATTAAGAATGTTATATTCCATATTTTTAATTGCTATTCTGGTTGCTTTTCAAAGATTTTTATAGCAATTTATGCCATTTTTTAGAAAACTTCTGGTTTTCTTCTCTTGCGTTTTGGAATATTTTTGTGCAAATGTTTGCTTTTCTATGGAAGGTTTCGATTTTTTATTGGAATTGTGTAATTTCGATTTTTATTGTTGCTTGAACATAATTTAATAATTTAAAGTGTCCATGTGGTTATCGGTAATTTAGCGTTTTTCTATAGATATTTTCAATTTCTTAAGTAATTTACTGGTAAATTTAAGATTTTTTTAATGTAAATTTTCATTCTTTATGATTCGTTTGTATTTGAGTCTTCTTTTAACCTTTCCTGGGGTGATTGTTTGAGTTTTATTGATATCACCCATTATTACACGAGTAGCACACTTCTGTCAGGAATTGTTGTAACGTTTTGCTTTTTTTGTAGTTAATTATATAATCACAAATTAAACAAGTCTGAAATTTTTAATGAATGTAATGACGTTTTCATAATATCTTAAAAGGCTTATAAAATCGAACTATCCTTGTGCCCAATTCGCGTTTATGGAGCATGTTATAAAAGCTTATATATTATTACTTTTATAGCATGGTGCTGAATTTGCAATAGGCGGTTTAAAATCGCCATGCCATACGAATCACTTGGCGCGGTTTTTAAATAATGCTTCTAAAGAACATTTAAAGAGTAGTCATTTTTGAATAGTTGGACAGGGCTTCGATATGAAAAGAGGCACAGTTTCTTAGCGCAGACAGTTTCTCCACTAAATCATTTCGCTAATGGTTCGGCTGCGTTTTTATTTTAAAATATCTTATGTGGATTGAAATGCAACTTAAAGGTTAAATTGGTGAGTGAATTTACAAAATTTTAAATGGTGTTAAACGTTGGTATTTCTTTCCTTGCTTAGTGGACTGAAGTTCCTTCGAGGTGTAAGCCGCGAACTCCATCAAAGGATCATCGAGACCAGTGTGTACCGTGAAGGCCCGCCTCAAGAAGGTAGTTATTCGGAAAAGTGAGTGAAGTCGCCCAAACCAGTTACAGCGAAGAATCTCTCATCGGTCGTCGGTAGTCCAAAGCCGAAGGTAAGGTCCTTTTTCGTCATTTTTGATGTAGACCGAAGCATTCCGTCAATTGCACCCTTTCGAATCCAATCCAATCCGAAGGATAGTGATTTCGCTGATCCACTCTCGGTGGAGCGGAGCGGTACGCGATGTCGGGAAACTTCCGTTCAAGCCGCCACTCCCTTCGCATCTCTAGTCTGGCCATAATACACACGGGTCATTTCATTGTTGCGCTCCAAATTGCAGCGTTGTGATCCCGGTGGCAGCCATTATCGTTTTCCCATCGAGCAAGCCGCAACAGAGTCGTCGAAGTTCCAACGAGCATGTTTGCTCTTGTTTTCCATTTTCGTCAAAACCGTCCAGCACGAATAAACATTACTACTGATAGCAATGATTTCGAGTTAGTTCAGTTTTGTTACGTTGAACGTCAGTTGTTTGGAATAACGTTGGCATTTTAAAAAAATGGATTTTTCATGGGTTTAGCTTCACCCGCACTGACGAAACTGGGGGCCGTGAGCAGCAAGTACCGAGGACAAGGGAGGAAAAATTTTGCGGGGGGGAAAAAAAGGAAGTACCCAGGGCTGGTAGCGGATGTATGGATAAATAATAGTGACTTTAGTGACTAAAATAATAAAAATAGTGACCAAATAGTGACCAAATAGTGACTTCCAAATTTTAGTATTTTTTTAATCTTTTATACATTTGTTGTATAAGTACAGTAAAAATGAACTAAGTGATCACCCCCGTTTGAAAAAATGAATACTACTGCGGCGCAGTATCACTTTTTGGGTTTTTTTTTTGTAAAGAAGCCTGTAATCAAGTGACTTTTTTGCTCAACGACCTCCTGCCTTGGTCCGCAGCTCGTTTTCGCGGAGACGGGTCTATACGTACGGTTGAAACGCCTTCCACCATGGCCTGTGCTAGAATTACTTCTGACTTCACTACCTTAATCACCTGAGGGTATTTAGGCTCACCTACAGCCGTTTTCTTAGTAAACAACTGGTTCCAATACTCCACAATTCTGTACTCTGTACTCAAGGTCAGCACCTAGCATTTTAACAAGTTCCATTCGTCAATAAGAAGATCATAGTTGACCTGAATCAACTGAAGTAACTTGGCGATTTTCACAATATACTTGGAGCTTTCACTGGATGCAACGGCTGGAGGGTTGAGGCATTGGCAATATTTTATAAACGAGTTCTGCAAACCAGACTTTTGACGTAGGACTACGTCTTCGTTATCTATACTGGCTTACAATTAATTAAAAAATCGCATTGCGACCGTCACGAAAAGTGGTCAGGTTTTGAGTATCTCAGTCATTTCTCAAAAGATTTTCAAAAAATTTACAGCAAGATAGGAAGTATTTCTACGCATCAATTTCAATACAGAACATTGTTGATTACGGATCACATACTTTCATAAATGTTAAACCTTGCCTTAAAAAGTATACACTATGACATAAACGGAGATGATCTAGGTCATCCCAACTGTCCTTGAGTTTAGAACATAAGATCTACAGTAACAGTAGGTGTTTGGAGTGTGCAAAGGGACGATATGTATTTAACCATATTGATTGAATAGTGTGGAAGGCCAACATACATAATGTGACAATCTTGGGATATTCTAGGTACTCCAAGCTGTCCTTAAGTCCAAAACATAAGATCTACAGTTGTAACAGTAGTTCTTTGAGCTTTCTATGGTGACCACATGTATTCAAATATATTCAATGAATCTTTTGGAAGGTCAACAGTCATTATTTTATAACTTTGAGATCCTCTAGGTAATCCAAACCATCCTGGAGTTCAGAACTTGAAATTTGCGGTAGTAACAGTACGTTTTTGGGCTATTCAAAGTTACGTCACGTATTCCAGTATATTCAGTGAATATTTTCGAACGTAAAAATACACAAGAAGATAATCTTGGGATAGTCTAGGTCATCCAAACTGTCTTGGCGTTCAGAACTTAAGATTTACAGTTGTAACAGTACATTTTAGTCAATACAAAGCTACAATAAATATTCAAACATTTTCAATTAATATTCTTAAATTTAAAAAACATCATAATCGAATATGAAATGTTCTAGGTCATCCAAACTATCCTTGAGATCAGAACATAGGACCTACAGTTGTAACAACAGCTTTCGGGGCTGTGCAAAGCTACGAAGTGTATTGAAACATATTCATTGAATATTTTGGAACAGACATTATCAGATAATCTTCGGATGTTCTAGGTTATCCAAACTTTCCTGGAATTTCAAACCTAAAAACTACAGCTGAAGATTTTAAGTCTTGAATTGTAGCTTAAAATCTACAGCTGTTTGGACTAAACAAAGTAACAATATGTATTTGACTGAATTAAGTGAGTCTTTTGAAAGGTCAACCGATATAACGAGATATCTTGGGATGTTATAGGTCATCAAAACTGCCCTTGAGTTCAGAATTTAGGATCTATAGTCGTAAAGTTAGCTTTATAATCTATGAAAGGTGACGATATGCATTCAAACACATTCAGTGAAGCTTCTGTAAGCTCACCAGTTATTATCAGATTATCTCGGGATGTCCAGGTTCATAAAAACTGACCTTGAGTTCCGAACTTAAGACATACGGTAGTAACCGTAGCCTTTTGGGCTTTGCAAAGCTACGATAAATATTAAAACATATTCAATGAATTTTCTGAAACGTCCACATACATCATAGGATAACCTTGTTAGTTTCAGGTCATTCAAACTGTCCTTCAAAACTTAAGGTCTACAATTGTAACAATAGCTTTATGGGCTATACAAAGTTAAGTTAGTTTGTTTGACATAGAATATCCCAATATTATCTCATAATGTCAGTTGGTCTTCCAGGACATTCACTGAATATGTTTGAATGTACTTATCATAACAATGAATAGCAGATAAAGCTACTGTTACAACTGAAGATCTTAAGTTCTGAACTCTTGGGCAGTTCGAACGACCCAGCACATCTCAAAAATATATTTCCTACTTTTTTCAATCATTTAATGTTATTGAGCACCAAATCAATCAGAATTCACCAAATTGCTTGTATAAATTAGGCCTGAAAGGGTCTATTCAAAGAACATTGAGTTGTACCATCTAAATGGCTTACATTTGGTATCGCAGTTCTACGTCATCATTTCGAACAACGTAATGGGACTGTACTTTGTAATTTTTGATTACGTGCTTACCAGCAGCAACGTTATGCTTATTTGCATTGTTGAAAAAGAGGAGTTTGTCGATCTCCTTTAATTTGTCCAGCTCTGCCATTGCTTCCTCCCCAACATAAACTTTTTCCGCTGGTAGCAAGTTCTCAATATTGTCCAAAATGTCCTCTGAAAGTGAAGTATTCGCGGGCCACACATTGGGCTTACAAACTCGACCGAGGATGGTTCGCACCAACCTTTCCAGATCAGCGTACATTAGATGTATGAGTGGTTCTTCCCTCTAGAAGAATCCCTAGAAAATAGCATTGAAATAGATCAGTATGCTTATCAATAGCTCATAAACTTTATCAAAAAATTTAGATCAAATTCTACCAAACAAGTTTTACAACTTTGCCAAGAAACATTCGTTTTAACAGCAGTCAATCAAAGTCAGAATAAACTTAAATAATTGATGAATTATGATTTTTTTTTTTGAATCTACTGTATCATAAACTAAGAATATTTATCTCAGAAATTTCATTAAAAAAGTATAAAATTTCAATATACGAGTTTTAATGGAACTTTGAAATCATAACGCTTTTATAAACTGGTCGAATTGCACTGTATCCCGATTTCACTTATGATCGAATTGAGTTCACTGGATACGAACAATCAAATCTAGATTCAGAATTACTAAGCGAGTAACCGAAAATAAGTCCTTTATCTGATTTACAATTCTTCCCCACTTTTCTCGACAATTTGGATTCCAAACGAGTAGTCCGCTTTTGAAAAAACTGAATCTAACAAAATATTTTTGAAAAAATGTGAGTGTAAATCAAAAATGACTTGATTCTTTTGATAAATATATTGCATATTGAATAAACGTTTTAAGTGTTTTACTCCTATACCATTCGATTCGTCGTGGGGTTCACTGAGTTTATATGTATAGAAGTATGAAAAAATATTATGAAATACCTGGAAAATTGAAAAATGATGAAAGATGATGTAATATGGGACCACGTGCGTCGCATTCAAGCTAATATAGAGTGCTGTGACCGACCAGCGCTCTGCATTTGACAAGTTCAATTGAGGTAGAGGCGGGACAGCGTTCGCCAGGGCATCTAGTTTTTTGGTGTATATTTTGCGACTTTTATATAGTGTAACCAGAACGCTTAATTTGGTTGACTATTGAACAATAGGTACAAGTGATTTTTTAAACTTTTTACAATCGGCGGTGCGAAAATAGTGACTTTAGTGACCATTTTCCTGAAAATAGTGACTTTAGTGACTTTTGGATGCGAATAGTGACTTTTTAGTGACTAGACTCAAAATAGTGACCAAGTCACTAAAAAGTGACCTGCTACCAGCCCTGCGCGGTGAAAAGAATGTGGGATGGTAAAAGGGAGGAAGGGGGAGAAAAATGGTGGGGGGACGGCGAACCCGCTCAACGTCACCCAGCTGCGTCCCATCGAGAATTTCTTTGCCAACCTGAAGCGTAAGATCTACTCCAACAATTTTGCCGCGAAAACTGAGAAGGAATTGATAAATAGAACGAAGAAAGAACTAAAAAACATGCCTACACGCATGTTTTCGTCTGCCATGGCGAATGATCCGGTTAACTGCCGGAAGGCCGCTCGCAAGGGCGTAGAATTTTTTTGCAAGTAAGCTTAAATAATTACCTTCCGTGGGAAATGTATCATAAGCAATTATCTGTCTTAGCTTTTTTTATCACCATCCGAAAAAAGTCCATCTTTTTTTAATGCAAACGTTAAACGACTCACTAATTTCGGCAGCTTAATTCGTTCGTTACTCAATTGAGTAGATTTTCTTTTGCGGTCCTTAAGGTCCTTAAAGCTGATTAAGGGAAGGGAGATTAATGTCACATATTTTTTCCATTAGCCGGTCAAGAGTGTCCCCTTAGCCAAACAGTCTCTAAATAAACGTGACCGGTGGTCACTCTTTGAGAGTGGCGCTTAAGCTTAACTAAACTCAGCAATTCGTGAACGGTAAAATTGTTCAAACATTGTTTAAACATGATTGTCACTGAAGTAAGATATACCACACAACACTAAAGCAATGCTGGAATATATTGGGCGAACTACAGATAACTTGGGCGATATTCAATGCTCTTTCAATGCCTTTAAAGACGACATACGAGTGTTAGTTTTTGAAGAAGTTCTGATAGCTTCGAAGACTTCAGTAGAGTTCTGAATGAGTTCGCAGCTCGAAAAAGTAGTGTGAATTTCTGTTCAATATCATGCACATTAATGAACCGTTACAAAACATACAAATTTACATTATAAATTGTATAATATTCTGGGCCAGTCCATGATATATAATTTTACATGGTCTGATATTTACATCACAAAGAAAATTCCTATTTTTTTCTGTGCACATACATTCACAACAAACGTAAAATGAACGATTCTTCCAAACACAGCGGTAGAAAGTACTGAATTTTCCTAGAATTCTTTTCTTTACATGCACATTTTCCGGATTTTCGGAAACTACCGTTTTTTGGTAATCCTGTTTTTTGCTTCTATGGATCTTTTTTCCTATATTCAGAATTTTAAACAGTATCTTTTGACGTAGGACTACGTCTTTGTTTTCTATACTGGGGTACAATTTAAAAAAAAAATCACATTGCGACCGTCACGAAAAGTGGTCAGGTTTTGAGCGTTAATATCTCAGCCATTTCTAAAAAGATTTTCAAAATTTTGGCACCAGTCGATTGGAAATATTTCTACGCATCAACTTCTATAGAAAAAAAAATCTGATTTTGGGACACATACTATTGAAAAAATTACAAATGTTAAGCCATGTCTTAAAAAGTATATTAACCCTTTCAGCCCTAAGGGATCATATATGACCCCCAAAGAAAAATGACTGTGGAAATCTCAAACTGAATAAAAGTGTACACAGTCTTCAGAAAATTTGTTCTTCATCAATGCTTATATCTGGCAAATATAAAAACATATGATTATAAGGCCAGAACATCCTGAATATGAAGCAGTTTAGGAAGAAAAAATATAAGCCTTATTAATAGTGTAAAGCGTTGTTTACACATATGCTTACGTAATTTTAAATTCTTGTTGATAAACGTTAAATATTTTTGTTTTTTCTGGGATGTTCTAGGTTATCCAATATGTACTTGAATTCAGAACTTAAGATCTACAGTTGTAACAGTAGGTTTTAGGGCTATATAAGATTACGATTACGAGATAACGAGTCTTCTGTAGTCTTCTGTATTCAAAAGCAATATAACATATTCTAGGTCATCCAAACTATCCTTGCGATCAGAACATAGGACCTACAGTTGTAACAAAAGCTTTCTGGGCTATGAAAAGCTACGATGTATATTGAAACATTTTCATTGAATATCTTGGAAGAACAACAGATATTATGAGATAATTTTCTAACCTATCCTGGAATTCAAAACATAAAATCTACAGCTGTAACTAGCTTTCTGAACCAAATAAAGTAACAATATGTATTTGACCAAATTAAGTGAGCCTTCTGGAAGATAAGATATTATGAGATATCTTGGAATGTTCTTAATCACCAAAACTGCCCTTGAGTTCAGAAGTTAGGATCTACAGCCGTAACAGTAGCTTTATAACCTATGAAAGGTGACGATATGCCTTCAAAAAAAATCAGTGAATCTTTTGTATGGTCACCAGTCATTATCAAATTATCTATGGATGTTCATGTTCAAAAGAACTAAACTTGAGTTCAGAACTTAAGATATACAGTCGTTACCGTAGCCTTTTGGGCTATACAAAGCTACGATAAATATTCAAACATATACAATAAATATTCTGAAACGTCCATAGATTTCATGGGATAAACTTGTTAGTTTCAGGTCATTCAAGCTGTCCTTAAATACTTAAGGTCTGCATTTGTAACAGTAGCTTTATGGGCTATGCAAAGTTATATTAGTTTGTTCGGCATAGAATATCCCAATATTATCTCATAATGTTTGTTGGTCTTCCATGACATTCATTGAATATGTTTGAATACATATCATAACATTGGATAGCGGATACATTTACTGTTACAACTATAGATCTTAATTTCCGAACCCCAGGACAGTTTGGACAACCTAGCACAACTCAAAAAAATATTTCCTACTTTCTTCAATAATTTATATGTTATTGAGCCAAATTGCTTGTATAATAGCGTTTGAAAAAATTTAGGCCTGAAAGGCTTAATTCAAAGAATATCGCATTGTACAATCTTAATGCGTTACATTTAGTTGCGTAGTTCTAGGTCATCCTTTTGAACAACTCAATGGGTAGTTTTTTTTTTAATTTGGACTTATCAATAAGTATGCTGATTATGATTCGCTTAACTGTAAACCATTAACATACTGTGGCCTTACTGAAAATTAATGATAGGGGCTCATAAACGTCATAGCTCTTTTACTTGACGCTAGTGATAATATTATGAATCTATATTACTAATCAATCTATGGATCAAAGTTTCAATCGAAAAGGACTGGTTTGTATATCAAAAGAAAACATTCAATGAGAGATATGATTGAGCGAAATAAAAAAATTCTTCTTTTCAGCAGGTGATTTTATTTAACACCTATCCCAAATGTAATAATCATCCACCAACATTGAATTGCTCCTTCATATAAGCGTGGGATTAATGAATCTGCTGAAATTATTTTAATTTATAATTCCTCAACGTTTCGAAGAACGCAGAACCACTGAAGAAGTGGCGCTAATGGCGTTTGTGTCCGGTATTTTGGTCTCACACGTTCAAAACTTCCGCTAGATGTTTCAATTCTCCAATTGGCAGAAGACAGTGTGGTCATTGTTATTTATAGGATGCGTGCTGCCGGAATTAAAGTGAGTGCGTAAGTGCGTTCGCCTTCACGGCTTTCCAGTGGTAATGGGAAGGTATTTATCATCGCCCACCGGGAACGTGCGCTCGAATCTACTCATTTGGCGGCACGATACGGCAAGGGTTGCGGAGGACTTTAAATATATTAACGTGATTATTAATTCTGCCGGAATGGAATAGTTGCTAAATTGTTTCTATGCGGGAATCAATTTGGCTGCCCATTTCTCGTAACAATACATACAGGAAAAGATCGACCTTTGCCAATATTCATCTATCAAATGTCTCATTTATTCATACATGTATCTAGAAATAAGTCTCTTCCTACGCATTTCGAGAAAAAAAAAGTTGAGACAGGCCGAAGCTGAAGGATGGTCTCATAATTCAAAACTTCAAAAACTAGGGTCCATTTTAAGCAACATCAAAAGAGTTATTGTTAAGACACCCGGTATGGTGATCCGACGAACCTGTTCCCTCGTGGCTTGGCCTGGCGCTTTGAAGCGTGGGATGATCCGCTGATAATGGTGCAACTTCAGACTCATATAAGGTTGTGTGTAGGCGCCGGTCCTACCCACATTCGCTAGCCCACAATCCACCTCTTCAACCGCGTAGGAGTTCATTCCCATGACACCTTGTACACTTCGCTCGCTTCTTTTTGTCACCTCAGTAAGGTGCTGATATCCTTCGGTGTGGATTAGATTTTTTATAGATTTGTCACTAAATCCGAATGGCTTGAACAAGATTGTGAATTTGAGACATTTCAACGACAACGACAAACGACTTCGTCAATTGCAATCAGCGCAGCTAACTCAATTTAGCAGACTGTAGGCAGTGCATTCAATCGAATTAACTGCATAGCGCGTGTAATTTCGCTATCATGCTCCCAGCGGAGGATTACGCAATCATCCAGCTCGTCGCTGGTGATTGCGAAGACGTCGACATCCATACAACCACCCAAAAACACAACCATAAACTAAATATCTAGTATGGTGTGAGTGCAACTTCCTGAAAGCACACCATCAGCTGTGACGGGCTTGCGGTTTGAATAGATTGAATGGGCGGAGGGCTTAGAATTGCATTCATCACTTCAATTTAGAGCACTTGATTCCAAGCTCGTCCGATGCGCTGGGAACGGTTTGAATGTGGTTGACTTTCATGAACGAACTTTGAATCAAATTATGGTTTTGAGTGTCTTTGGCGCTCACTGCCTGTTTGAACTGGGAAAGTTCTTCTCCACTCTTGCTCACTGTTTACCGATTGCTGGAGTAAGATAAAGTTTTCCGAGTGAAAATTGCTTACGATTTGCATTTGTTTCGGTGCGATGGTACAGTTTTGAGCAGCAACATTTGTCACTATTATGTTCATTTTCTATTTCCACACCGGTTGATCCCTATCAGGATAACAACTGTTGAAGGGCAGGTTAGACTGTGAAACATGTAATTATTATGTCAAAATACAAAATGCAATACAAAAAATTATCCAGCGTTCCCAAATCATTGCAATCTCATAATTATCAGCTTTTTTTAATAGACAAAAATAAGGAGGTTGTTTTTTCACACACACAAAAAAAAACAATCAAAGATATGCGTGTTTAATTATATACGTGGTTCTTGAATTATTGCTTATTTGGTGTGATTTTGCATTGTAATTTCAAGAAATTGAACTCTTACGTATGCTGGTCTATCGTTCCTTTAGGACCCTACACATGCTACATTATTTCGTGCAGCAATTTGGTTTAGTGCTGGATGGCTTCAGTTCCTCAAGTCTCCCACTTCGAAGGTTTTGCTTCCAGAAAAAAAACCCACTTCTTGCAAGATTCACTTACCATGTGTTTATTATTCGAATATAAAAAATAACGAACCTAGCTACTTCCACTTTTTTGAAAACGGATTTTTTAAACACACTTTTTGGAGCGGAGCTAGGTAATCGGTTCGAAAGCTATTTTTTCCGACACACATAAGTTGTTTCTTAACAATGAATTCCTCAATTCAAATAGTTTTCAGAATCTTTCAACCAAATTCAAGAGCATCAATCGCCACTGAAATCATCTGAAGTTTTTATAGCATTTTCACTAATCAATGAAAGATTCGAAGTACGCTAAGAGTGGATTAAAAAAAAATATACAAAACATCTCTATTCATTTATATTATTTGCAAAACAAAAGGTTCAAAACTAAGAAATTTACACTACTGGAAAAAAATAACATTTTCTTTTAATATTTGCTTTTAACAATAACAATGTTTGACTCAAACATAATCGTTCTATACTTCGAAATTCAGTTTCAATGTCAAGCTCTTTCAGTTTGTAACGGTTACTGTCTTTCTAAGGCATAGAGTATCATTACAAATGCCGCACTATGTATAATTTAGATTAATTGTGTAATGGGATTCCATTTCCATTTAATTCCTTTTCATTACATTTCCATTGCATTTCATCTATTTTCATTTTCTATTCCATTTAATTTGGGTTTCGTTTTTATTCACTATCCATTCCATTTCTGTACCATCTGTATATGTTCAATCCAATTTTGTTATATTCTGTTTACGCTCCATTTCCATTCTAGTCCACTTCATTACAATTCCATTTAATTTTTATTGTCTATCCATTATATTTCCGATCAATGCCATTTCCATTACACGTTTTTAATTCTATTTCCTACCACATTTCCACTCCTATTTATATTTTCATGCCATTTCCATTCTCATGTCCATGTCAATTTCATTTCATTTCCATTTGCATTCCATACCCATTCAATTTGCATTCCACTTTGTAATGTGATGAAACATTTCTATTCCTTTTCCATTCAAATTCCAATCCATTCCAATTCAATTCCTATTCCAGTTCATTTCTATTCCACTTCCATTCGATTTCCAATCCATTCCAATTCAATTCTAATTCCAGTTCATTTCTATTCCACTTCCATTCATTTCCATTCCATTTCCATTCCATTTCCATTCCATTTCCATTCCATTTCCATTCCATTTCCATTCCATTTCCATTTCCATTTCCATTCCATTCCATTCCATTCCATTTCCATTCCATTCCATTCCATTTCCATTCCATTTCCATTCCATTTCCATTCCATTTTCCATTCCATTCCATTCCATTTCCATTCCATTTCCATTCCATTTCCATTCCATTTCCATTTCCATTTCCATTCCATTTTCATTCCATTTCCATTTCCATTCCATTTCCATTTCCATTTCCATTCCATTTCATTCCATTTCCATTCCATTTCCATTCCATTTCCATTCCATTTCCATTCCATTCCATTCCATTTTTCCATTCCATTTCCATTCCATTTCCATTCCATTTCCATTCCATTTCCATTCCATTTCCATTCCATTTCCATTCCATTTCCATTCCATTTCCATTCCATTTCCATTCCATTTCCATTCCATTTCCATTCTATTTCCATTCCATTTCCATTCCATTTCCATTCCATTTCCATTCTATTTCCATTCCATTTCCATTACTGGACCAGTTAGCAGTGTGCAACGTGGCTTGGGGTAAGAATCTTCTTGAGGTATATAAGGTAAAGATATACTATCCAGAATATCAGAAATAAATCTACAGGTCCGAATGTTCAAAAAACAAACGAACGAGCAAGTCTACAAAAAGGCAAAGAAGAAATCCACAGGAAAAAATCTGCCGGAAGCTCAAAAGTTTTTTTTTAAATATAACAAGTCTTCGAATTGGTAAATTCAATTTTTTAAACCCATAGAATCATTTCGTGCAGTTCGGTTTAGTAATTGTTGAGAAAAGGGAGCTTGTTTTTTTGATTCAGTGTTTTTCGGAACATGTTCCGGCCATACTTCCGGAAGAAAATGAATGATTTTAAAACAATTTGTAAGTATTATACTTTCTATTTGACAATAATTGGTCGTATTTTGTTTTAGTAATTGCCGAGAAATTCGACCGGCAACTATGCCGGAATCTGTGGTTTTCCTGGAGACCGGGAGCGTTTCGACAAAAAAAAATGATCGAAACAATTTTTTGGAAGTTTAATATCATTCATTTGAAACTTAAACTGTATACTGCATTACTACAGTAAAACACTGAAAATACTGCGTACTGTGTACTGCATTACTATAGAAAAATAATGAAAATACTGCAGACTGTATACTGCATTACCATAAAAATATCTTTTCGATTTGATAACATCAAATTTTTTGACTTTGAGAAACACCAGGATACCACCCCGCGATGGTGAAGGAGTCTGGATGTGGACCGGATGGATCGCGCAAAAGGTTTTCAGATACTTGAGAGGTGGTAAGTTCTCTCAAAAACTTATCCTTGATGTAGGATTTGATTTATGAGTGAAGAAAAACTTCAGCAAAACTTTCTAACACAAGGTAAGCAATCAAATGACCACGAAAAAATGTACAAAATATCCATTACATAACATATAACGGAAAAAAGGAGGGACCATCAGGGCACCAAGTGAAACGATTTGAATAGGGAGCATGGAACTGCCTTCTCCCTATTGTAACAATTTTGCGGAGCGAGGGCAGGCTCTTCGACCTCATCTATTGGGTTTATTCTGCCAATCGAGGGCTCGATTCTAGTGCTGTCAGTGTGAAGTAGTGTCTTTGCTTACGGGCCAGCCCAAATGTTTTTGGCCCTTCATACAGAAGCTTGATGATCACAAACAACAATAGAATCCTCATCAAATTGTTTTTCAGATTATTCCACTGCTATGGAAAGCAAGCTCGCTACAATAGATGGTTGTATTACATCTTCATCGTCATAATCAATTTTTTTGATTTGTTGCCATAATCACCAGGTACTATCTAATAATATGAAATTAGGATTGAATATCAACTGAAAAGGAGCCCACCTTAGTTCAGTCGGCAGCTATAAAGCAAAACCATGCTGGCGGTGGCTGACTTCGATTTCCAGTCTGGTCTAGGAATTTCTTGTAAAGGAAAATGCCACACAATCATTCTAATGCAACAATGTTACAGGCATCGACACATATCAATCCATAACTGTGGAAGTGCATTAAAAACTTTTAGTTGAGAGCAAGCAATAAACCAATTGTGATAACGGCACACTAACTCAATTACGTCGGAATCACGTTGTTGCAACCAATTCTGACAGTTTCGTGTTGCTTGGCCAGCAATACGACAAAAAAAACAACGGAATTTATACTTCGCTTAGTATTAACATTACTATTTTAATCATAGATGCGAAAAGGGAGCTCGTGATAAGTCTGTATTTGAAACATTTTAGGCCACGTACTATTTTAATGAAATAGAAACCACTCGGAATAAACGAAAGATTCATCATTCGCACCATCAAACACTACAAAGAACAACTTCTTGGAAAATACCTGGTAATCCTGGTAAATCTGGCTAAAAAATGGCCAAAGAACGGGGAACGTCGCAGTCAACGATCAGGAGTATTTTGAAAGACAACCTTGGACTGAATTCATAAAAAAAAAACGGGTGCATGGCCTGACTGAAAGCAGAAGGTTGCAAGAGTCGAAAGATGTCTGAAGCTGCTCGAGCATCGTGGTGATTGTGAAATTCTGTTTTCGGACGAAAAAATGTTCCTGCTTCAGGATCACCACAACCAGCAAAATGATCGGGTGCATGCAGCACATCTTTCTGATATTTCTCGTGATAAACTAGCTGTGCAAATGTTCCAGAATGTTTCAAGGGTGATGGCTTGGGGATGTTTCTCCAATTTTGAAGGTTCCATTGCTGTTTATTGAACCTGGTGTTAAAATCAACAACAAATATAACATCGATAATTTTTTGAAGAACCATTTGCTTCCTTTCGTCAAGAAACACTACAAGAATGCACCATGCTGCTTCCAACAACAGTCTGCATCGTCCCACCAGGCGAAAGCTATACAAGCTTGGTGTGACGACATACTTTCAGGATTTTATTTCGTCGAAAGAATGGCCTGCCATTTCACCTGATTTGAATCCTCTCGACTTCTGAAGGGTGTTCCGATCAAAATTTGGTCAAACAGTACTGCGTGTGAGTCGATCAAAGTTTTTATTAATCAGTCAAATTATTTTTCTTTTTCAAGTTCAGTTAATACAGAATACAGGAGAAAAATTCAGCTAAGCTTCCTCTTTACCGAATGCGAATTTCCGGGTCTTTAGTTTAACACCTGTCATAAGATTTTGTACAGTCTCCTTGTCCACTTTATTCGCCGCTGAACGCCAGTTTGCCTTGACCTGTTTCTCGCTCACAACAGCTTTTTGAGTCTTTTTAAGGTTCCGCTTGACGATGGCCCAATATTGTTCGGTTGGGCGGAGCTCTGGCGTGTTGGGAGGATTCTTGTCCTTGGGCACCAATTGAACGTTGTTGGCAGCATACCACTCCATGGCCTTTTTTCCGTAATGGCAAGATGCCAAATCCGGCCAAAATAGAACGGAACAATTGAGTCGCTTCAGGAAAGGCAGTGAACGTTTTTGAAGGCACTCGCTCAGATAAATTTCCTGGTTGACGGTTCCGGTCGCAATGTAAACGTTGTTCTTCAAGCCACAGGTACAGATGGCCTGTCACACCAGATATTTCTTCGCGAACTTTGACAGTTTAATGTGCTTGAAAATAGCTGCCACCTTTCCCCGTCCGGTTGCCGAATAAAAATCCTGTCCAGGAAGCTGTTTTAAGTCTGCCTTGACGTAAGTTTCATCGTCCTGTACCACGCAATCAAACTTCGTCAGCATCGTCATGTACAACTTTCGCGATCGTGCTTTGGCCGATGTGTTTTGTTTATCGTCGCGATTTGGAGTCACCACTTTCTTGTAAGTCGACAGTCCAGCTCGTTTTTAGCTCTATCCACGGTTGAAGGCGCCACTCCCAGCTTCTTTGCGACATCTCGGACGGAGAGGTTGGTCTTTTTGTCGTCGCTGTGGCCTCCGGCTTTCGATTTCCCCCCGATCCAGCTTTCCTGACTGTCGACAAACGTTCACCGAACACTTTTAATACGTTGGTAACAGTTGATTTAGCCACATTCAACAATTTCGCCAACTTGGCGTGAGAGTAGTTTGGATTTTCGCCATGCACGTGCAAAATTTTGATGCGTTGCTTCTCTTCCTTCGACGACATTTTGATAACTGAAGTGCTAATCTCAAAATCAAAATAGAGACATGATGCTACACGCACACATCTTCAAAATGAGGGGTGTGCAAATTTTTTTAATGCACGATGAAAGGAAATGCGTCAAGTTTAAGTCGACCAAATTTTGATCGAAACACCTTTTATGCCAGGGGCTACAATCTGAGCAAACTGAGGAATATCAATGGACTAACCGTTGAAACTTTATAGAGACGTTTGGTGAAAATATGGAATGATATGTCTCGAGATATCGTGCGTGCCAGCTGTCCACTCACCCTGTACATAAAGAAATAGTTTCACATTTTACGAAACAGTCAAAAACTGTTACAAAACATAGCCATTTGTGGCAAGTTCACAGAGTGTGTCTTCCTGCTGCGCTGACTCCATACCTGCTTTTGGTACGTCCTATAAGGTATTTCGGTGCGACCGAAGTGCACTAAATAGTCGAAAGGTTTCTGGTGGAGGCGTTTTAACCCCTGTACGTTACTGCCCCGAATCGTTGAAGATGAATCTTGGAAGTCGGCGGAGCAAGTTTGGATCTCGTTGATTCTCAAGGATCGTACCATGTACCTATGTGCCGTTTACTTTCCTCCTGACCTTCAGTCATTTGCAAAAATATCTGGAAATGCCTCTTTTGGGGGGGAAATGGGGTTAATGGGGGGTTTTTTTCCCCCATTAATTTTATGTGTCCGTGTTCTTTTTTTTTTGCGCCAATTCGCCTTGAACTGTTCTTCACTTCCAACTGTTTTTGAGCTCTCTTGAGGTTTCTCTTTACGATTGCCCAATATTTTTCAATTGGGCGCAGTTCTGGCGAGTTTGGAGGGTTTTTCTTCTTGGGTACGATTTGCACACTATTGGCGGTATACCATTCCTGAGCCATTTTTCCGTAGTGGCAAGAAGCGAGGTCTGGCCAATACAGCACGGAACAACTATGTTTCTTCAAAAAAGGCAATAAGCGTTTTTGCAAGCATTCCTTTACATAAATATCTTGGTTGACAGTACCAGTTGTCACGAAACTTTCGATTTTCAGCCCACAGGTGCAAATTGCCTGCCAAACCAAGTATTTTTTCAGGAACTTTGACATTTTTGTCTGCTTAAACTTATCTTGAACCTTTCCTTTTCCGGTAGCCATTTAAAACTCTTGACCTGGGAGCTGCTTGAAATCAGCCTTGACGTTTGTTTCATCGTCCATTACGACGCAATCAAACTTGGCCAACAAACTCGTGTACAACTTACGCGCTCTTCATTTGGCTGTTGTGTTTTGCTTATCATCTCGATTTGGTTTCACTATGACCTTATATGTTGACAGTCCGGCTCGTTTCTTTGCTCTTTGCACTGTTGTGTGGGACTTTCCCAATTTGTTTCCGATATCCCTGATTGAAAGGTTGGGATTGCGTTTGAAAATGCTGGCCACTATTCTTCCGGTCGCTGCGGCTTCCTGGTTTCGGTTTCCTCCTGATCCCGGAATCTTGGCAGTCGTCAGACGTTCTCCGAACACTTTTATAACATTCGTCACGGTTGATTTGGCAATGTTAAGTGATTTTGTTTATTTGAGTCGGCGGGGGAATAATTTGGATTTTGCTTATGCGCGTGCAAAATGTTGATATGCTACTCTTCTTGCTTCGACACCAAGAACTGAATAGGAAATGGCAAAAACAAAATAGAGTCAACATTCCGTACGCATACAACTATAAAATGAGGGGGGTGGTTTAAGTTTTTTAAATACACGACCAAGTTTTGACCGTTCCATCCTTTACATGGACCTATCTTCTACCTTCGACTGAATCAACCATGACATCGCTGTGGTAAAACTGGAAAGGCTTGGCTTGGGCGCCTCCTTGCTTCACTGGTTCAAATCGTTTCTTTGTGGCAGAACTCGCGTTGTCCGGCATTCCACAATTTGTCTCTTGTATTTCAACGATGTCAACCTGTTGCTGAAATCTCATCAGCTAAGCTTTGCCAACGACCTCAAAATCTGCATTCGATTCATGATTCATTTGGACAATCTTCAAATTAGTCGTGAAGCCACGAAGGCACAAATCGTCGCGGATCTGCTGTCTGATCGAATAGACTGCCTTTTACTGCTCGCCTATGTTCCACTCCAGGCTCGTAGCCGTATTTTACCTCCCTCCTTGGAGTTCCACACAGGGGAACCGTCTACGGGACGAACTCTGGAATCTGTACCGATACATCAGTACGACGTCTGTGTTAGGGAATACAAACTGTGGTTAAGAGGGGATGACCACATCGTTAGAGAATCGATATTTTATTCATAGTAATCGTTTTTTACGGATGTTCCCAGCAACTATCAAGTTCTTTCGATGTAATACAATTCTACAAGTCTTAATCATGATGCACAGTACACTCATAAAACAAAAATGTCTGAAAATACATGGCAAAATTATACGCATTCGAAAAAAAAAAAACTTAAGCTAACACAGTTATACTGAGGAATTCAGAATACGATTGAAAATACTTCCGCAAACAACGACTCTACCCTGTACTACATATCTTGAAGTTGCTTGTAAATTTCGTTGCCGCCTCATCCCAGTTTGAGTCGCATACTGACTTTACGCCTGTCAACTAGAAGGAAGCATTTGTATACCAATCTAATCCAATCTGTCGCCGTGATGCAAGAACGGATGAATGACTTACTCGCTGGACTGTATGGTCTATTTTAGTCCGTTTTTGTGTCACCAATTCACCGCAAACCGGTATTGAGTGGAGCAGTTCCAATTCAATTTAATTTCGTTTGGTTCCAGAATTCCTGCTTCTCGTACAAGTCGATTCCAAGTTGTTTCTTCTACCATGGGTCGGCATTTTGAGATCGAAGTAAATATTTTCAAAATAGATTCCACGACTCGATCCATATGATCCGATGTCACTGTTTGGCAATTCAAAACATCATTTCTCATGCATTTCCAAACAAAATATTCATCAAAGCCGAGAAGGTGCAGGAGAAAGTATAGTTCTAGTATGTCGACGAATAAACAGGCAGTCACGACCACAGCTGCTGCGATTTTTCACTAATAAACTTGTTCAGCCATTTGGCGCGATGACGACGAAGAAGACAAAGTCGGAGACAACCTCATTTGTGCAGAGTGCATGGTCTGTCTAACTGTCTATGATGGTGATGATGATGATGATGACTACGACGAGTGCATCGTTCTATATGGCGCTTGTTTTCGTCCAAAGAATTAATGACTACCATTCGTAGCTTCTTCGGGCGGTAAAGAGGGAGTGGTAGAGAGGTGAGGGGTGAAAATTATTGCCAAGACGCCACCACGCCTCAAAAGTCGTCGTCGTTCGTTTGTGAAGCGGACAATATGGAAAGGTACTGAGCGGAACGCGTGCGTCCGTGGCCGTCACCGATTAGGGACCGTGCACTAATTACGTACGATTTTTTTTTCAGATATCTGAAAACCTCCCCTAACCTCGTTTGTAAGATTATTTACATAGAAACCTGAAAAGGCCATACTCCCCTCCCACATAAACCCTAACGTAATAAGTGCATGGTCCCTAAACTTCAATAAACCGTTAAGTCCGTAGTTCACACACTGCACGTAGAGTGAACTGCTTCTTCAATTTGATGGGTTGATGCCTCCAAGCTAATAATGAAATGCAGTTCTGTTTTGAATATGAAAGTTGAATTGGCACGTGATTGTAATCAAATCAGTTACGATTATGATTTGTATAAAATTTGGGTTCGCAATGCAGTACGATAGTTAGAGTAAGTGGACGCCTCTATCTCTGATAAATACGATTGTTATTTATTGTGTCATATCTTCAACCAGCAGTTTAAATTGTGAATTGTAGGATTTACTAGATAAAAATATTGACTCACTTATCGGACAACCTTCACCGAAAATCCGAGTGTTTGAGTCCACACTCTTGGCTCAGTCGGTAAAGGCGCTGCAACACCATGCTGGAGATGCCTGAGTTGGATTCCCGGTCTGGTCAAAGAATTTCTCGTGCATTCAGAACATTAAGTTAATCGAAGACAACAAACTAGTAGTAATAAGCAATAGGAATGAAATGCCAAGAAAGAAACGAAGAATACTATCCGAAAATTGACACAACACTACACGCATTTCCCAATTAAAAACGAAACTCCAAACACTTCTCAGAAATTCACAAACTTAATCGACCTCGTAAGAAATACGATTCAAACGAGAGAAAACAATGGTAGAAGCCCGAGCGGAAAGTAATTCGAAACCATTTTCCCACATGGGGCAATCAAGTCAGACTCTGACTTCGTTGGCACGAAAAGCAGGGGGGAACGGAGAAGGGTTTTTCAGGTGGAATAGTGCAATAACTGGCCCGGCTCCAAGGGAAAACAATTGTGGGAGGCTGAAATGAGAAATATTTTTATTTACCCAACGTTTGTTTTCCTCGCCTTTGCGTAACTCTGGAATGTTGCCGGCTCGGGCTGGGAGGGGAAAGTGCGGCGTTTGAAATCTGATTCATCAACGAGCGTCTCGCGGTGTTCGGTGGCAGCAGACAGCAGAGAGAGATGAATCATAGAGATAACGTTTTTGACGGTAATTATGTGCAAACAGCGCGAGTTTTATAGATAGAAGCAAGCTTGATGCTGGAAAGTTGTTTAGATTTTGGATTTCTGTTTGCGAATTTTTATGACCAAAGGTGGTTTAGGGTTACGATTGTTACGTAAACCTGTCGTGATATTCCGGTTATTGTCTGGCAAAGGTTGACTTATTAGGTTGTTAAATTTATCGGCTTCAGTGTTCAAATATTTGATTTGATGTGTAGAGAACTGTGGGAAAGTCGAAAATTGTAGATTTATAATCAAACTAGTAAAATTTATCGTTCGTGGCTAGGCATTTGACCACAGAATCTGCAACAAATTTTCTTTATTTCTATTTCTTCTTCTTTTTTAGCTATTGCTTTCACAATTAAGTTATTGCTTGCTCTTTACTTAGTGCTCTAAATGCTACAGTTATTAATTGGGAGCTTGCGATGCCAGGTAGCATTTTCGCATTAGTATGGTTGTGGGGCTCTATATCGTAGCTATCATCGATTTACTACTGAGTTGCTTCTAAGGAATTCTCCTGACATCTTATAAAATACATCAGCTAGTTTAATTTTTGTAAGATTAAAATAACTAAAAAATCGGTCATTTTCCCATCCCTAGTTTTCAAAATAGTGTAACTTTAACTTGATCAGCCATAAGCCTGACAGGCCACATGCAAACACAGACCCCAATGCATAAATGAAGGTGTGACGCATAGCAACAAACAAAACAGAAAATCGATTTCACATACCCTCCCTCCCTCTTCCAAGCCACTCACCCTCCCTAGATCGTGATACGCTGCCCGGTCCTTAGGGATAGCAACTTGGTCCGGTTTAAAATGACTGCAATCAATAAATATTTCAACACCAGCATCAGAAGTTGGGGGAGATACCCGAGTTGAATTTTTTGACGAAATTAATAACAAGTGCTCGTAAATGCCATAGATTGGTAACAGAATCCGTTATCTAATTGTGGATGAACAACAGGTTTTGAGTTCTTTAGATGCATATAACATAATTTGTAAGCAAGGCAATCTAATTTCAATTCAGTTAATGATTCAATATAAAATTCTTACAACTTTGTTATTCATATGATAGCAAATTTGTATCGGGTGCTCCACAATCTGGTGCAATAATTGAATCAGAAGGTGGGGTGTGTGAATCCATATTTATATACGTAAGGGGATATCGGATAAAC
Organism: Aedes koreicus; assembly: GCA_024533555.2. Lineage (NCBI taxonomy): Eukaryota > Metazoa > Arthropoda > Insecta > Diptera > Culicidae > Aedes > Aedes koreicus. Next base: position 249,998 of record JAHHFK020002146.1, read on the forward strand.
AGATATGGATATGCATGTGACGAAGGATAGACAGTAAATGACCGCTCGTTGCCGGTTGGAGATAGACAGTAAGATGCAGCGGCCAGTTACAGGACGTAGGGATGGCGCTATAGTGGGGATACAATGCTCTCTCACATTGTAAGTAGGCAAGAGGAAGGTGTGTAGTGAGTGTTCCGAGCAGGGGGTTGTTTTTATCGATGAGCGACACTTTAAAGTTGCAAAGGGTTAAAGACAGATGCATATTGTTTCCATGATGTTCGAATCTGTGGTGGCAAGGAATTGCACGGTGTTGATTGAACAAAGCAGATCTATGCAGTAGTTACCTTAAATTAAAATTGAATTTAAAGGGTTATAAAGAGAAATCGGCGTATCATAAGAAAACTGTCAGAGTAAAACAGAAGCCATTCCAAAAGAGAGCAAAATGCCTGTACTGTACGAATGAGCTTGAGAGCAACTATTTAGAAGTTTCAAAAGATGCGGAATGCATTTAAAGCTCCGTTGGAGCAGTAAATCAGATGCACCGAGAGAATCGAAGACGGAATTAAACTCATAACTGAATAGAAAACCTTCACATAAATCTGCACTTGAAAATTTCCAAATTGAGTTTGTAAAACATAAAATCGTGACTAGAAACGAGATTTATTTGATAGAATTGTAAAACGAATTGCAGTAAATAATATTTTTTTTTTTAAGTCGGTTCAACACGCTTTTTGAACACCCAACTATCTTTTATTTGGCACTTACAGATCCCAATTCAGGCATTGAATGAATGAATTACAGAATGCGGAAAATGATTTTTTTCATAAAAATATGTTATATTCGAAGATATTATCAATCAAGTTATACTAGGCGTAAAAATAGACCAACGTAAGGTTCTAAGGTGTGGTTCTAAGGTGTTAGAATTGGAACATAGACTATTGCGCATATTCCGGATATAAATTAACAAAATTGTATTCTGTTTTAACTAAAATGTTCGACTTTATGTGAACTTTAGAGGGAAAATACAAAAATAAATTAATCATCTCGATTTCAAAGAAATTTGAGGATTTTTCCCGGAATACGTTTCATCAACCGGCGGACATTATTCTCATCCATCGTTTTGGCAAACATATTCTACTTGGTTTTCAATTCATTGATGCTTTTGACGACACTGGCATTCACCTTCAGCTTCCTCTTCATACTAGCCCAAAATCTCTCTATCGGTCTGAGCTGGGGACAGTTTGGTGGGTTGAGTTCTTTCGGTATAAACTAAATCCCGTTGGTTTCATACCACTGTAGCACTGTTTTACTGTAATGACAGCTTGCAAGATCTGGCCAAAACAGGACAGGTTCATTGTGGGATGTGATGAATGGCAATATGCGCTTTTGGAGACATTCCGTTCTGTACAGCTCTGAATTAAATGTCTTATCAGTGATGAAAACCTTGGTCTTCTTACCGCAGCTACAGATGCCTTGCCATATCATGTATTTACGTGCAAATTTATCTGCAAACACAAACTTGAATTTGACAGGACATCTCCCGCGAGCCGTAGCCAAGTAAAATTTTTGCCCCGGTAGCTGTTTGAATTCGGCCTTTACATAGGTTTCATCATCGATGAGGAGACAGCCATTTAATTTTGTCAAAACCTGATCATACAGTTTTCTGGCACGGATTCTGGCCACATTGTTCTGCTTTTGATCCCTATTTGGTTGTCTACAGGCACGGTATGACTTGAAGCCTTCCCGGAGACAAATCCATTGCACGGTACTGCGTGCGGCGCGAAACATTTTGGCCAACTCGCGGTCTGTGATGTTGGGGTTTGCCTTAACGTTCTTGATGACTTTGTTTCGCGGTTGACGGTTGACAGTACTCGCTTGCTTTGAGGATTGCGATCCATCGACAAAGTTTCTCTGTACTTTTTCAAAACACGCCACACTGTATTTCGGGGGAAAACCCAACACTTTAGCAAGTTTTGGCCCAGACCACGAAGACCATTTTGTATTTCTCTGAAACACGTTCAAATTGCACCGCGAAAATAAAACGTCTGATGTTGTTATTGTTATAGGGAACACATAAGATGTCATAGTTTACAAATTCGACCACTAGGGTCGCTGTAAGAATCTAAAATGTTTGTTCCAATACTAAATGGGCCACACCTCAATAACTTAAAAGAACTTATACTTAAGAAAATGACATTAAAAAATACCAATTCGGTTGAAAAATTAAGCAGTTGTGTTGAATTCCATGGCAGTGTTTCTTTTTAAGTAACAAATACAATTTTGAGGCACCTGCGCCACCTCTAAATATTAATATCTTTGGCTCAAATTTGTACAAATTCTGTTTGTCAATGGAATCCAGAAAAACACAAGAATGTCAGGTTTTAAGTACATTTAAAACATTTCGATGTTAATCCAGGGTAAGTTTGGATAAAGTTAAAGAAAATTCAAAACTATGTTAATTCAGTGTAATCGAAATTATTTAATAAAATTTGATAGAATTTCCAAAAACAAATTCGAAAACATTTAACTTTAAAGGATTTCGGAAAAGTTGCATAAACTCAGGCATTACTGTAGATAAGAGAATCATTGGAAGATCTTTAATCAAATCTGTCAAAGATAGTTTTGAAGGCTGCGGTTCTTAGTCTTAAACCATTTAAACAGCTAGATTTTAACCATGGGTTTTTGCCTTTATCATGGCCAAAACGTCAGGCAGACAAAATACAGTCATTTGAATTTTTAAGACTGCGGAGACTGCTTTCATAACATTTGCCGGTATTGTCTAGTCTGTAATCACGGTCAATCAAATCTGTCAATAGACTAGGCCATCTTTGATTTAGATAAATAGGCTTGACTTTGAACATGTCTTTGATGACGGCATCGATCGTGCAGTGGTAAGCCGCCATTCACCCCAGTCGGCGCAGTTGGGATTTTCTGAGACGAAAAATCTCTGATCACGTCTTCCATCGGAAGGCAAGTAAAGCTGTTAGTTCAGATCGTTTCCCTGGGGTGACGAACCAGCCTCAGGCTGAAAGTCACGTAAAAACGAAACAACAACAACAATTCTTTGGTATAGAATATAATGCATTTTCATCACTCTACACGCTAGTCAACTACCCAACATTTTGAAGTTTCAAAATAACGTGTAGGCCCAAATAAGTGACGTAGTATTTTGTTTCAGTGTGGAATTCTTCTAGCCATCGCAAGAGCCATCTGGTTGCCAGCATATTAAAGAGGGACTGATTAATATGTAAACAAACTAGTGTTCGCTAGATTCCGTCGACAGGAAGTGCCCAAGAATAATATGGATTTCAAAGGACCACGGATTTTTCAGTTGCATTTGGCGGGAAAGCGTCCCAACCAAATACTGGCCGAGACCCGGAAGGAAGGAATATGCCGCAAATTAATCGACCGGACGTTGAGAAGATGGAGGACGAGAGGAACCATCGATCCAAAGAAAAAACCAGGTAGTCCTCGCAGTGTACGTACCAAACGGCTTGTAAAGGCGTGCGAATGAGCGAATTCGCCGAAATCCTTGTCGTTCTTCATATAAACTGGCTCAGGATATGGACGTCTCCAGAAAAACTATCAGATCAGTTCTCAAAGAGGACTTGAGATTGGTGCCGTACAAGAAAAGAAAAATTCATGGACTTTCGGAAGCCAACAAGAAGAACAGAGTAATTTGTTGTCGCGAATTACTTCGTCGGTACGGTGATTCCATGATTGTGTTTTCTAATGAGAAAAATTTCATATTGCAGCAAAGTTTCAACGCTCAAAATGACAGGGTCTATGCGGCGAGTAAGAAGAAGTATACTTCAACGATGTTCGGTAACCGCAAATGGGTGTTTCAACAGGATTCTGCGCCGTCCCATGGAGCAAAGATTACCCAAGCATGGTGCACCAAAAATTTGCCAGACTACATTCCTAAGGAATTATGGCCAGCTTCTTCGCCAGATGCAAATTCTCTGGATTTCTCTATTTGGGGAATCATGGAAGCTCACTTTTGAGATATAAAGGGTGTATTCGATAAAAATGGCACACAGAAAATCTTCTGTAACTTTTGAATCGTATGAGTAAAAAACCTAGAAATTTGAGTAGATCTTATCCATAGTGTATTATTTACATCTGCCAAGTTTCATAGTTATACATTCAGTAGTTCCAGTCATGTCGTCGAAACAAGAAATTGTCCGTGAGAAAATGTTGTGCACTCACAATCAAAATCCAGGGGCGTCCCACCGGTGGATTGCTAAAAGGCTTGGAATTGCAAATACAACTGTGTCTCGTGTAATAAGAACCTTCAAGGAGCGTCTGAGTGTCCAAAGGAAGGAAGGGAGTGGTCGTAAAAGTGGTCCAATGGACAGTAACATGGCCAGGAAAGTCGTACAACAATTCAAGAACCGTCCAAACATGTCAATTCGAGATGTCGCTAAAAAGTCTAAGGTGTCAGTCGGTTTTGTGCAGAAAACCATGAAGCGTGCTGGGTTACATGTTTACAAAGTGCAAAAAGCCCCAAACCGGAATGAAAAACAAAACATCACTGCGAAAACCCGCGCCCGGAAACTTTACATGAAGCTGCTCACCAAATCCGGTTGCATCGCGATGGATGACGAAACATACGTCAAGGCCGACTTCCGTCAACTTCCTGGGCAAGAATATTTCGTTGCCAAGTCGAAGTTCGATGTTCCGGAGGATGTTCGAAAGAAGAAACTATCGAAATTTGCAAAGAAGTTTCTAATCTGGCAGGCGATTTGCGGATGTGGTGAAATAAGTGCTCCCTTCATCACTTCCGGAACAATAAACGGTGCGATTTACACGGAAGAGTGCCTTAAGAAGCGTCTCTTGCCATTCATTAAGAAGCACAAAGGATCAACTCTGTTTTTGCCTGATCTAGCATTCTGCCACTACGCTCGAACCGTATTGGAGTGGTACCGAGCCAACGGAGTCAATTTTGTGCCAAAGGATATGAACCCACCAAATTCACCGGAACTTCGTCCAATTTAAAAATTCTGGGCAATTATGAAAACGGAACTTTGCAAACATCCCAAAACTATAAAAACAGAGCTAGAATTGAAGAAAATTTGGGTAAAAACAACAAAAACACTGGGAAAATCGGTTGTACAAAATTTGATGGGTGGAGTGAAAAGGAAGGTGCGGGCATTCGGGATGGGAGACGAAATTGAAAAAACTGTTGTAAATCAAAACTCATTAGTAGTTCTTCATTCCCTGAAAATTTCAAGAAAATCCGATAATCAGTTTAATTTTGATGAGTATATATGTGTGTGCCATTTTTATCGAATACACTCTTTAAAACCAATGGGTATTGAAACATTCAAAGCTACCATACAGAAGATATAGGATGAAATCCCCAAAAATCATGTGCGTTCCGCTTGTAATGCCTTTCCGAAGAGACTAAGGGTAATAATTAAAGCTAAAAGCGATAGATCGAAATGTAAATATGTACACATAAACTATAAAATATAAGAAACAGAATAACAAATAAACATTTACATTATTTGTCTTTTCGTGAGAGATACAGTCTTTGTTTCATGCGTCACTTATTTGGGCCTACCCTGTAGACTGAAGAGGCTGTTTAGGCTCACGAGGTGTTTTGAAAAAATCGTGATCTTGTTTCTCAGTGTATATTTTAGCATATTGTATAAGTGATTCAGCATATTGTTCATGTGCCAAAGTAAAAGTTTCTAACTAGAAAATGAGAAAAAAGATTAGTAATTTCCATTTAATTCCAACTACCTTTATTGCTTATCTTAACAGAGACGCGTATTTCGTTTACAATGTGCAGACTTCTTCAGTGTCGTGTACTAGTCGAGTATTAGTACACGACACTGAAGAAGTCTGCACATTGTAGACGAAATACGCGTATCTGTCAAGATAAGCAATAAAGGTAGTTGGAATTAAATGGAAATTACTAATCATTCTTCTAATTTTCTAGTTATAATATAATGTTCTTAAGCAACATCCCAAGCCACACAGCTTGTATCAAACACTTTTAAAGTACTGTTAAATGACAAATACAAGTAATCAATATAAGTGTATAATACTTTATTTCATACTTTAATATTACGTAAAAAGCGCAAAAAGGGAAGCCTATAAGGCACATAACATAAAATGGAAAAACAATGTCCTCATACTTAGATCTGTGCGCCGCCGCGCCACGCCGCCGCCGCTGACGATTTTACTGCGCCGCCGCCGCCACTATTTTCGACCGGCGCGCCGCTGCATTTTTTTGCCCGCGCCGCCGGGCAATTTGAGGCACGCCGATGAAATTTTTCACCGCGTTTGCATCCCTTCAGTTATATTCATTAGCCCTTTAAAAATCTGCTTTAATTACAAATGATGACATCTCGATGCGATGTGCCATCCAGAGGGGTGCCTATGAGACAGTGATCAGTTTTGTCGTTTCGTTCTAGCAACTGCAGTGTACAGTTTCGTGTTTCGATTTTCAGCAATTTTGCGAGTGAGTTTCAATTCAAATATAATAAAATGTCCGCCTTAAAGGTCCAGAAAATTTCTATCGCGAGTGTACATATTGATACCACAAATAATGGTAATCGAACCAGCGATTTGTGAAAAAAAATTGGTGCACTAAAATATGTCAAAAAATGTTTTACTCATCATTTGCTTCCTGACAAAGTGTTTTGCAATGCATCGAAGCAAAACAAAAGGCTGGTTTTAATTTGCACGAAGACAGGGATCGAAATATTGAGAACGATCCTGCTATCGATAGGTCGTTAACATTCGGCAAGTAAGTTTTATTGATAATGAAATTGATGAATTTTTCTTAGAATCTATCAGGTACAGAAGGTAATGTCAGGCTGCATTCCTATGTGTACTTTTTTCTTATTAAAAACTCCAATTATCCTGAAATTAAAAATGGTTAAAGGACCCTACCCCCTCGGGAATCTTGTCCAAGGATTTTGTTCTAGTGTAATTTAAAAGTGGTATGAGACTACCATTAATTGAGAAATAAACTAAACTTGTAGTCAATACTGGCAAATAATACACAATTATCAATATATGCTTATGAAATGTATTAAATATGGTAGGGCAAAGTTAAGAAATCTGAAAATATAAACTTTCATATTTTCTTCATGTTTAACGAATCGGTAAATTTGTTGAATGGTATTTCATAATTTTGTCAAAAATAATAGGAAATGTGCCGTCCAGACTACGAGCTATATCACTTGATATAAAGTAGCTTGATATCAATGTTCGTACATCTAGTTTTCACTGGAAATAATGCATCTGACGTCACTTATCAAGTTTCGTTATATCAAGTAATATAGCTCGTAGTCTGAACAGGAGCTTATTTCCACACTTGATAGCATTTTGTCAGGTGTGAAAAAGTTCAAAAACCATCTATAACAATCAGTGTAAGTTAATAGTTATTGGACATATCAGATTTTTGCACTGAATAGTCAAGACTGTATAAATAAGGGGTGTTTATTAGATTTAATATATATCGACATTAATATCACCGAAAGACCTTATTAGCAAAACATTTGCCGAATGAAACCATCGTCGAGAAGACATTGTTTTTATTTTAACGTGACAAATCTCGAATCAAATAACTTGGCTAACCACTGAATCAACCGGTAAATCAGTGCACAGTGGATTCTTTTTTATACGTAATTGTAGAAATGTTGTAAAAATATTGATAGTTTGGTCTATTTCACTGCTATTAATTTGAACTTTTTAATAATTGGTTTAACTTTCATATATATGAAATTTAAAGCAATTTGGATTTTTTAAATATTAAGTTTTTAAGGTTTTGATAGTTTAAAATTGTTAAATTTTTTAATCTCAACATTTTTATATATTTGTTTTTATTTTTTTATTGTCTGATTTTAAGATAGAAGAAATCATGGCTTTGGAGGGTTTTCTTCTATTATTATCAGGGGTTTTTCTAAAACTGTTTGCGCTCATATTTTTCCAGAAGATTCTTTCTTCTTTCCTAGTGTTTCGAGCTTATTGCTTTCGCCATTAACTTATTGCTTGCTCTCAACTTAGTGTTTTAAATGCACTTCCACAGTTATTAATAAAGAGCTTTCTATGCCAGGTACCATTTTTGCAAAAGTATGATTGTGTAGCAAGAACCATCATACCCTATGCCCTAGACCAGACCGGGAATCGAACCCAGCCACCTCCAGCATGGTGTTGCTTTGTAGCCGCGCCTTTACCGACTGAGCTAAGGAAGGATCCGCCAAAATATTCACTGAGTGTAAATAGAAGAATGTTGTGGCCATGTGTAAATTTTTTTCTTTAAGTCTCAGGATTTTGTATTTTAAGATAACTAAACTTCTACATTTTTATAACTTTTTGGATCTTCAGATTCTTAAATTTTTAAATATTTAGATTTTACGATTTTTCGTTATTAAGATTTTAGATTTTAAATTTTTAAACCGATATTAAGATTTTTTAATTTTGAGATTTTTGTTTTTTTGATATTAAGATTTTTAGGTTTTGAGATGTTAAGATTTTAACATAATTAGATTTTTAGATTTTAAAAATTTTAGATTTATAGATTTTTGTATTTTAAGATTTTTAGATTTTTAGATTTTTATATTTTTAGATTTTTATATTTTTAGATTTTTATATTTTTAGATTTTTATATTTTTAGATTTTTATATTTTTAGATTTTTATATATTTAGATTTCTATATTTTTTGATTTTTAGATTTTTAGATTTTTTTAATTTTTTGATTTTTAAATTTTTCGATTTTAATTTTTTTGATTTTTCGATTTTTTTATTTTTTGATTCTTGGATTTTTAGATTCTTAGATTTTTAGATTTTTCGATTTTATGATTTTTAGACTTTTAGATTACTGGAACTGGATAGAACTGGATATTAAGATTTTAAGATTAATTATTAAATTTTATTTTTATTTGAATACATTAGATCATTCAATTTGTAGATATTCAGAATAAATGAATTATTGCAGTTTTAAGCTTTATTGCAATTGATAGATGTTTCGTTAGCTCCATCCATTGCGTTTTTTTTTATATTAGAAGAATATTCTATTCTACGGTACCTTAAAAATCAAGGTTCAATATTAATAAAATGTCTTATCAGAGCCTTATAATCTAGGGAAACTGCCCCCATATTAAGCTCATTGTTCCTATATTCATCCTACGATGAATCAAATAATTGGGCAGTTGAAGGATCGGTTTCGTTTTCTAATAATGTTTGCTTACGGTTAATAACTACAACAAACATTTCTAACTAATCCTGTCACGTGAATATCGTTTTATTTCAAGTAGGACGAATTGCAAAGTGATGAGATTAATATAGGTACATCTTCCCTTCTTTTCTTTTGTAATATGTCTTTAGTAAAATATTATCTATTGAATACATCATCATTCGTTTATTTATTATAAATAGATTCCCCATGAAATCGTATTCGATTTCTGCCAGCGCTGAAAACTTGCCTCGCCATCTTCGTGAAGATCTAAACTAAACAATTTTCGTACACGACAATTACGAAATGTGCAGAGCGTCTCTTGGCAATTGAACTCTGAACGCCGAAAAAACAGTTTTGGTTAAGTAATAAAGACATAAGACGAATTCCCCGTCGACTTGTTATGAACAAATTCTATAATGTTAAGTCTCATATCTTTGTCCATACATACATTATCTAACACACATACACACGTCAATTCATCGACCTGAGTAATATTACTCTATCGATATCCGGGCCTATAGTCTTTATAGTGCACGAGAAAGCCAAACAGTTAAAAGGGATAAGCATAAGGAAAAGTTGTGGGGATAATTTATGCCCGCGCCGATCCACGCCGCCGCCGCCGAGGACGACCATGGCGAGACGCCGGCTACGCCGCCGCCGCCATTTAAAAATACCATACACGCCGCCGCCGATTCAAAACAGATCGGCGCACAGGTCTACTCATACTAGAATATAACATCGCCAAGCGTGGAATTTGAACACTAGTCCTTGGCGTGATATGTTTGTAGCTTCTTTGCTAAGCCAACTCTGATTGTTGAAAAGTAAACTCTGATGAGTATCTATAATTTGCTTCCCGTAGGCAGTGAAACCACAATCTTGTGCAACAAAATTATCGTTATGAAAAAATAAACAGCTTTTGCAAAACATGGTTGGTGCAATGAAATTTCAGGTATTTAGAACTAGCTCCAGAACCACATGTATCATTTTCATACCTGCACTAAAAACAATGAATGCTGCTGTGAGACTGCTTAAGGTTCACTCATGAACCATGTTGATGTTTGTCACATAAGCCCCGTGAAAGCTTCATTCATATAGTGTTTTCTGTTACACGAGCATTCCATTCATTGAGACAAACGCAAGAGTCCGATCAGTATCAAATCAAGTTAATGAAATTTTCAAAAGCGGTTGTGACAAGAAATTGGTGTTAAATTTATACGCAAATGGAGCCTGAACCATCCCAGCCAAGAAAAAAGTGTCTAGGTAGCGAACTAGTTACCCGACACCCAAATACAGGTCATTACGTCCTGAAAGCCAGGTGCGCAATCGACTCTCGCAGCAAATGCACCTAGGAGCAGGCAACCTTTGATCCGGGCAACGCAATCCGTCATTTTCGGTCAAAGCATCCGCAGCGAGCAGTGGAAGTTAATTTTTGTTTTGCTTCTTTCGTTTGTCAACAAGCGCCAGCTGATAGTGGCCTTTGCCTGCTGTGTGCTATTATCATTTATGCGTAAGACGTTGCATGATTCATACGATGAACAAAAATATGCAGGACAGTAAAGTCTAATGAGATTCTGCGAAATTAACTATGCCGAACTAGGTGCTGATTATATTCATAGAAATGATTGGCGATCATCATATATCATATAATTGAGCTTTATTGCTGTAAACAATTAAATTGGGTCCATTCCTACAGATCTCCTCACTTTTAATTTTTCGTACGAGCGCTTTGACAATATTAATATATATTTTTGGTTGAAACAAAAAAAAAATGGTAAAAAATGTATTCCCTCAAAATTTAAGTATGAAGAACCCAATGTGTTTCCAAATGTCCTGATTTCCACTATGCTGCTAGGGTGATTTATTGTATTTTAGAATATTTTATTTTATTTAATAAAGGGGACATATTGATAGGGGTGTAATTATCAAGGGGCGTAGATGATACAAAAAAAGAATGATTTACGGAATCAGATTTTACGAGAGATAATAATTAAAAAAGTACTAAAATATAACTTTTAGTGTATGTAACATTATCATGAATCATCATTTAAATCTTTTCTTAGTAATATGCATTCTTTCTTATTACTTACGGCATTCATTCTTCGATGGCACTGCGAGTTGTGTTCAATCTGTTTGTAAGATTCGTGCAAAATAACTTATTTTTCAATACTATCGAAGTTACATGAACCAAGTGCTTTTAGCATAGCACACATTCTCTGCTACCCTCTCAGTCATTCATTACTGAACTTGTAAAACATTTCTATCGGTTTCAGTGAATCCTTCTGAAATTGAAAATGACTAATGAACTGGGTAATAAACTTTAAGAGCTCATGACTTCAAAATCAAATCAGCCTGGACAATGTTGAATGAACTAGCGAAAAAGCTAGAATCGAGTTTTCATATTCAGAAGCTCTCACATAGAGTGAATGTGACTGGCACACTGAAGTAATTTTCTACAGATTTCATCAAGTGAAGATGAAAAATCGCACCACTGCTTGGGATACCTCGAACTGAAAAAAAAACGCGTTCAATTTTCATTGCAACTGGGACCAAACCTCTCTAAACCAAATGGAAACATGATGAAGCTTTCGAATTTGCATAATATACATTAATGTTATTATAAAACATTTTAAAAACTAAACGATAACAAACGATGTTTTCAAATACGCTTATTGTACTGTAATATGACTTTCTATTATTGATTTTATTTGGAAATTTATTTGTGTATTGTGTTACTTGGGCATATTATCAATATTTTCAGATTTGTCACGCATAATGAACAATTCTCCAAGTTTCTGCAGCCCACTAAAATTCTCATTGCATTTCTTTGCAGTTCTCACGCTTCCTGGAAATTTTTCGTTCTTACTGGTATTTGTTGGAAATTTTTCGTTCTTACTGGTATTTGTTGGAATCTCTTCTGACATTCTGCAACATACTAGAAACTAAACGAATTTTTTAAGCGTCTTTAAATTTTATCTTTGAATTTCCATTAGTTTTTCTGTATTTGAAAAAAAAGGTAAAATCTTCAGTTCAGTATTTTTGTTGAAGCTTTGTTGATTTTATGAAAGCCGGACTGACTGTTATTTACTTTGGTGATCTGCAGACTGTTTACAAGAGTTCCTTTCCTAAGTTCTGCATAGTGTACACAATGTGGCTGCTTCAGTTTAAAATCCAAAATTTCCATTCAAATTGTACCATCGATATCAGTAAATGACAGTTAAACATAGCGTTTTTTTTCAAACAATTATTTTCTAAAATGAAATAAAGGAGTTGAAAGTGTATTTAACTAAATGACAAATTTGATCAGATATGTGTTCTACTTTAATTTATGTCGCAATTGATTTATTCAAATTTTGCTGTAGAACTTTAAATCCAACAATAACAACTGGAAAAATAACTTTTCCGTTCTCGCCCTCAAGCCATTCTCCAAAGTAACTTATTCTAATAAGTTATGTGAGATTCTTGTAACCGGAACTATGTTTAGGGCCAGCAGTAAATTATTATTAATACGTAAAAAAAAACAATTCTCATATTTGTTAAAACTGTACCAAAAAATCATAACATTTTACTTACGGTTTATTATTCAATGTTGTGGGAAAAAGACTAACATACCTGAAAAAAGCAGAAGAAAATAACAAATTAGTGATACTATTCCAATAAATCAGCACAATAGGATACAAAGCAACAACTTTGATTCCACAGTAGAAATTCCCGTTCCCACATTGCCATTCCGTCGCACGAACAAGTCATCAATTTTAATAAATCTCATTCACCGGGAACTTTACTCGCGCCTAAAGTAAACCCATAAACAATAAACTACACTAGGCGAGGAAGAAAACATGGAAAATATCCATCCCGGAGGCGATTTGCACGGCGATGAAATTGATTTCAAGTGCCGGGTCGAGATATGTGCATTTGGCTTGATGATATTATTCAAAGCGGTTTCTCGTCGTCGTCGTCGATAGTACCGATGCATCTTCTTTCTATTAGTGCTTGCTAACAAACGAGCGAGGCGTAGTTGACAGGGTCGTAAAAATTCAACCTAGCTGTTGTAGAGCTTTAGGGTGGAGATGACTAAGATTTCGAAGAAGGCAAACCGGGAGGCTGAAGATCATTGGGATCATCGTCGTCGTCATCATCATTACCGTTATGGAAATTGCTGCCATTTTGCGTACTCAAACTCATACTCAGCAGCACTGAGGAAGTCTGCAAGTAGACGCAAAGAGTAGAGACGAAATAGGCGTATCTGTCAAAAGATAAGCAATTATAACGAAATTAAAAGGAAATAAATCAATCCAATCAAATGCTCTCCACAAATTCTGAGTTGTATTTCGAATTAAATTGATTATTTTAAAAGTATGGGATATGGTTTATAAGTTCACGAGGTGTAAATATCATTTTGATTTTGCGTTATCACAAAATCCCCAGACTTAACCCACTTAACTCTAGCCATAGAGGTATCGTACAGACTTCTAGATGTCGTGGCGACCGTCGTCATCTAAATTTGCTGTAAGCGTTTGATCACCCTGTCTCTTCCCGGATAAACTCTGCTTCATTATATCCTATTATCCCTCAATTGGACCCTAGACAACAAGGCAGATTAGCGGTGTCAACATGATATGTTTGGCAACATGTTGCATTGTACTCACCTCTCGATTATCACATTTCTGCCAATGTGAGCACTATCACACTTGGTTCCTCCAACCAACCGATCCGTAGTCTTCGACACATTTATCTTCAATCCAACCTTTTCATTTTGCGGATTGGTATTGGAACATCAACCGCTTGGAACGTTCTTCCGACAATGTTTTTATCGTTAGCGAAGAAGATGAACTGGCAGGATATATTAAAAATCGCATGATTCATAACACAATCTAGCGCAACATTTTGCAGACATTTTGACTGTTCTGATAAATGTCCCCGTTAATTATGTCTGTTGTGGCAAAAATTGGCTCTCGCTGCCACATGTTTCAGTTGTTTTTCAAACAATGAATTTTTTTTTTGGGGGCTTTGATATCTTCTTTACCATTTCCTTTGTGGCAAAGCCAATCCTGGAAGCGTTTTGAAATCTTTCAGAACATAAATTTCATCGTAATTTTGCTGTTAAACTTCACTTGGCACCGCGACTTAATGCTTTGTACAATTTCAGTCCCAATTTTAGTCTCATACGTCGTGTTGAGTATTGGACAAAACCACCCAGACAACCAAATTGTACGTATATTGACAGTTGTTTTCCTGATATACAAACATATATGTAAGCAATCAAATCGTATAGAATGCAAAAATATGGCTTATACGTGCAAAAGTGGAGGCCATATACGTGCAAATTTCATTGTTTTCTCAAACGAGTTAATTTGGCTTCGTATGCGATTTCATCTGTAATAACAAATTCATTTAAAAAAGTCTAACGTTGTAAATCCGATTTAGTTTGTAACACTGTACGATGGATAAATGACACATCGTATATAAGTCGGAAATTTGCACTCTATACGATTCATCTTAAACATAGTACGATAAAGGGCACTACTATACGCGATTTTGATCTAAAATGTAGAAATATACGATACTATCTGAACACTGTTATACGACTTCTGGTTGTCTGGGCAGCTGATGTTTCTATTTTCCGAACGATTACTGTTTGAAGGCAAATATTTGACTCCGCTTAGGTACTTCTGCACCGTTTGGCCGGTTCCACCAACCTCTCGGCTCAAGGCACGGAACGATAAGATCATCTGGCCCCCGGTACTAATTCCCCTTCAGCTTCTGCGACACTTCACGGTCGCGCAGCATTGTCGAGTGGCAGGAACCATGCTTCCACTCTCGCCATTCTTCTGAAGGGAGAGGATGTTGTAAATGGCTCTATAATCGGCTATATTTGGCGGACCCGTGGTGCCTCACGAAGTCCAACATCTTCACTCCGGGTTGGAGCTAGCCGTACGAACAAACCATCGAGCATAGTTGCTTGACTGTTTTCGCCATGGCTGCTGCAAAACAACTGATAACGTTGTCAATTTTTTTCTGTACACAACAGAGTTGCTACCATTGGTGACGCATAGTTGAATGCACCACCAGATGGCAGGGTAATCGCATAAGAAATCCTTAATATCAGTCCATTGCATACGTTAGTACAGAACAATGAAGGAGGGTGCGTGAAAGAGCTGGCTGATTCCAGGACCCGCTGGAACTTCAATCTTGCAAGTGCATCGGATCCTGCCTCAGCTGAGTCGCTAGTCACAACCGTAAGCCATCACGGTTTTCAACGATGAAAGACAGAGTTTTCATCCGTTAATATGCTTTGATTTTCGATCGAATGCAAGTCATTTTATCCTGAATCATTCGGGAGGGCCGATAGAGCGGAATTGATTCCCTGCACGGAAAAGCCGAAGCTTTGAGCAAAAGTTTCAAACGGTTGTGTTTTGATAGATCTACTGTGGAAGACATGGGTGACTGAATATTCATGATTAACCAGTCAGTCGTGGGACTTGGTAGATTTTGTAGACGAAAATAAACATATAAGTCTTGGACATGTGGTGTGTTAATTAAAGCCAAATCCGAAGAAGATGGAAGGATCGTGCAATCGATCGTAAACACTACACAATCAGAGTTCAGGTATTTCATAACGATATTGGCAGTGCTACAAGAGTTAAGTAGCATTAATTTGGTTCAATGGTTATTGCAGAATTACCCGAAGGGTATTATGTGAATATCATCCAGCACTATCAAGCTACCTTGGTCTTTGGAGCGAATATGAATAGACTTGTAAAAAATGCACGTTCACAAGAATACTGTGGATTGGGATGTAAATAAAGAATCGCAAAAAGTCAACGGAACGATTGAACATGATTGTTATGGTGTGAATGCATTAAAGAGAGATAGTAAACGAAACAGGATTGTTAGTAAAAAAAAGTTTAAAAAAAGTGTGCTCTATAGGAACGAAACAATAAGTCCTGCAGAAAACGCTAGTTGAATAATAAAAATTAAATTCATGGAAAATAATATAGTTATCAAATTTATTCATTACTGTGTCAAACGCTGAAAATTTCTTCATCTCCGTTATCGAAATAGGGGATCACAAAGTCGAATTTAAATGAATAACAAAAAAATGAAAAGAGATAGTTAGCAAAGTTAAGTTATGAATATTAGCAACATTTGAAATTGATTTTTTGTAGCCAGTTTGTAAGCAAGCTGTTTTGCTCACATGAAATCAAAGATAAACCATGAGGCTTCGATTCTTCAACTTTTACGGAAATCGGAAATAACTTGCAAACCGCATTGTTTGTATTCGAGGTCATTTAGCTTCATCCTAGACCACAAAGTTTAGTTATGGTATTTACGGAGGCAAGGTTCCCTGGATTAAGTTAAACGTCAAATTTTGTTTATCTATTAACAGTTTTACTTCTGTGTTAAACCAAAAAGTTACGTGAATTTCGACAAGTAAAATTTTTAAAATTGGTAGCAGATTAGAGAGATATATCTGTCTATATCAACTCTACCTTTCCCGAAAAGCTTTTTTTGCTGCCATATGATGGGATAATAATGGAATGAAGGAATGGCATATATAGAAAATATATGAGTGATTATTTATTTTTATTTTTATTGCTATGATACATACTTGGAAATCATTAATTTTACACGAGACTTATATCTCGTATATCAAGATCAACTTGACAAGAGGTGTGTTTGATTGAATTATTTTTTTCCCCCTTTTGACTGATTTTTCTGTCTTAAAGGCCGGTCGCATGTGTCGGTCTCGTGGCACAACATTTTACATGACTTTTTGGTAGTGTGTAGTATATTGCCTTTTGGTCAAATGAATTGTTACTATGGCAGCATTGGAGTTATTACTTACTGTGTGCATTTTGAGCCTAGTTATTCGCTGTTGTAACGTATTCTTTGTATTCCTATTTTGGACTAGCTTCGTAGAACTTATTAACCACTATACTTTTCTGAGTTGCTTCGCTGAAATTAACCTGCGGTTGAAGCTACACAACTGTCACCAGCAATGGTCACATTACCTCTTCTACATCATGTGTCGACATACCTTTGTGTTTTTATGTTTCTTTTACCTCATACGAACTGTCTTTTGCCATTTTATTTGCAAAATTTAGTTTTATCATTTAGACTTTATTGAAATCAATTTGTTGCTAATGCTTGTTATGCTTGTTTATTGTAGGTTCAAACCAAATGGTTTTATTATTGATTTCAAAGCAAGTGTACGGTAGATTTGAGTGCTATATTCAGTGCAATTTCAACATACTGATCTTCAAACATCATAAAAAGAATAAAGCTAAACATTGAATTATAATTGCTCAGTTCTCTTGAATACTGATTTTATATGATTTATTATTTTAGATTACTTACGGTCATAGTAAAACTATAATAAATAAAATTTAAAGTCCAACTGTAATTTAATTGTTACTTGAGAATTACGAAATTTCGAACAGAATTTTTCACTGGTTATATGAGTACAAATCTTTCAAATCCAAGCTTGAGATCAATTGTAAGTAACACGAACCCAATGTAAAAAATCATACAGCTGTCAAGCGAATATAGAAGATGTATGAAAAAAAAACTGGTCACATTGCGGAATCCAAATCGAAAATAAAATCCCGATTCGAGCATTTGATTTATCCTACTCGAATTGAAAATTTGTTTTCGATTTAAATTTCGCAATTTCAAAAGAACTCTGCATGCTAATCGTAGACATCGTTAACTAGAATTTTTACAGATATTTTCAGATATTTCAGAACTTTTCATATAGAAATAGAATAGAAATAGAATAGAAATAGAATAGAAATAGAATAGAAATAGAATAGAAATAGAATAGAAATAGAATAGAAATAGAATAGAAATAGAATAGAAATAGAATAGAAATAGAATAGAAATAGAATAGAAATAGAATAGAAATAGAATAGAAATAGAATAGAAATAGAATAGAAATAGAATAGAAATAGAATAGAAATAGAATAGAAATGGAATAGAAATAGAATAGAAATAGAATAGAAATAGAATAGAAATAGAATAGAAATAGAATAGAAATAGAATAGAAATGGAATAGAAATAGAATAGAAATAGAATAGAAATAGAATAGAAATAGAGTAGAGATAGAATAGAAATAGAATAGAAATAGAAATAGAATAGAAATAGAATAGAAATAGAATAGAAATAGAATAGAAATAGAATAGAAATAGAATAGAAATAGAATAGAAATAGAATAAAAATGGAATAGAAATAGAATAGAAATGGAATAGAAATAGAATAGAAATAGAATAAAATAGAATATAAATAGAAAAGAAACAGAATAAAAATAGAATAGAAATAGAATAGAAATAGAATACAACCAGTGTGGGAAGAACATATACTACTGTGTTCAAAGAATAAGGTGACTTTTTAATTTAAAAATTGCGCGTTTGAGATATTGTCCAAATTTTTTTTTTTTACTTTGTTAGGCTTGTTAGTGACATATATTTGGCATTTCATGACATTCCCTCCATAATTAGTTTATTTACGCTTGTGTTTTCAAAACGACCAAAAGTGCTTTCGGCGATTTTTATAATGTCTGAATTTGTTGAGCAAAGAAGTGCCGTTAAATTTTGTTTGCGGAACGATATTTCTGCTGCTGAAACGTTGAGGATGGTGCAGAAAGCCTTCGGTGAGTCAGTCATGTCGAAAAAAATGTTTATAAGTGGTACAATGACTTCAAAGACGGTCGAGAACGCGTTGAAGACTTGCAACGGCCAGGACGGCCATCGACGTCAACTGATGAGCAACACGTGAAGAAAATCAAAGAGTTAGTGTTTGAAAATCGTCGATTAACAATTAGAGACCTTGCCGATATGCTTGGCATCTCAATTGGATCGATTCAATCGATTTTTAAGGATCAATTGGGCCTCAGAAGAGTCAAATCGCGTTTGGTGCCGAAATCGCTCAATTTTTTTCGAACTCGTTCTTCGTGAGTTTTTTGCCAAAAATTCGACTCATATCGCTCCACAACCACCGTATTCACCTGATTTGGCTCCGTGTGACTTCTGGCTATTCCCAAAACTCAAAAGACCACTTCGAGGATACCGTTTTGTATCGATTGAAGAGATTCAACGAGAATCGCTGCGCGCATTGAGGGGCATCCCGGAAGCCGACTATATGGCATGCTTCGCGGATTGAAAAAAAAAACGCTGGCATAAGTGCATTGCATCAGAGGGGGACTACTTTGAAGGGGACAAAAGAGATTTTGATGATTAAATAAAGATTTTTTGAAATATAACAAAAGTCACCTTATTTTTTGAACACAGTAGTATACTAAATATAAATAGAACATAAAATGAAATAGAATATAAATTTAAAAAAAAAAAATAAAAAAAAAAAAAAAAAAAAACGGATTTATTTGAATTTGGGGGGGGGGGTTTTTTGGGGCGCCCGGGCGCCCCCCGGGGGGGGTTTGTGTTTTTTGTGGGCGCCCCCCCACTTTGGGGGGCAATTGTTTTGTTACGTTTTATTAAAATTAAAAGATGTGAAAGGGAGGGAAAGAAAAAAAAAAAAAAATATTGACGGCCACCAACGTGAAAAACAAATATTGGATATTTGTTGTTTGGGGAAAATTCCCGGGGGGAGAAACTATTCTTCGGAAGTATCACAATAAGCGTCGTAGTTGAACTTACGATTGGCAGCTGCGTTGAAAGGTATTAAGAACAATTAGAACAAACCCAGGACTCTCGGATAGCGAAATTGCTACGATAATTGTCAACGCAAAGCAATCTTTCTTATGGTGCGAGCAAGCAGCCGAATCGAACACTGAAAAGCAACCGAACAGCCAACACAAGGAAGCTATGCAGAGAGTTTCTCACGAGGTACCCCGGATGCATACTGATGGACGAGGAAACGTATGTAAAGATAGCCCAAAGTCAGGTTTCCGGGCAAAAGTTTTATGTGAGATATAAATATACATATCCAACATATATGAATAAAAAATTGTTTTTGCTTATAAGCTTGAATCAAAGTTCTGATTTGGCAAGCGATTTTCAGCTGCGAAAAACAACTTCAGTGTTCGTTACAAATGGGACTATAAACTAGAATTTCTACAAGGAAGAGAGCCTGAAAAACAAAACTCATTCTACCATTCATCAAAGCACACAAAGGCCCTGTAAAGTTTTGGCCAGATCTGACTAGCTGCCACTATAGTCGAGAGACACCTCAACGGTACCGTAATAACAGGGTGGATTTCATCGAAATGAACCTCAATCCACCCGATTGCCCTCAATTCGGCCTATAGAAAAATGGAGGGCAATTGTTAAGCGGAAGCAGTAAAAGACTAGAAAAGTGACTCGGGATGCTACAGGGATGAAGAGATGGAGAAATAAAATGGCCACTCAAGTTGACGAACGAAGTGTCGCAAAGATGATCCGAGTTATTTCAAGAATAGTTCGCCATTTCGTCAAAATAAAAACTGACTGTTGATATTATTTTTTTTTCCTAAAAGTGCAAAAAAACCTTAATTATGACAACTCAACTGTTTCATTTTATCAAAGCAATCCCGAGGTAGAACTGATTACTTGTGAAGTAAAATGAATAAAACGATGAAATAAAGAACGAAAACAAAATAGAATAATAATACAGTTATATTTTATGCAATATTTTATAATTATATAATATTGTATAATTATACTTCAATTTTGAAATTCCTGTTTAAAAACTTAAGTCGACAGTGTAAACAAATGATATTTCTTCTTTTTATATTGCTTTAATTGCTGACTAAACGAAGAGATTTTAAAACCACCACGACGGAGCATGCATTCAATTGGAAAAACCTCTGAACAAGCGGGCAGAGCAGTGCCACAACAGTCGCCAGACAAATGCCGAATAAGTGAATAGTAAGTGGATGTGATCGAGAACAACGGCACAGAATAGAGGAATGCAAATGAGTTGCTGCCGTCGAGACAAACCGAGGCAATAAGGGTGGTTCTTGCGAAAATAACTAGCTGGGTTACTTTCATTGTGAATATCCGTCATCTTGAGATGTTCATCGCTATTGAGAAAAGTTTACTTTTAAAGGGCCCCCCTTTAGGCCATTCCTGGAAAATATCTACCCGGCAGTTCAGAAGGTCATCTGCGACCAGTCGTTCCGACCCATTCATAAATCAAATCCCGCACCACCCCGCCCTATAGATGCAATATCCGACACACCACGCACAAGAGAAGCCAAATTGAACTTGATGATCTCCGAGTTGATTAGCTTCCTTTTTCGAACGAAATTGAATTATTTTTCCCCCTGACAATAGGGCAAGCCAAGGCCCAGTCATTGTCCAGGCCTAGAGGAGGAGCCGAGGTCACCGGCGTCGTTGTCCGCGACGATTTTTATGAACTTTAAACCGCAAAGGTTTTATCCCACCCTTTTCCCGTTCTTTCGTTAGGAAACAAAAATAAATAAGCAACAACGGCGTGCATCATAAACATCTTAATCTGAGGTGGCTTCCCAGAAACGTATGCGTTTCATTTTTATTTTCGTTTGGAATAGAAATAGACCACGCGCGCCGGTCGCAATGTCAAAAAGATAGATGACAATCCGTTTCTCGGTCTCTGTAGTTGGCGGTGCTGTTGATGTTGTTGAAGGAGCGGTGAATGCATAGCTAAAAAGTCGGAAAACAGTCCGGAAAAGATAAACGCAGTTCGTGTACTATAAATAGTTGCGTGAGTGGGAAGCATTAAAATACATCAGAAAAAGTTGGGAAGCCTTTCTTTGCGAGGGAACTTTGAAGTGCTTTTTCCGTTATTCTTTCGCTCAGTTTTCTTTGGTCAATACTAAGGTACTTTCTGTAGTATAAAGTAAGCGGAAGATTATACCTTATGCAAATTCTGTCTGAGTCTGGATAGTAAAATGTATTGAACACGTTAAGCCTTATTCAATTTTTCCCCCAAGGGATAAGCAGCAGACTAGGTAAATACCTTCACTCGTAAAGCAGCCGCAAAGAAAGAAACTACCCCTGTTGAAGGTCACTGACGACGGTGGCGACGGCGGTGGTGTTAAAAAAACATCAATTAGAAGGTTGAACCCAAAAGCCTGAATTGGTATCGCCCCCTCATTCACATGTTCTTTGCATAGCCAAGTACAGATTAGTCAAGTACACATTCAACCATACGAATGCGTCTGCCTGGGTCTAGTCTCCATGGTGTATGACAACTGGTCGGGCCATATACTCTAATGGGCGAACTCCATTTTCAGTTCTACCCCCTCCAGTCCTCCCGTCTCTCGTGCCGGGGAAATTACAGAGTGTGTGCAAAGTTGGAAACGTAGGATTATTGAAGAATGCTTACACCAACCAACGTATTGACAAAAGTACTTTTCACGTGGATTGCCATGCCAAATTTTGCGGCACTCGGATTAATAGGGAGAGACCTCGCCCAAATCCAACCGGTCCAGCGACAATCTCCAAACATGGTCTTATCGCTCTTGCTGCCGTTTTTTTTTTTGTAAGCGAGACAGAACGTGCCACTTTCCTTGCACCTACTCGTGGCTTGAATCGAGGAACGGGAGTTGAAAGAAGATGCAGGAGAACTAGTTTCGAGCAGGTTGCAACTTTTCTTATCGCATGAAACTTCCTCTGTGTTTTTATCTATATCTCTCTCTCCGGTGCAGAACATGAACATCGAAATCAACCTTGGTTGCTAATTTGTTAAACTTGTTTTACTTGTTTTCAAGTGGAATTTTTATTTGGGGTAAGGTTAATTACTTAGTAAAGGTTTCGGAAAAACTTCATAAGCTTTCAACTATCGATTTTGAATTAGCTCTCAGAAAATTGCAATCAAACATCTCGCAGACAAATGGCACAACCGAACGAAGAGCAACACTGATAATAACGATGACGATGATCTTCTGAAGAGGAGTCAATCGAACCAGTATCCAGCCGTAGTAAGTGCCCTTGCTTGTGGTTGCCAGCAGAAAATGAAAGAGAGTGCACAACGGAATAACATTCTCATAATCATCATCGCCGTCGTCGTCGTCGTCGTCATCATCATCGTTTCGTTCTGCGGCCGGACAAACTGCATGCTGTACGTGCTCGTGGCAAAAAAGCGCTGTGAGGTGGGTTCATCGTCCGGATTCTTACACCATCATCATCAGGTCAGCCAGCCAGTCAGGCAGAAAGACACAACACTCTGTGAACTTGCCACAGATAAATGGCAAGGCTTGGATGAAGTTTTAGACTGATTCGGAACATGTGAAACTGTTTTCGATTTTGGTTCAAACACCTAAACAACATTTAAACTTATTCTTTGAGTGAATTTTCTAATCTTTCGTGCTAGGCTCAGATATTTTTCCGAAAACCTTCTGTTTAGGCCGGATGACGAGCTAAACCATACTAAAAAGTTACTAAAAAGTGGTAAAAGCTTACCACTCGGTGAGTTAGTTCTGGACGAAAATGTTATGTTCATCTAGTCAATTTGAACAACTTTGTTGAATACAGCAAGATTTGATCTGCAGGTGAGCAAAGCAAAACTTGAATATTTCAGAGCTAGCGCTATCTAGCGTGAATACTATATCCAGTTCTGAAGACTTTGTGTTCCTCATGACCTCTTGACATCTTGACACTATTAGACAACAATCAGAGCATCGAAAGAAAGCCTGGTTCCGGAGGGCCGACGACCGTGAGCGACAAGAAGCTCCAAAGGATGCTGAAGAGGAAGACCGAGGGAAAAGTGGCTACATCGCTGCGTGCGCTTGGACGGGGCGTCGGTTCAACCGGCCAAACAGTAAAAAAAAGTACCGGGCGAACATGAACATACTATACATGTCAGGAAGCGGAAGTCGCGTCCACTGGTTTTGGAGCTGCAGGCAATGACGCAGCGGCAGCGGCTGAATAAGATGGTCAACTCGATTTTCCCGGCAAATCGCGACGAGGCGGTGGTGATGGACGACGAGACCTATCTCACCCTGGATGGTCACGACTGTCAGGGCACTTCGTATTTTACTACCCCCACGAAGGAAGTGAGCTTCGAGGTGAAGTTCATTTCACACACCAAGTTCTCAAGAAGGTGCTGCTATGGCTGACAATCAGCGAGAAGGGGATGTTAAAGCCGCTCTGTTTTCGCTCGGGACTGACCGTGAACGGGGAATTTTATAGTACGAAATGCCTGCCGGAAGTTTCGTCGTTCATCAAGAAATACCATAAGGGCGAAGACGCGGTGTTCTGGCCGGATCTGGCGTCGTCCCACTACTCGAAGCGAACGTTAGAGGAGATGGAACGGCTGAATATCGATGTGGTACCCAAGACGGCGAACCCGCCCAACGTCCCCCAGCTGCGTCTCATCGAGAATTTCTGCCAGGTGATCAACTTTATTTCATTACATCACGTTAAAATTTTCGCTATTTTAGAGTTTCAATCATCTAACATCGCAGCGGAAGAGGCAAATAGCGGAATTTAATTATTATGTGTACATTATGTAGTATTTCTTTACAACATCGTATTATTTCCATCATATCATGACCTTCACATTTTCATAAAATAAACCTGATTTAGGCGGTATCTGGCTTAAACACGAAATATCCTTTCAATTTATGACATCTAGCATTCCATATATGTCCATTATATAACGCAGAAAGTTGCATCTGTGGTAGGCCTTTGAAAATTACGGAATCTGTGGTAGGCTTTTGCGCTTATTGCTGAATGTATTTTTCATTTCCGGTTTGCAAATGGACTTTTTACCAAATCTGAGCTGACATGATTACTCGCTTTGGAGGAAGCAAAGAAATCCTCTGCACTTCCACGGGAAATCACTGGTATGTTGGATAGTTGGGGAAAGGCTAGCAGCAGGGCTCGTTTTGGTTAACGATACGCTGAAAGTATGTAGCAATATCCGCCAAAAGCAATGGACCGCTTCAATGTGACTGAAAAGAGACAAGCATAACAAAAAACAAAACAAAACAATACAAAATAGACAAAATAAAATAAAACAGGATATTAGATATTGTCTTCAAAATATGGTAGAAATAAATTATTTGTTGCTTTGCAAACCAGCTCTCCTCGATGTCGTAGATGGCTGCCGTCGGCACTCGGCCACATCAACCAGGCCGTCGCCGACGTGTCGGAAACCTTCGGGTAGTAACATGTTATCTGTGTCTAATACACTCTTCTTGCACCGATTAGTTTACAAACTAAGCCTGCACACCGAATCAAAATTCACTTTGGCATGGTTATGATATTTTCCTCTAAAACCTAGTTCTAGATATTGGCACTTGGTTGCAGGAAACAGAATCAAAACGAAAAATAAACTCGCTCATGACCTCTAACTTTACCCGGTTGCTAAACAATACCATCATTATACTTGGTAATATTGTTTTATTGATTTTACTTCATAGATGATTTAAACATTACTTATTGTTTTTCTGCCCATTTATCTTTAACTCCATCACAATTAAAGATAAATTTCCTAACTCGGTAGCAATAACTATTAGGTCAGCAAAACTAAAAGCGGATTACTGTTATAAAATCATCATCAAGTAGCAAATAGTGACCATGCCAACAGTAAATTAAAATGAATAAATGTTAGTTTTGTCAAATTTCAATAGAATTAATAAACTTTTTCAGGATTTTGGTGAAATGCTGCCATCAATGAAAACGAACGAAAACGTGCTTAAGCGCCGAACCACAGAACTCTACACTTTAACACTTTACATCATTTCTTGCATTTCAGGATCAACCGAATTGAGATAATATATAATAGATACGTATGCTTGTAGTATTTTTCATTTACATAAATATATACACTATTATATAAATATTTCATGGGAATGGGAGGGACCATCAGGGCACCCGATTGAAGCACTCTGGATGGGGAGAGTGGGAATGCCAACTCCCCATTGCTAACAGTTTGTGAATAGAGGGCGGGCTCTTCTCCCCGCCCATTGGGGCATCCTCATGTTAGATAGCTTGCTCTTTTGACCAATTGTTCAATCTTGTTGTTGGAAGGAGATTCTTTATATCCCTGTGGACACGTATAAGGGATGTTGCCTATCGATCCACCCAACACCTTTTTGGCCCTTCATAGAATGGCATGATTAGGATAATCAGTGGTTATTAAAGCTTGATCAAGTCTAACAGAGAGGAGAGCCCATTGCTGACAGACTTAGTTTCCGTGCTACAATGGGTGGTAGTACAAATCATAAATATCATACTTCGTCAGTTATTGTCTTCTGCGTTATACAGTTAAATTCTATAGTTCTATTGTAGAAAATTTGACGTTTCTTATCCGTTTACTTATCCGTTCATTGCCTCTTTTTTATTTGTCTAATCCTAATCTCTAAGTCGTTTAATCGCTTCAAAGTCTTACATACATGTGCAACCTAACAATAATTATTTGAGTCTTGGTCAGCTATAAGATTCACTTTTCGGTGGCAAAGTGCTTCATCACGCCTATTTCCTATCTATTATTATAAAATTATCGAGAAGTCGTTATAAGATTGTTTGTATACCATTGTTATAATGTGTTGTATTTTTATTATGGCTCTTTGAAGTGAGCCCCACCAGACTGCACCAGCATTCAAGGCTCCCAGACAGGATGTCCGTTGGATAACATCTGTAAAATCACTGCATCAATGCCAGATATGTGACGCGGCATTAAATAAAAATAGTTATGATGTGATACTACCACGTCAGAATATGTCTTAGGTTGCCATCTCAGTGCTAATGGCGCAGGCCCACCCATCGCGACCAGATCACATATCCGAGGGGAGCGTTTATTCATCGCCATCCGAAAATTGTACATGTTTTAATGCATACACACAAAAAAAATAAACTATAACAGACGCTCTAATTTTACCCTCGTTCAATTGCAAGCGTAAATAACGAAATTGTATGCAATTTTTCATACAATTCCCATGATATGTCCCATAAATTTATGCCAAATCTAGCATTCCATATATTTGCATTACACACTTAGAAGTTATGAATTTTACACGAGACGTAATTCCTGCTTGTAAAAAGTCGGGGAACGTAAACAAAGATTTCGTGTAAAATTATGTCTCCTGAAACTGACAAATACGCAATTCGACAAAAGATATTTTTTTGTTTCTGTGTTATCGAGATTTTCAGCCTCGGGCTGATTCATCTCCCGTTGTAGTTACTGAAACACCACTTTGGGTGTTTTTCATACTTGTGGGGGGTGGGGGGGGGGGGATTCGACAAAAGATGTATTGGATTGTATTTATTTTCTCATCTCTTTCAACTCATTCTTATGCGCTAAAGGACGCTTGCATGTGTCGGTCTCAGGGGACAGAAATTTTCATGACATTTTGGTAGTGTGTAGATAACGCAGAAAACTCCATATTTCTTCAAAAATTTCTTTTGTTTTGTTATGATTTTTGTTTTTTAAATACCGGAAATATTACGACACGTGAAATCAGGTTTATTTTTCACCAGTATGCATTTTTTTCACCGGCTGGTCGAGCTCATACCTTAATAATTCGATCGGGTTGACATCAGGTGATTGCTATGGCCAACCCATGATTTTGAGCACACCTTCTTTTTTCTTGAACCGTAGATAGTTCATGCACAGATCTTGGGATCATTATTTTGTTGAAAGATAAATCCGTAAGCGATTCAGTCCCAAGTAACAATTTTAGTTTTATTCCAGCCGTATAGCACTCCTCCCGGCTTTGTTAGTAAAACTACATTCAAAACTGTTTTGTCTACCAACACCTCCTCTATGCTTCTTTAAAGCCGAAATTTGTCCAAAATGGCCCACTCCATGGACGGTTGTGAAAACAAGTTAAAAAAAAACCTTTATAAGAACATAAAGATTTTGACAATGTTCTAGTGAAAGATGTTATGACCACTTGAGAACCTTCATAAAACCTTTTGGCTGCCATGAAAACCAGAATGTGGCTTAATGGCCACAGCTGTCAAACTTCACTGTGATATCGAGGTTGTTTTTTGTTGTTCTGCTTTGTTCGATTCTTTGCTCTTCTGATTCATTTAGCAGTAAAAAAAAAGTCTTGAGTTGCGGGAAATTTTATTGACAGTAAAATATCCAAAACAAATTGTGTTTTCTATAGCGTATTATGCTCCAAATTATATGTGCATTTATTTTTAAGGTGCATATTGGCACGATAAGAGCCGAAAATTAATGCGCCTCGAAAATTATGCGAATTTACAACAACATAAATCAAATTAGAACAAATATATTCGATAAATTAATCATTTATTTCCTGAAAAGTGCTTGAAATTGGATAAGATTATCTAAAAGAATGCCGAAATTAGTCTCCCATCTACAGTTTGTTTGCATACCATTGAAAATATGATGCATTTATTTTCCCACATTTCAATTATTTCTTATATTTCAATATGGCGATTGGAAAAAAATCTCAGTTTTGCCATAAAGCCAATTTTTCTTCGCAATGACTATTATAAAACTATTTGGTATTTGGTAAAAAATAAAAAATTAAAACTATTTGGTTTTATGGTGACTTCGTTCAATGCTAATTTGCCGTTTAATGCATTTACTAGAGGCAAAATGGTTGTAAAATGCTTTTTTCAGCTGACCATAATAAGATAATATCAATGAGTCCTAAAACGGCATTTCAGTACAGCATTTTACGAGTTCATAAAGTCGAAATAAAACCTTTGATGGGAATTGGAGAAAAAAGGTTTTAAGATCGTTGTAAACAAGCTGTGTAGGTTCTCATAAAGCTGGCAATAATATGAAACCTATTGACACCTCTTGGTGCCATAATAAAACCAAATTGATTTCAAGTGGCTTTCATATAACTTTAATAAAACTTAATAAAGCAGGATAATACTTGGGTATATCGCTCAGCTTTATTTCGACGAACATACTGGCGCCGCCTGGATCTAAAAAAACTCAAACTTTGATTTATCGGTCCGTAATACAAATTCCCACTGATCTGCTGATACGTAGAAGTGGTTTATTTACGTGACCAAAATATTCCTTCTCACGAAAACGACGTTTTACAGTATCTACGAAAAATAGGTTCATCACGATTTCGTTAATTTCAGAACGAATGCCTGGTGCTGTTTTGAACCGATTTTGCTTGAACATCAACAAAATGTTTCGATCATCAGGTTAGGTTATTTTTTGTAGTCGGCCAGAGCGTTTAGATCACTATTTGACTTGGTTTCGGCGAACTGCTTCAACGTGGTTTCAATTACACACTTTGAAATACATTTGTAATTTCACGATTTTTCTTTGTCCTTTTTTCTTAAAAGAAGTATTTCTGAACGTTTTTCAAGTGAAATTTCCTTTTTTTTTTTTTTTGAACCATTAGTTGGCTATTTGGCGCAGAACCGGTTTTGCACCTGTAAAAATAACGAGAATTAATTTGACAGTTCTATTGCACACACAATACAGTAGAGGGTAGGCAAACGTTTCAAATGATTCGCAATGTCTGTTTAATATTAATATTTGAACAGTTTAAAATGAAATATGACTATGACAGCATCGGGCATTATTTGGGATGTGATTCTCGACAAGAATGATATCGACGTAGCGGTTCAAACCTTCTCCACTATTGTTACTTATGCCATCGATCGTCATGTTCCAAAAACGACGGCTACAGATTCTGCACATGTGCCGTGACATACTCCAGAATTGCAAAGACTCGAGACCACTTGAAGGCCAGCATTTAGGAAGTATTCCAAGCAGAAAGGCTTCATCGCTCTGCGGGAGCACTTTTTACCATTAACCATTGCTACAAGATAGCAAGTCGTCGTTGCTTTGCTGACTACCTTCGTGATGTTCAAGGGCTATTGGAATCGGATCTGAAATCGTTCTGGAGATACGTAAGCGAACAAAGGAAAGAATCTGGAATTGCCAGTATTTTCTCTAATAATACGCCTTACGCCGCAACAGATCAATTCGGTAGCACAAAATGTACCATTATTCGGTCGATCATTGAACTCTATTGAGAATGAATGATTCCATGATCCTGACAGCTATTGCCGAAATGAAACCTACGAACTTCGTTGGACCAGACGGAATTCCTGCTGTGCTACTGAAGAAGTGTTCGTCCGGAGTACTCACACCCCTACGACACTTATTTCGTCTTTCGCTTGCCAGTGGAGTTTTCCCGCTGAATTCATATCTCCCGTGCATAAAAAAGGTGACAAACAGCAACGCCGACAACTACCGTGGAATATCAGGTTTGAATTCCATTTTCAAACACTTCGAAAAAGTGGTTCTGGGAACGATTTTCAATCACTGTTAGCTATACATCTCTGAGACTCAACACGGATTCATGCCAAAGTGATTTTCAACTAAGAACCTTCTTTCGTTCACGACGTCCGTTACGGATTGCATGTCGCAGGGCTCACGAACTGCCTCTGCTGCCTTCGACAAGGTCAACCACGCCATTACGTTAGCAAAGCCTGAACGGTTAGGATTTGAAGGATGCGTTCTTCGTTGCATGAAATCGTACCTTGCACACCGGTTGCCGTTAAGATTGGGAAATTCGCCGCCACATCCGGGATTCCACAAGGTGGCCATTTTGGTCCACCAATCTTTCTCCTATACTTCAACGATGTGAACTTCTCGCTGGACGGGCCCCGTCTCTCCTTCGCTGACGATTTTAAATCTATGATCATATCTGCTAATAAGACTGCTGATGACTCGTCCGACCTTCAAGGTCAACTATATGTCTTCGTGAGGTGGTGAACAGGATGACTTAGAATAGAAGTGTTCGATAATCTCGTTCACCAGGAAAAAGACCCGGTATGTTATGATTATCAATTTGCCGGAGAATTGATTCAAAGAGAAACCTGCGTTAAGGATCATGGAGTTCTCCTTGACTCTCAACTCACCTATAAGCAGTAAACAAACCTGATTGTCGCTCCTTCTCAAAGTTTAGGATTTATCATGAGGATGACTAAGAACTTGCACGCTCTAAAATCGAGTATTGCGGTGCGATTTGGAATCCTAACTACTTAGACGGTGTTGAAAGGATAGAAGCCGTTCAACGAAAATTCGTTCGTTTTGCTTTGCTGCTCTTACCGTGGAGAAATACACACCAACTTCCGAGCTATGCAAGTCGTGGACTGCTCGGTCTCGATTCTGGTCTCAATACGCTGTTTGTTTGAAGAGATTTATCGACACCCTGACACAGAAAACCGAATGCCCCGTGCTACTTGGTTCCATAAATATTCATGCTCGTCCCGCACACTCAGAAATAGTGTGTTTCTAAAATTTTCATTTCGTCGCCCAAATTTTTGAGTATTGGGTGCTGTCGTTGGTTTACAGCAATTGTTCAACAGAGTATCGTCAGGATATGATTTCTACCTTTCCCGTACTCGAATTTTTTTTTAAATTTATTTCGAAACCATCATTAGGATAAAAAATTGTCGGTTGATAGAGGGCACATAAATAAATAAATAATAGTAATTATATTTGAAATTACAGTGCAAAACTTAGGCTACCTAAAAATGCGAATTCAATACAAATGTATGTAAATCACAACTAAATAGTTTTTTTTTTCAGTTTATATACCAGATTTCATCATAAAATGCAGTGAAATATAAATGAAAATATAACAACAATCACAAACTAAAATAAAAAACAGTTTTTTTTAACCATATCGTTATACTTTTGCATGGTAGTACAGTGACGGACAATACAATAAGACCAAAGCCTGATTTTCATACAAAATGGTCATGTAAGGGGGCTTGTCTTTCATTTTCTCGAGAACCAATTGAGCTGAAATCTCGGCTGTGATCCAGAAGTCACAAAAATTCTCATCGGCATAAAATCAATATTTTTTCTTCCCCCCTTTTAAATTTTAGAGACACCGAAAAAAAAAAACAAAAAGACCACTTTTTTTTTTTCAAAAAGGGTGGGGTTTTTGGGGGTGTTTTTTTTTTTTTTTGGTGGTTTGGGTTATTTTTATATTATTATTTTATATTTACTATTTCTTACTTGCCAAAAAGTTGAAATTTAGGGAGATAAAGGGTGTTTTTTTGGTGTGGGGTGGGGGGGTGTTGGTGTTTTTTGTGGTGATGATGAAATATTAAATTTGTAAATGGGAATTTTGGTTTTTTATTTATTTTTTTGGGGGGGGGGGGAAAAAAATTACTATTTGTATTTTTTGTGTGTTTTTATGTATAGGATGTCCCAGAAAGTACAAGCACGATTAAAAAATCAAGATAAAAACAATTTTTTGGAGGAAATTTGGGTTTCATGAATCATTTCTCTATAATGTTTTCTCTCAGTAGCATATAAAAAAATCTTATTATCGTTAATCACAAGCCTGTGGAACACACTTTTGCCTTAACGCTTCTTATCAGTCTCTTCACAGACTCCTTCGCAATTGTTTTGGACACTTTTTTCCAGTTTTTCGCAAATGTTTCGATGGAATCGAAACATTGCTTCAACATGTTTCCTGTTCAGAGCCCAAAATGTCTCGATTGATCGGGCTTGAAACAGTTCGGAGGATTCATAAGTTTCGGCACGTATTGAACTTTATTGGCGTCGTTCCATGGTATGGTGTCTTTCGCATAATGAACAAATGCCAAATCCGGCCAAGACAATACTGGATCATCATGCTTCCTGATCATTGGCAGCAAACGCTGATTCAAGCATTCTCTTAACAGTCTTAATTGTCTCTAATGTCACGGCTCTGACCACATTCCGCATTCGCAAATAGCTTACCAAACCATTGCCTTTTTACCTAATTTCTCAGTTAAAATTGACTTATCGGCATCATCGACGTCCTGCCCTACACGCACGCTGTGATATTACTCTCCCGGAAGCGTCTTCTAGTGAAATTTTACACCTGTTTCATCATCCATGACAATACACACCGATTTTCCACACAGCCGACCGTCATACAGCTTTCGCGCCCGCGATATAACGGTTGCAGCCTGCTTTTCACTCCGAATTGACATCTTCTGGTTCTTGAAGGTTTTGACGTAGGACTACGTCTTTGTTTTCTATACTGGGGTACAATTTAAAAAAAAATCGAATTGCAACCGTCACGAAAAGCGGTCAGGTTTTGAGCGTTAATATCTCAGTCGTTTCTCCAAAGATTTCCAAAAAATTTGCGTCAATCAATAGGAAATATATCTACGGTTCGATTCCAATATTTAAAACTATTGATTTTTAACCCGAAACTATAATATAAGGTAATGTCTTATAATTACGTCTTGCAGAGTAAATTTATTAAATACACAGTATTTTTACTATCACAGACTTCATATGTTAGTCTCATATACAGCAATAAACGATATATAAGGGATACACTTTCGCCAATTGCTTCATTCGTTCAGCAGTAAGAAAGCTGTGTGGAGCGGCAATGAGCCAGTATTGAATGCTAGGCAGCCATTGGTTATGCAGTCGTGTGATGGGCAGTCGGTTAACCAAACCAGTGGTGAATTTGTAGCCAGCCGGTTGGCACAACCACGAGTTGCTTGTGTTTGATCTAGTTAGCAGTCATCATTCGGTAAGGCGCTACGTTGAGTGGTGTGAACGGTATACGCCAGCCACTATCATCATCGCTAATGTGTGTAGAAAATGCATTAGCTAGCAACATTAGCATGACCAGTTACCAGTAATTAGCAGATAATTTATTTCAATTATCTGCTAACAACTGCTGCAAATATGACGCTAGTATTGTTGGCTAATAAATTGTCGCACAATATTAATAAAGATGTAAATGGGCCATACGACAGGTCCAAAGAAGATCGATCAAAAATGGAGCATTGAAAATCCGTCCTTTTTAGGACAACCAATTTGATTTTCCCAGCTAAAGAATTTGTTTGATTGGAATTTATCTAACACACCGTTCCAAATTCTTGTCAATTGACAAAATTTACAATTTCAAAAAAAAAGCTCGGAAATTTAAACGGTCTCTATATTATTCCGAAGCATTATACATTGGCTACATAGTCCTACGTAACCCTTGCGTACAACACCAGTGGGCTGTCCATTGTAGTTTTTAGATTAAATTTTGCCTTTTCACGATGGACGTTATTCATAACAGAACTGCTTTTTATATTCGAAAAAGCCATCTCGCGGGTCAAATTTTCACCTTTTCGACGGTGAGAGGGCTTATCTCATGCTATAAACATGCATGTGAGACCAAGAATTTGACCAGTAGTGAAAGTATCACATATTCTGCACATTTATTTCACAGCCACGTCGTAGAACGTTTATATAAAGGCACTAACACCAGGTGAGATACTGGCGGGTTATGCCGCAACGTCCGCAAAGCTACAATCCTCACCAAACGGAAGGCATTTCGAACAGCGCCCATATTCACATTTTCCAGTTTCGCCAATTGAAATATTGGGAATAGAGCAACAGGGGATTTTTTTTATTATCGTACAGATTGGGCCGAAGGGTCTCAGATTGTTACGAAACTTTGTACACGCGTAGGGTTCATGAATGTATGAACACAAAAAAAAAACAGTATTGAAAAAAATTCAGGGTTGCCAGTTTTCCTGGTAAACGCCAATTGAAGTTTTCCGATTATCCCGAACATCACTAACTTCAAAAATTCAAGAACAATTCATCGTAGAAGAAATTTTGTTTTTCCTAACTATAATGAAATTTTCTCAAGAATATAATCTTAAAAAATTGCCAACAAAATTTTCCACAGTGGAGGATTTTTTTTTTTGGAAAAGCCGGAAAAACAATTTTCTGAGTCATGAAACATTGTGAAAAAATTATTTTTGGTTTATTAATTCATAAGCATACATTGGTAAAATTTTGGCGATGGGCTTTTTTTTTGTTTTTGAGTAATGCTCGAAAAACTATGGGCCTGTCACTCGTTTTCATGGGGGGAATGGGTTTTTTTATTATTGTAAAGGTTAGGGCCGAAGGGTCTCAGATTATTACGAAACTTTGTCCACAGGTAGGGTTCATAGATATATGAACAAAAAACAATATTAAAAAATTCTGGGTTGCAAGTCTTCCCTACAAAATATCCCACAGTGAAGGAAAGTTTCTTGGAAAAGCCGGAAAAACCATTTTCTGATTCATGAAAAATTTTGAAAAAAATATTTTCTTGTTTATTAATTCATAAGCTTTGGTGAAATTGGTGAAATTTTTGGCTGTTTTTTTTTTTTTTTGAGTAATACTCAAAAAACTATGGGCTTGTCACTCGTTTCCTTCACTTTAGAAAATTTTGTTGGCAATTTTTTAAGATTATATTTTTTCCAAATTCTTGAGAAAATTTCATTAACGTTTGGAGAAAAAAAAATTGTTCTACGATGAATCGTTCTTGAGTTATGAACTTTTGAAGTGATGTTCGGGAAAATCGGAAAACTTCAATTGGAGTTTGCCAGGAAACCCCGAATTTCTTAAAATTGTTTTTTGTTCATATATTCATGAACCCTACAAATTGACAAAGATTCCTAACAATCTGAGACACACCGGCCCAAACCTGTTCGATAATAAAAAAAAAATCCCACCAGTTGTACACAATCTGTTTTCGCTATTCGGGAGAAAAGCCTTGCATTTTGATGACTTCGTTGCAAAAATCCAATTCCGACACACAAACTTGTTTTACAGAATGTAAACAAAGACAGCCAGTGAAAATTAGCAATTTTACGTCATTCGGTTTCGTGCAGTTTCGTGTAGGAATTGTACTTATACTTTCTGGGACACCTTATAAAACGATTACTTTATCGCGACTTTTTTTCTCTTCAGAAATAACAAATATAAATCTGTATATATAAAACTTTCCTCTAAAAAGGCAAAGTCATGCAACCTTTCAACAGTGTGTTTAGGGTCATACTGACCGTTCTACAATAGCAAGACTAAATTGCATCTGTATCTAATGAGTATTTCTCAGTTTCGTTGAGTTCTTTTTGATATTGAGCCTTTCAAATAAACTGAATCCAAATGTTAGCAAACTGACCAAATGTTACATCATCACGTTCACGACCTTATGCCATTGTTGGGCAATACGAATCAGTCTAACGTCTACACACAAGAGCACAGTGACTACCCAATCGATGGGTACGGATTTGTAATAATACTCATTATTGCAGATGATGCTGATGCTGCAACTCTTCTAAACAAGGCCTCTTCGGATCTTCGTTTTTTTCTTTGCCGAAGGACTTCTTTGACTCATAATAACATATACGTACGCCGGAACGCACGTTGCTGGCGGATTGATTTTTACCCGCATGATTCCACGCCTCCACCTTCGACATCTAATTTACAAATGGATCGAATAGAGGCCCGTTTGACGTATTGGTGATCGAAAATATCGAGAAAAAAACGTAATTGTTCGTTGGTACACCATTATTTTTTGACCTTGAAACATCTGTCCTGAGCCTTCGGTGCGTCCTCTTGCGATGATGATGATGATGATGATGATGATGACGAAGACGATGGTGCACACTCCAACTCCGAACTGGTTTTGCATTCCATCGCAACGACCTCATCGCACCGATTTGGTTCGTACGTGTGTAAGATGCAAGTAACGTGACCATCTCTTTCTTTCCCTTGCATACGTACATTATTTGCAAAGCTTCTTATGGAAGTTTAGACGAGATCGCAATTCTTGCATTACATTAGAGAGCGAATTGTTCTGACGAGGGATGGGGCGATGATGGGGTGATTATGGAATGGCTCATCATGCGGTATGGCTTAGGTTCAATGTGCCATTTTAAATATGTTCTCGCTGGTTTGATGTCGCGTAGTTAGTCATAGGGTTGAAATATTTCCAGTTGGGAATTATTTATACTTGTGGATTTTCCAAGAAAAAGCATTTTGAATTTATCAATGCAGATTTTAAACTATGCGTTCAAGACTTACCTTGTAAACCTGTCCGTAGGTTCCATTTCCGACCACTTCGATTAGCTCGAAGATTCCAGCTGGGTCCTGCATAGAGAGGGGAAGAAACAAAGTAAAATAAACTGGTTAGTCATGCGGTTCGAAATGTAGTGCGCCGTTTTATGATAGCTAAATCATCAGTCAAACATGAAACGGCTCTCTTAACATTATTAGATCCACGATAGTCTGCAACTTGAAAATGGGATTTTAGACGACTTGAAACAAGCTCGTAAATTTGTGCTGATTTGAAAGGTGCCAACCAGTGTCGTTGGTTCGAGAAACCGTTTTATGGGCACTCAAAACCAGATGTCTCAAGCTGTATCCAATTCCTCTGTCCTGTTATAGTTACATTGATCGGCGCTAATGAGCGCAGCGCGGTACACTATGGTCACTTGTCCCATCATGGAGGAAAGCAGCAGAACGAACAGCCACCGCATCTGGATTCAATCACTTCATCCAGCACAGCTTACGAAATCTGTCAATTATTTCACGGGGCATCTTACACGCCCAAATAAATCGACAGTAACGCAAATGTCAGTGAATGGTTTTTGATTACATAAATTTATTCGAGCACCACCCGCTGCTGCTGTCAGTATCGAGAGTGAACGGAGTGCCGGTCTCGTGTGAAGGACCCTCCGTGGTGAGAAGAGTACGTGTGCGATACCTACCCTACGAAATAGTCTACTGGTAACAACGTGAAGCGGCGGAGTCATGTTTGGCTTAAAAGTAAAAGTCAAACAATGAAGAGTCTTATGCGGCATGCAGGTTTCATTCAGACGAGACTTTTCAAATTTGGGGAGCAGAATTTCGATTACGAGAGGTGTACTCCCCCGTTTTCCACGAGTACCACTCGTTGTTTATGTGGAGTGCCAAATTTGTGAAGTAATACATTGATTGGATGAAGTTTATGTAATGCAGTATCCGAGGAATAAGAGAAACGTGTTAAAGAAAATGAACGATTCATTATTCGTGTTTGAGTTGGATGTTTTTGTTCATAGAACTATTCTGATTAGATTTTCAAACATTCATTTACGAAACCCAATCGGGATAAATTCACTCGAGAACATGAGTTCATTCAACCCCCCTGCAGTGCTGATCTTGAACGTAATACTCAACGAAACAAGCAAAAAAAAAACAGAAACCCCAAGCAATGACGCCAACCATTAGCCAATATTGGCCACCTCACGTAAAACTCGACGCACACATTGCATACGCCACCTAACAGCATAGTGTATCTAATTGTTCCATGAAACAAACGTAAAGAAAAAGCCGCCAAAAAGTCGACCTTGCACTTCACAAACGCTCGCTGGTAGTGGCCGGCCAATTAAGGTGCAGCGGTAGCCAGTCGGTGGTGCCGAAAATTGTTTGACGACAGCGGCGGTTCATTAAAAACCATTGCACCTCAATCGACGGCGACGGCGGTGGTGACTTAATCACCTCTTGACGGGCCAGCGATGAAGGCGACTCTGCGGCCGACAAATTAGATGCGCGTTTCCAAACGGATTTCCATATCGGATTGAGTTAAGTGCTGGCTAAGGCAAGTGGCCAGAAGCTTGAGAATGCAATTTTTCCATAATTTTATGGCAGATCAATTTGGGTGAATTCTACACTTTGAGGTCGAACGACTTGTTTGAATCGTTGGTTTTGTTTTTGGCACAGTTGCTTCTAATTTCAATAAACGAAGGTGCTAGGTGGTCTGCGCTCCTGAAACTCGCTTTCCGATATACATTCGCTGAAATGGTAGCACATGCTAGCAAACTAATGAAATGATTTAATTTGCATAAGTTTATGTCTCGAAATGTATTCTTCTTTGTTATGATTGGCCGCTTTGTCTCCAAATCCAGCGGAGCGTGATTTGATTTGGATTTGTTTTTTTTCTGTTGGCGTGTTGAGTTGGAGTTTAAGATTACAGACACTTTACCATGGCCGATGGCTGTGATTTGAGTGAGGGAAAATGAGATTATAGAAACATGACGACCGCAATGGAACATGTTGCGCGCCACACCCAAGTGCCATGTTCCACTTGTCGATTGGCTGCTGTTCAGGGATCTCGAATTTCACGTGCCACAGATTATGGCACGGGTTGGGTATTATGAGTGTACTCGAAATTTTATTGCGTGATCGGAATGGTTTTCGCGACCGGGCTTTTATCCTACGCATTTGATTTGAGTGTTTTAGATTTATACCATGAACAATGCATAAAAAGATGGAATAGATCAACACGCACATTCTGTCATTGACCGGGGGCCAATCAAGCACAAGGTGAATCTAACCATGCATCGCCAATCATAGAAGCCTATTGTTTACAGTCAGACTTTGATAGCGATATCAATTGTTTTGCAGAAGCCATGACGAGTGCAGTAGAAAAAAAAAACACCGTTCGATGGCATATTCTTACTACCGGCAACACCCCGAGGCGAAGAAACCCGTCATCGTGAGACACTTTGTGCCGATGGGATACAGCAGATCATTGCCTTGCTGGGCGATGAAAAGAACATCGAAAGGAAGACTGATTCCAGTCGTTTGACGGTCCTGTGCGAATGGAAAGTCCACCAGAAGCTAAAGCGCATAACCGTGGGGAATATGGCAAAATCCCTCCGTGCCTTGGGTCGAGAGATCGGTGCCACCGGATGAACCGTCGAAAATAACTTCAAGTCCATGGACATAGGAAAAACAAAACGGAAACGGTTATTGGATTTCAAAACGGTGTCAATACTGCGAAATATTTGACAGATTTTACAGAACAAATGGATGCCATTTTTAAACCAAAAATTGTATCGGAATTGGAGTCTCCACACCATTCATATTCCGAAAATACTCATATTGTTGCATATTTAACGCTTTTTTGTTGTCAAGCATCATATTTCAGCTTCCACGCATTGGCCCTGTGCAGAAAATAGCCAATTATGTAATGTTTGACAGACTTTTTAGAATCGATGGCCACCATTTTGAAACCTAGAATGACGTCGAATATCGATATTAAAGGCATCTTCACATCAACCCCAATCCGAACATATTTAACATTTATTTAACACCGATGGTGGCCATCTTGGATTATAAACTGGTGCCTCAATTTTTAGCTACTACGCATTGTCCCTATGCTGATAATAACCGTATTGTGTATAAGCCAAAATTGAGTCGGATGTCGTTGTTTGGTATCTTTACAACATTCCAATTTCCATTCCGAAAATATCTCTATAGTTGCATTTTTATTTTATGAAGGTTTACTGGTGGAACTCTGAGTAGAGTTCTATAGAAACCTTTTCACCAGGCCTTTGATGATATCGTTGCGTAGATCCTTTCGAATCATTTTGCCAGCCGTACACGGAACATGTCGTCCAAGAAGACGCTGTTGCAAATGACTCGAAAGGAGCCACGTTTGAGAATTTTGAGTCCTTTCGTCTGTATTTTCAATTGTCTTTTTGTTATTTTATTAGTCAGTGTTACGTTTGCTAGTTTAATACGACGTTTCGTAATTTCTTCAGTATTTTGTAGTTTAGTCCGTGAAGTGTGTCATGAGAATCTTCCGAAGCAGTTTTTTTTTTTTATGAAAAAAGACCGTGCGGTTCGTAGTTGCTACTCCATTACTGATCAGAACTAGAGTAATTGCACAGAGAACCACATAGATGGAGCTTGGAAGTAACTTTACATCTTCAATGTACAAGTTCACTAGTTCATTCTATTTATAGATCAGTACCGGAGCCGGCCACGTCCTCACGGTCTTCGGAAAGGGGGCAGGATGATTAGTTTGACAATCGTTGGTTAGAGACCGTGTTTACCTCCACAATTGTCAAGGGAAGGATAGTTTTTGTGTTAGTGAGGCAGGTTATTCTTAGATCATGGATGCACTGTGGTAAGTGATGCGTAAGCGCAGTAGACTGCTTTTTTATTTTAAATCTAGTGGTGATAGAAAGAGGCAAGTGACAAATGGCAAGGAAGGCCACGGGCGGGCCTGTGATTGAACTCCCGACCATCTGCTCAGTAAGCCGAACGGGTAACCACTGAGCTACCCAGCCACGTCAAATCTTCCGAAGCATTTTTCTCGAACCAAAAATAAGAAGCTATTGTATTGTTCCTTGTGCGTTAGAATGATATAACTTAACTCCTTTTGAAACATTTCACCAGCCGTGCAGGGATCATGTCGTCCATAGGGACGCTGTTGACACTGTCTTAAAAGGTGTTACATTTTCAGGTTTGCTTCCCTTTCTCTCAGTTATGTTCATGTCTACTGTTTTGTATGGTGTCGTTCCGTCTTTTTGTTATTTAGTTTGTCAGTTTAATTTTTTCAGTCTTTCGTGGTTTAAAGCGTGTTCCGATCAAAATTTGGTCAAACAGTAATGTGTGTGAGTCGATCAAAGTTTTTTTTAATAAGTAAAATTCGTTTTCTTTTCCAAGTTCAATTAATACAGAATACAGGAGAAATATTCAGCTAAGCTTCCTTTTTACCAAATGCGAATTGCCGGGTCTTTCGTTTAACACCTGCCATAAGATTTTGTACAGTCTCCTCGTCCACTTTATTCGCCGCAGAACGCCAGTTTGCCTTGATCTGTTTCTCGCTCACAACAGCTTTTTGAGTCTTCTTAAGGTTTCGCTTGACGATGGCCCAATATTGTTCGATTGGGCGGAGCTCTGGCGTGTTGGGAGGGTTCTTGTCCTTGGGCACCAATTGAACGTTGTTGGCAGCATACCACATGGCCTTTTTCCGTTATGGCAAGATGCCAAATCTGGCCAAAATAGAACGGAACAATTGTGTCGCTTCAGGAAAGGCAGTAGACGTTTTTGTAGGCACTCGCTCAGATAAATTTCCTGGTTGACGGTTGCGGTCGCAATGTAAACGTTGCTCTTCAAGCCACAGGTACAGATGGTCTGCCACACCAGATATTTCTCCGCGAACTTTGACAGTTTAATGTGCTTAAAAATATCTGCCACCTTTCCCCGTCCGGTTGCCGTATAAAATTCCTGTCCAGGAAGCTGTTTAAAGTCTGCCTTGACGTAAGCTTCATCGTCCTCTACCACGCAATAAAGTTTCGTCAGCATCGTCGTGTATAACTTTCGCGATCGTGCTTTGGCCGACGTGTTTTGTTTATCGTCGCGATTTGGAGTCACCACTTTCTTGTAAGTCGACAGTCCAGCTCGTTTTTTAGCTCTATACACGGTTGAAGTGCGCCACTCCCAGCTTCTTTGCGACATTTCAGACGGAGAGGTTGGGGTTCCGCTCGAAACAGCGGGCAACTCTTTTTGTCGTCGCTGTGGCCTCCGGCTTTCGATTTCCCCCCGATCCAGCTTTCCTGGCTGTCGACAAACGTTCACCGAACACTTTGAATACGTTGGTAACAGTTGATTTAGCCACATTCAACAATTTCGCCAACTGGGCGTGAGAGTAGTTTGGATTTTCACCATGCACGTGCAAAATTTTGATGCGTTGCTTCTCTTCCTTCGACGATATTTTGATAACTGAAGTGCTAATCTCAAAATCAAAATAGAGGCATGATGCTACACGCACACATCTTCAAAATGAGGGGTGTGCAAAATTGGTTAATGCACGATGAAAGGAAATGCTTCAAGTTTAAGTCGAGCAGTTTTTGCTCGAAAAAATTTTGGTTAGCTTTATGGGGCAGGGTTCTTGGAATCAAACTGGTTTGGGTATGTCGTGGGGATCTTATTAATTTCACCCGTCTCATAAAAATATATTTTTGGGGTAACCCGGGGGGGTTACCGAAAATATATTTTTTTAAGAATTGGGGGGGGGGTTCTTTGGCTTTTTTTTTTTTTTTATAGTGGGGGGGGTGGTGGTTGCTTCTGTATGTGTGTGTGTTTGTGGCTGCCTGCGCGTTGTATATTAGTTTGGGTAGTCGTGTGTTGCTTGTGCGGTCGGTTGTTATTTTGTGTTTCTATGTTTATTTCTTTTGTGTCTTGGGGGCCTTAGTCAGTTATTGTCTTTTGCGTTATTCAGTTAAATTCTATAGTTCTATGGTAGAAAAGTTTACGTTTACTTATCCGTTCATTGCCTCCTTTTTATGTGTCTAATACTAATCTCTAAGTCGTTTATTCCTTTCAAAGTCTTACATGCATGTGCAGCCTAATTATTTGAGTCTTGGTCAGCAATAAGATTCACTTTTCGGTGGCAAAGTAAAGCTTCATCACGCATATTCTCTATCTATTATTATAAAATTATCGAAGCCGTTAAAATATTGTTTGTGTACCATTGTTATAACGTGTGGTATTTTTTTACTATGGCTCAGTGAAGTGAGACATAACCAAATAAGACTAGCGCCACGTTCCTACACACTACCAAAATGTCATGTAAATTTCTGTCTCCCGAGACCGACACATGCAAGCGTCCTTTAGCACATAAGAATGAGTTGAAGGAGATAAGAAAATAAATTCAATCAAACACATCTTTAGTCGAATTGCGTATGTGTCACTTTGAGGAGACATAATTTTACACGAAATCTTTCTTTACGTTCCCCGACTTTTTACAAACATGAATTACGTCTCGTGTAAAATTCATAATTTCTAAGTGTGTAGTTTTAATAAAACTTCTACTCAGTGAATCCAACAGTCGATTCCCTACAAATGTCGATAATCTTGAACATATTGTCGATCAATATATACCTAAATTTAAATTTAAGCGTGACTACGGCTCATCGTGCCAGGGAACGCATAAGAAAGGTGTTGCAGCCAAGAAGAAATCCCACATCATTATCACTGAAGAAAGAGCCCCACCAGACTGCAACAGCATTCAATGCTCCAAGACAGGACGTCCGTTGGTTCACATCTGTAAAATAAGTACATCAATGCCAGATATGTGATGCGACATTAAATAAAAATAGTCAACATGTGATACCAACACGTCAGGATATGTCTTTGGTTGTCATCTCAGTGCTGATGGCGTAGGCCCACCCATCGCGCCCACATCACATAGGGGTTTTAAGCTTTTCCAGGACTATTAAGTTTTTGATACATACCTTTTTTTTATTTTCATTAACAAACCAGTGGATATAAACCAGTGAACAAAAATATATTATATTCTCTTGTGGTCCTTCCTAAGCTCAATCTGTAAAGGCGCAGCTATAAAAAATCACCATACTGCAGGTGGCTTGGTTCGATTCCCGGTCTGATCTAGGATTTTTTCGTTAAGAAAAAATTCTCGACTCCCTGGGCATAGGGTATGAT
This sequence comes from Aedes koreicus, assembly GCA_024533555.2. Taxonomy (NCBI): domain Eukaryota; kingdom Metazoa; phylum Arthropoda; class Insecta; order Diptera; family Culicidae; genus Aedes; species Aedes koreicus. Next base: position 294,120 of record JAHHFK020002146.1, read on the forward strand.
TGTGTTGCCACACAATTATACTAATGCAAAAATGGTACCTGGCATCGAAAGCTCTCAATTAATAACTGCGAAAGTGCATTTAGAACACTAAGTTGAGGGCAAGCAATGAGCGAATTTGTGAAAGCAATGAGCTTGAAATGCTAATGAAAGAAAGATATTATATTCTCTTGCATATAACTTCATATGATCTGGATATGGGAGGATCAACCAGGACACCCAATTGAAGCGAATTGGATGGAAAGAGTTCGAATGCCAACTCCCCGTTGCCAACAGTTTGTGTATAAAAGGCGGTCTCTTCTCCCTATCCTCTTGTCAGATAGGTCGCTCTTTTGACCAATTGTTCAATCTTGTTGTCGGAAGGAAAGTCTTTACAATCCCGTCAAAACGTATAGGTGATATTGCATATCGATCCATCCAAACCACTCTTGACCCTTCATAAAATAGTCCGGTGGTTATTAAAGCTTTATCAAGTCAAACAGAGAGGACAGTCCGATGCTGTCGGACTTAGTTTCCGTGCTACAATGAATGGCAGTACATATCACAAATCATCATCATACCAAGTTCGAAACTTACCACTCCCCTGGGGTACTCGGAACATGTCCGGATGTGTTTAATGCCCGGGGGCACTTGATATGACCACCATTTCACTTACTAACGAATTCTCAAGTGATTTAAATTTCCGCTGGGTGTTGGTACAAATCCGAAACTGGCCACCCCCGAAGAAGAGGATAAATTCGGACTTGACCATACCTCATTATGCGACGCCTTTGGCAAACCTGCTCGTGTTCCAGATGCCTCTAGGGAATAGCGTAGTTTCGGACATGAGCGAAACTCATCATACGATACCTCAAATCACATTAGTATCCAACAGTATGTTCTCCCACATTTTCCGGATAACTGCCTTCAAGTGATCTAAATTTGAGATTTGTGATTCTTGAGTAGGACCAAACGAAAAACTCTAATGGTTTCAGTTCAGGCGCGCTAGGAGGTAAAAAATGAACTCGTGATCAGCGTTTAGCGATAGTATTTATTACCTAAGCTCAATCCAATCACTTTGGCTTCGATAATTCGGAAATAAAATGAACTTAAAAAAATTTCAAGCCTTGGATCCAATGCCTTTACTGCCTACTGTCATGCGGGTCATTCACACGACACACGACAAAAACAAAATCGTATAGAAAAAAAAAATAAGTCAGTCAAAATGTTGTTAAATAATTCCAAAATCTGAATTATCAATTGCGAATTAAGTATTTTTTCGGACATTAATTATTGCTTTCTCATCTAGAGCAAAGCAAAGATCATTTCCGGCGGACGGCTGCATTGAATTTCTTCTCAAATGTTTGACTTTTTTGATGTAGATTGAATTTGGATTGAAATTGAATTGGATGCGAATTGGATTTGGTTTGAATTTAGTATAAACGTAGATTGATTTAGATTTCAATGTGATTTGGGTAGAATTTTGATAAGATTGGGTCTGGATTTGTTTGAATTTTAACAGGATTTGGGTTGGATTTGGATTGGATTTGGATTAGATTTGGATTAGATTTGGATTGAATTTGGAATAGATTTGGTTTGGATTAGAGCTATATTTGGATTGAAGCTGGATTGTATTTGAACTTGGACAGGATTTGGATTGAATTAGAGTTTGGTTTTGATTAAACTTCGATTGAATTGGATTTTAATCGGATTTGGATTTGACTTAGATTGGATTTAAATTTGTTTTGGATTTCCATTATATTTGGATTCAAATCGGATTGGATTCTGCGGAAGTAGTCTAGCCTTCCTAAAGCATTCAAAAGAAGTTAAAAATAATGCACTCGGGTCATATTGACCCGGAATTAAGTCAACGATTTTTCAATCATTCTATAATCAAATATTCATTTTATACACTCAAAAGTCTTGGATTGGAAGGAATTGACTGCTTAGAATTGTATTTTGCTTATTGTATGTAGACCATTTATTTATGAGTGTGCCATTAACAAAAATCGTCGCTAAATTGGACTAATGTGACTTCTAATCTGCTGTATATCTTTTAATAAAACAAGATAAATGATAAGATACCACGTAATAAGATCAGCATCATAGTGGGGCATCCGAAGACATAGCAAGACAGGTTCCAAATGCCCCGTAATGCCAAATTATGTATTCAACAGAATCTAGTCGTGCGAGTTATCAAAATTGACGAATTTCATGGGCAATACATCATAAACCATATCAAAAGTTCAAGAAATTCATATACCAAATGGTTACCTCGTAACAGGTTCCGGATGCCCCGTAAAATGGTCAAAATATAGTTTCAACAAAGCCTAGTGGTGCGACTTATCAAAATTTTCAAAATTTCAAGGATAGTTTATCAGAACCCATATCAATGGCCAAGAGAGCCATGCTCCATGATTCATAAGCCATGATTAAAGGAAACGTATTATTTCAGGTGAAGATTTGTTTTGCAGTTCCCAAAAATATGCGTCCGAAAGACGCAAAGATCGAACAAAGTTCGCCGAACTACAAAGTTTGCCATCTTTAAGACATTAATTAGGCCGGTAGTCCACTATGGTCACGAAACATGGACATTGCTCGTAGAGAACCAACGCTCCTTTGGTGTCTTCGAACGGAAGGTGTTGCGTATGATGTACGGTGGAGTGCAGATGGAAACCGAGATGTGGAAGAGGCGAATGAACCACGATTTGCATCTGCTGCTGAGAGAACCACTCATTGTACACACTCCGCTTAAGTCGGTCAACTACGGTGTGCTGGGTATGTCGAAAGAATGTCGGACGACAGCCCAGTTAAAATGATCCTCGAAATCGAACCGACAGTCACATGAAGAAGAGGCGCGCAACGAGCAAGTTAGCTGGATCGACCAAGTACAGCGAGACCTGCGGACCATTCGTAGACTGCGAGGCTGGCGAAATGCAGTCATGGACCGAATAGAATGGAGACAACTTCTGTGTAAAGTTCTGTCCAGTTAGAATCCGGAATCACTTATTGTGTTGCAGCGGCACGGAAAGTGACTGCTGCGAGAATTCTTTTACAGCGATTTGTTTACCTAGACGCTCACTTTCTGTGGTATAAATTTCACGGTGTTTCGAGTGAGTCAAAAGTTATTCCAGATGGAAGCCGAGAGGAGAGAGAAAAAAATCTGCACACAAACGTTGATAATCCAACGTGGTCCGCAATAAAAATCGCAAAAACGTTGAAAATCGCCAAATCAACCGTGAATGATGTGCTCAAACGTTTCAGGGAGCAAAAGAGCGTGGATCGAGTGCCTCAAGGTAAGCGTCGTAGTGGAAAATATGATCGCAAGCTGAACCAGAAGGTGTTGAGAACCGTCAGAGCAAGCCCTGGACTATCAGATAATGAAATCGCACAAAAATACAAAATCGTCACCAAAACTCGAACTCGGAAATTGTACCAGCAGGTTTTGACGAAGTACCAAGGATGCCTGCTCATCAACGATGAAACCTTCGTCAAAATGGATTTCGGACAGCTTCCTGGCCAAAAATTCTACATGGCGACGGCACGAGGAGATGTTCCTGCGAAGTTAAAGTTTGCTTTTATGGACAAATTTGCCAAAAAAAAAAACTGATGATTTGGCAAGGGATATGCTGCTACAGAGCAAAGACCAAAGTGTTCGTGACGAATAAGACGATGGACTCGATGGCTGTACAAGGAAGAATAAAGGTCCTGTGAAGTTTTGGCCAGATTTGGCGAGTTGCCACTACAGCCGGGAAGTCATCCAGTGGTACCGCGATAATAACGTAGATTTCATCGATAAAAACATAAATCCACCCAATTGCCCGCAGTTCCGGCCCATCGAGAGATTTTGGGCAGTAATGAAGCGGAAGCTTAAGAAAAAACGAGCTCGGGACGCGACTCAGATGACCAAAATGTGGAACAAATGTGCCAAGGAAGTTAACTCCGGAGGTGTGCAGCGTTTGATGGGAGGAATAAAGAAGAAAGTGCGAATTTTCATTAGAAACGAAGAGAAATGATTTGTATTGATATTTTTTCCTTAAAGTACAATGAATTACCTTTGTTTTGATGTATTAAACTTATTTGTACGTCAATCCGTTACCGAGATACAGATGATTTTATTATTCCAGATTCTAAATGGACATAGCTTTACTACAGCAGAAGCCACCCTGGCCTTGGTCTGATTGACAAGCTAACAAAGTATGCTTGTTACTTTGAAAAATTATGGCTTTTTGATAGTGCATTCCGGGTCATATTAACCCATTCTGCCTAACGTTCTTCAATCTAATGACCCAGCACTACCAGCAGATATAAATTATATATATGAACAGCAGATATAAATTATATATACACAGAAAAAAAGCGTTCCCGAAAATGAAAACGGACCGTGAACTAGTCAGGAATTTTCCCTTCAAACGTTATTTAGTTCCTGATTACGTGTCAATTCACGGTGTATTTTTGCTTGTTCTCGAATTCATGACTGTAGTTCACGGATTTTTCCCGTGTATAATATAAACATCTTAGAGACGTCAATGACATTTGTGAATAATTGAAAGTCGACAGGAGCTAGTCTTGTTTTGGGTTATAATTATGCTTTGGCCAAAAAATGAACAAAAGCTAAAATGGTGCGGACATAGAAAATCTCTTATCTCAAAGCTATCTTATTGCGTTTATTTGAAGGCAAACGTTACTGCCGGAACTAAAATGCTGTTTTAATTCACTCAACTACCCCCGAAATATTTTTCCCAATAAGATTACTTCATATCACTCAACAACAAAAAATCCAGATAAAATAGAACAACTGCTAATTTGCATAGCTTCGATCATAATTTTCCCCTCTCTATTAAAGCAATGAGCTTCTTGATTGACCATGACAGGTCCTGTCACCTAGCGTCCATTCCACTAAAAGATGTTCAGTCATAAGATGATGTCTCTCTTCTCTCTGCTTACAAACTAGCCACTGTCACGACGAGTCAACTGAATCTCCCAGCAGGAGACCTTTACCGTACAGGCCACCAAGCTGTTGTTACCACGAACACCGATAAAATTAATCGTCCACGGCTTTGTTTTATTTTACGAAGACACTAACAGCAGGGCATCGTTCGAAGCAGTGACGCGTCGGCTGATTGTAATGAATGTTGATCTCAATTCGGCTTGATGACGAACTGGTGACGCACCGATCTGGGCCGGCCGTCACACAGGAAAGGTAATCAATCAGTACCAATTAGCGAACAATTTTGGCCCGTTTTGTATTGTTTCTTGATTGGCTCGTTTTTTGTCTTTCTTTGGGAATGCATTTTGCAACAATCCGTTGTTTTCCTCCACCATCACGCTGTATCTGTTGGTTACGGATGCTTCAATTTCCAACCGAAATCGATTTCAGTGTAAACGGGAAGCGAACCGAAAATTATGGACGTCTGTATCTCAAGTGTTCTGTTTACAAACAGAAACCGCGCTCTACAGACTGCCCTGGTCTAGTGAGGGGGAAAACAAGGAACGGTCATAAATCAAAATAACGCTGTTTGGATTATAACTGCATGTAAGGCATATTTCTTTCCATTTTTATTTGCTTCGCCGGGGCAATATGCTCGAAGCCGCGTGCCCGGTTTGAAGACGGTGGAAAGATGAGATTGCCTAATAGTCGAAAACGGAGGCCAAAAAGCCAACAACAACGAGAAGAAAATTGCGGCATCATCTCGCGCTCGAGACCAGAAGGAAAAAAAGAAAAAGAAAAACCGTCATCGCGAGGATCCGATTCGTCTGCCTCAGTTCTTTTAACCTGCCATTTGGTCGTGGGACGGGGTTTGCGTTGTTTTCTTACGGTCATTTCACGATTCGCGATGATTCATTTGTGTCACCTATTATGTCATATTTATTTTGTTTAGATGTCACGGTTGCAAAGCGCACAGGTGACATTCGTTTGACGATTGCTTCTTGGATTGTTCGGGGATGAGATTTGATTCGGGCCACTTTTAGCTATGTAGACCGAAAGAGTGGTCATTTTATTATTATCCATTTAGAAGGGTTGAAGAACTACGACCAAACAAATCGAAGTTTTAGATGTAGAAGGTGCCTTGCTTTCCTATGAATATTAGTGATCACGTTGAGAAGTCGGAAATTAAGCTTGTAACGCAAAACGTGGAGATTTCAAGCAATTGAGTCCGACAAGTAAGATTGTGAAATGTATTAATCAATATAAGTCATTTGAGAAAGAAATAACCAACAATTTATAGAAAGGGATCATACACTCAGTAGCAAAAAAAAAAAGCCGAGCAAAATTTTGCTTCCAAAAAACGCCATGTTCAACCTTCTGTAACTTTGTCAATTATCAATATTTTTGGCTGAAAACTTGACAACACTATAACCAATGCATAGACCTTTTAAGTTTTCATAACATGTGTGAAAAAAGTCATTTTTGGTCATACCAATTTCAAAAATCCGTATTCCTGTGAAAAATTTAGGTGGCATATAAAAAATGTCACCATAGCCTAAAAAAAATAGGAAATGATGTGGACAAAATTTGAATTTTTTTCATCAAGCGGTTTGGACTACAGCTGGCATCAAAATTGACGCCCCAACATGAGTATTTCCCTTTTTCACCCGATATTGACCATGCTGAAATATCGGTACAAAAAAAAAGCCGAGGCGAATTCAGATTATTAATACACATGATATGTTACGCGTGAAATATCCCAAATAACTAGTGTTACCCACGAAGAACTTAAAAATATGGCTTACAGTATGAATTGGTTTGTGAAAACTACGTATACAGTATTATACAGTATTTTTAGTAAAATTTGCCTCGGCTTTTTTTTGCACCGATATTTCAGCATGGTCAATATCTGGTGAAAAAGGGAAAGACTCATGTTGGTGCGTGAACTTTGACGCAAGCTGTAGTCCAAACCGCTTAATGAAAACAGTTAAAATTTTGTCCACATCATTTCCTTTATTTTTTTAGGCTATGGTGACATTTTTAATATGCTACCTAAATGTTTCACAGAAATACGGATTTTTGAAATTAGTATGACCCAAAATGACTTTTTTCACATATGTTATGAAAACTTAAAATTTGTAATCTTAATCAACATGAAATTTTGGTCACATAAGGTCTATACATTGGTTATAGTGTTGTCAAATTTTCAACCAAAATAATTGATAATTGACAAAGTTACAGAAGGATGAACATGGCGTTTTTTGGAAGCAAAATTTTGCTCGGCTTTTTTTTTGCTACTGAGTGTACAATTGTAATGTTTTACTCGCCAAAATATCCGTTCCCATAGCGTATTGTAGATCGTCGTGAGTCACAATTGAGTCAGTTTATTTATTTATGATTGCTTTGTATAATTCAACATTTATCTACGTTTAACGAGTTTAGCTTACTGTCTCCGCTAGAAGCTTATCAAAGCCGACAATTTCCTGGAAAAAATTAACAAAAATATCAAAAAAGGCGTTACTGTTCTCGATTTGAATGAAACTTTTTACATGGAAAACTGATCGAAATGGCTTGAATGGTTTCAATGGACTGGCTGACTTCTTGTCGGAAATCTTCGTGCTGGAGGCCTATTCGTTAGTTACCTCTCTGCGGCTGCCTATTGGCTGGCCACCATCACTTCCTATCGGATGGCTACCTTACTCACCTAGTAATAACACACAGTCATCGTCGAAATTGGTAGCAGCAATTTTAGTGTGACTCAAATGAGTCGCAAGGGAGTTAATTTTCCGTCTTGTAACAAGTATACTACTTGGATCATCACTATACCTATCCACTAGCTGAATGCGCTGGTCTTTCTTGACCCAAGAGCAACAAACGAATGAACCTACCCTTTTTCTTTTTTTTTTTTTATTCTTTATTTTACGTCGGCCTATTTCCTCACATGGTGACAATCACCGACGCCAGGAAGACGACTCCACCACCTGGACCCTACCTAACGACTCATGAATATGAACCGGGACCAACGGCTTTACTTCCCTTCCGAAGGAAGACGTGACAAGATTTTTTCGCCTCAGAAAAACCACCGACGTCGACTGGGATTGAACCCAGACCCTACTGGGGTGCCAAGTAGCAGTCACGCTTACCACTACACCACCGACGCCGGCAACCCTTTTTCTTCTTCTTTATTGTTTTTTACGGGAATTTAACCCTTGGGGTCATTCGTTCAGAAATAACCCTACCCGCGAAGGTTAACCCGTTATATACCTACGATACTGCAATTGATATGCTTAGGTACTTAATTCTGAAGTCTCCTGTTAAATATTTTTTTTATATCAGGCTCCACTTTATATCACTCTTTCTTTTTTTTTTCTGATGGCGATTCTGATTCTAAAAAAAAATAAAAAACTGAAACACATTTTCAAACTATCACTAGTAAATGCGAGCAAATTCCGTTAAATTCCACTACAGATAGCTTATCTTTTGACAGACAGGCCTATTTTGTCTGCGACTTACAGACTTCTTCAGTGTCAAGTGCTCGACTGCAGTCGCTGTTATTCCAACGGAATAAGTGCTTAGGATGCATTGGAAATGTTGCAGAAAGCCTGTGGGGAATCTGCTCTATCGCGTGCACGTGTGTTTGATTGGTATAAGTCGTTCAAAGAGGGTGGTACATCAGTTGAAAATGTGCCTCATGATCGTCGTCCAGCAACATCAATAAACGGAGAAAACATCGAAAAAGTGAATAAAATTGTGCTGCAAAATCGCCGTGTGACCGAGAGAGAAATAGCTGATGAGCTCAACATATCAATTGGATCCGCTCATAGCATTATACACGATGTTTTGGGCATGAGACGTATGTCCGCGCGTCAAAATTGTTGAATTTTCTCCAAAAAGAGCAACGCAAAACTGTCGCTTAGAAAATGCTCACAATGAGTGATACGAACATCCAGAACATCATAACTGGTGACGAGACTTGGGTCTACGAGTACGACGTCGAAACAGCCCAGCAATCATCGGAATGGCGCTTCAAAAAAGAGCCGAAAAAAACCCAAAAAACCACGTCAAAGTCGATCGAAAATTAAGGTTATGCTGACTGTTTTCTTCGATAGCCAAGGTGTGGTGCACTCGGAATTCCTTCCGTAAGGTCAATCGGTCAATGCTGAATATTATTTGGGCGTTATGAACAGTTTGCGTGAGAATATTCGTCTCAAAAGGAGAGAATTGTGGGACAACAAGTCATGGTTTCATACATTCATCATACATGGTACATGTTCAATACAAAAAAATACTTCAATTTTCTATTTTCACAACCTGCCGTACACTGAAGGAACTATCAACACCTTCTCTTCACATCTTTCATTTCTAGCAAACATTACTGTCAACTCTTGGGGCCTCATGGTGATGAGCGAACATCTCCTTCCACTTCACTGTGTAGAAGTTTATCAGTTGTGTTGGGGGAAAAGGTAAAGAGGCAGATACAGTATGGTCTTTTTAATTTGGACGGCGCCGGTGGTGTGGTGGTAACCGTTGTTGCTTCTCACTCCAGTCGGTCTGGTATCAATCCAGTCGGCGCTGTTGAGATATTCTGAGACGAAAAATTTCTGATCACGTCTTCCTTCGGAAAGAAAGTAAAACCTTTGGTCCCGGTCCATGTGTTGATAGGTTCGATACGTAGGGTTCAGGTCTTCTCCCTGGCGTGACAAACCAGCCTCAGGGTAAAAGTCACGTACTTACGAAAAAAACAACAACAAACAAACGATTTTATCTAAGGAAGAAAGTGCACTTATATTTTCCGAAACAGTCTATATCCTCTAGAGTCCTCTCAGTATACATCCTCGCGCGCCGCTAGCACGCCTCGAGTATTGGGAATCGAAAATATTTGACAGTGGTTTGATAACACTTCTATAGAGAACAACTGGTGCAAGTTTGATCAAAGTAGTCGATCGCGTTCAGAAATAACGTCAAATGGAACTCGAAAGAAGAAAAAATATTGTGCACAAACACCTGGAAAATCCGGAGTGGTCCGGTTTCTAGCTGGCTAATGCCTAGCTGGATGATGCCAAAAACAATAGTTTGTCGAGTGCTCAAAACCTACAAGGAAACGCTGAGTGTGGAAAGGAATCAGCGGACCGCCGAAAAACCTGGAACCAGGGTTCGTCAGCTGCGCAGCAAGGTGTTGAGGTACGTTCAAGCCATGCCCGGTCTTTCGATCCGAGATGTGTCCAGAAGGTACAACGCCAACCTTCAAACGGTGCTGAACATCCTCGCCAGAGAAGGATACAGGTCGTACAAAGCCAGTAAACATCCGACCCGGTACATGAAGCAGAATTCCGTGGCCAAAAAGGGTGCAAGGCTCTTGTACAACCCTTTTTTGACGAAACACAAGGGCTGCACTTTGATCGATGAGGAAACATACGTCAAACTCGATTTTAAGCTGCTTCCCGGTCAAAAGTTTTACATCGACGATGACGATGACAAGTTTACATCGAAGAATGCCTGAATCCAGTCTCACCTACAGTACTTGACAAAATAAAGTATGCACTTCTAACATTTTCAAACTTTCTTGATTTTCTCATTTTAAATAACAGATAGTTCTTCAGAGAATACGAACAAAAGTTAGCACTGTAGATGTACTTTCGGTATATATTTCTTTCGAGACTGTAATGAATTATATAAAGGTAGTATTTATAAAGTACTTATGATGTATTTATGATGGACAAAATAGAGTGCGCATTACAAAACATAAATCATTTTCATTGCTTATACTTAACTTTACTGCCGTGAAACGCATGTGAGTCACATCTTTGCTTGTTTTCCTATTTATATGGGACTGATATGCGTTTCACGGCAGTTTAGTAAGTATCACGGATTGCAAGCGTCGTGGCATACTTTCAACAAGGGTTTTGATACATTGAAGGTTAATATTCATCCAGGTCTTTTCCAGACATCTGAAAAGTTTGTCGCTACTAGTCACATCTCCTTTGTCAACATTCTGATCCAAAATGGACCACAAGTTTTCTGTTGGATTCAGGTCCGGGTTATGGAGTGGCCTTTCAAAAAGTTTAATACGTGAAGCACGGAAGTATGCAGTGGTTTTGTGAGCCTTTTGCTTGGGATCGTTGTCTTGCTAAAAAACAAACTTCATGCGACGACTCTTTAAGATTATTTTTCAGAATGCTGATGTACGAGCCTGCCGTTATTATTTATTTTGTCAAGATTCCTAACAGCAGACCTCCAAACAAGTATAATGTCACCTTCACCCCAGTGAGTCTGGCTTCACTCCCAGTCGAGGTCGGTGGTTTTTCTGAAAAAAATCTGGTCACGTCTTCCTTCGAAAGGGAAGTAAAGCCGTTGGTCCCGACTCATGTGTTGATGAGTGCGATATGTAGGGTCCAGGTGGTGAAGTCGTTTTCCTGGCGTCGGTGGTTGTCACCACGTTGTGAAAAATAGGCCAACGGAAAATAAAAAAAAATAAAAATAATAATGTCACTTCCGTGCTTCATTGCATTTGTAAGTTTTTATCGGCAAGTTTCTCTTCAAGATCTGTCCAAACTCGTGCACACTGTTTACGCCCAAAGCTCTCAAGTTTGCTCTCATCACTTCAGAGAACCTTTTTAGCAAATTACATCGGCTTGTCGATATGTTTGTGGGCAAATTTGAGGCGTTTGATCCAATAGAAATCAAAATCAGTATTTAATTTAGATGGAAGGCCTAATAAACAAACCTGTTAACATTTCAAATAAACGATCGTCGTTGGGTGAACCCACATTCAAAGCCCATTTCCTGCAGTCTTCTACGAAAAGAACGTTCTGAAATATTTAAGTTAATTTACAGGGTGGCCACTCAATTTTCATTTTAAAATTCCCGGTTTTTCCCCGGTTTTCTCGCCTGTGTGTTTTAAATGAAGGCCGGGATTTTAATTTCCCGTGGCGGCTATTAAGTCTACACAAAAAATACAGTCTTCTTGAAGTGTAAACCCAACCACGGGATTTACTCTGGAAAATAAAATTCATCTCTACACACTACTTCTTCGGCGGGAACAAAACATTTCCATTTGTTTTTGTGCGGGTTTTGCAAGTTTGAATTCGAATAAAAAATAAAAATAAAATGTCAAAAGGAGAGCCGAGTTCCGAAACAGTTTTTTTTTTTTGATATTGATGTGCTCGAAGATTTGATGGTTTTGACAGTCAGTATGAACAGCAAGACAGGAAGAGAGCTTTTGCAATAAAAAAAGAAAAGAAACGCGTAGTCAAAACGACAAAACGGGATAAGGAGATTGACACTTACGCTTTGCGAAGAAATTTCGAAACATCCTTACTTTTGCCAAATAACAAGCAAGGAGAATTCCAACAAGATAGCTATATATGCCATTTGGCAACAAATCAGTAGTACTATTTGATTTAAAGCCGTTTTCGCTTATTGTGGTAATGCTACACTGGTATTATAATCTAAGAGAAAAGGCTGTCGAAATACGATGAGTGTTAATTCGCAAATAAAACTGTTGGAATTGGGCGACGAATATGAGCTCAGTATCGCCAACAAAGGGAAAAAGCGAACGAGAGAGATTAATATTAGGTTTTCTGGTATCTAATCCTCTTTTTTTCAAACGCATAGGACGAATATATTTTGTTTCCATAGGGAAACGTTTGCCTGACCGCAAGTCCTATACTTTCTATGCGCTTGAAAGAGAAAAGAGATTAGACGTCAGAACACACGTTGCTACCCGAGCAGGAACGAATAACTTGATAACTGGCCTTGGTATTTAAGAGCCCAGATTAAGAGGTAAAATACCTGAGAATAATGCCATAAAATTGTTCCCACAATGTTATGCAAATACCAAATTGAGGTAAGACAATACCAAAATAGTACCTCTAAGGTATTCCCAGGTATCCAAAATAACAAGTTTTGTTATTCGAGAGATATTTTGCTTGCAATTCTTAGGTATTTTGCTTAGGTATTTTACCTTTTAATCTGAGCTCTTTAATACCAAGGCCTGTTATCAAGATAAAAATTAGGTATTCATATGTTGTTGTCTCCTGCTCGGGTACACAGTAGACGAATGAGCCAAGATATTTATAGAAGGTAAATCAAAAATTTCACAGATCGTTATGGATGAACACGCTCAAATAGGAATAACTAGAGGTCGATGATAATCACACACAACCTAAAAATTATGAATAATCATGTGAACATAAATTCCCGGTTTCACCCGGTTTTTCAGAATTGCCGGTTAATTCCCGGTTTTCCCGGTTCTGTGGCCACCCTGATATTATCTCGAACTACACGGCTGAAAGTGAACGAGTTTTTATTCGCTTCTCAAGAAATTCGGCGATCATCGCTGGTTGTCTTTATCCGCTTCCTTCCTCTGCAATTTTTTTCGTACTCCTGCCTCGTTAACTTCATATATTGTTTTGATGTTTAACAGTGGTGTGCACTTGTGTTCTTAGTATTGCGAACTTTGTTTTGTCAAGGTAAAAATAGACATCTGTTAAAATTATTCAAGAGTTTGAACAAAATATGTAATGTTTAGATTCATCGATACACAATCCATCAAATATGTTGGAAACAGTGCAATTTGTCATAATATATCGCATTCATATATTTGATATTAGAAGAAATATTGCGAGTTGAACGTTATGAACGCGGATGCCTACTTTATTTTGTCCAGTACTGTATTTGTACGATAGGTTTGTTATCTTCGAATTCCCTTTTGCTTTTTAAAGACATACTTTTCTTCTTTCACAGCGCATCCATCACTGCTTCTGATATGTATATTCTTCGATCTATTTCACGGTTACTCTCCGAGATTTTTGAGTTCACGAATCTCTGTTTGCTCCGACTCATTCAAATATTTTCCTCTGGCCATTTTGCTGAACCGATGCAATCAATATAAAGCAACTCGAATGATAGTTCCACATGATAACAACAGCATAGGTAGACTCGTTGTGGCTGGATGGTGGTGTGCGTTTGAACGAATTTCCTTCCTTTTTACGCAATTATGTATTTTTTCATTGGTGCGAATGACATTCAAATCATGTTATAAAAAACGGAACATTTGATAAGCTATCACACATGATAGTGGCAAATTATTCTCGAGCTACTGATATATTATTTTATACATAAATGACGATTGAAACGTATTTTCCGCAGAAGTTTCTCGATGGATAGATACTTAAATCTGAGAGGTGACTGCGTTTGATACATTCATTGTAATTTTCTCAGAATTACTTACGGGTTCAGGTGTTTGAACGTGTGCTGATTAATCGAAATTCTCTAATCAGAAAAACAACAAACTGTAATCTTTTTCACTCGATAAGTGACCAATCACAACAAATAGAGTGTGCACAATGCAAGCGAACTGACGGGTATTGATATTTATGTTTATTCTCAGTGCTATTTAACAAAAACTTCGATTCAACACAAGTGTTGCAAGTTTGACGGTACTAGTCGATGCGCATTGTCAACATTGCCATTAGATACTAAATTTATCAGATCAACAAAGGAACTCCAAATAAGACTATCTCGGTAAACTTATGAAATTTATAAATTCGTAAATCAACTACAAGCTTTCCACTATTAATAAAGAAGTCTCTCTTTATCTTTGTTGGTATTTCAAACTTTGCATTTTAGCTTCTTGCCTTGTCTTAAATTAGTGTTGCAGATGTATTTTCAATGAATTGGGATGTCGAGGATTTTTTTTCAATCAACACGCTTCTAAACAACCCACTCACAGGTTTCTCTTCCTTCCAAAATGCAGTTGGCCTTCCCCATCGCAACACTGCACTCAACGGAACGCTCGTTCACCTCTGCACCAAATCAATATCACCCGCGATGACCGATATAATGATAATTGATGAATCTGGTTGTGTTCCAGTTTCGATTCTCTTCGCACAAACATCCATACAGCCTCAACGTGAAAATAATTTGCGCACATCATCCAACCAATTTTCCCATCCGAACAAATTACGCTGCTTTTCGGCCGGTTTTACAGTCAACGGTAACAACATCGACCAACAACAGTACCGAAGAAGCAGTGGAATCACCCAAAGTTTAATGTCCATACTGGAGGAGATGTTTGTTTTTACTCCGCAAACCGTCTGGTCCATCTCCGTTGGTTGTGGATATTTTGCTTTTTTTTTTGATTCCGAGTCCGATCACTATAGATCGCTACTTCACTACACTGCGGTTGAGCTGTGGCTAGCCTTCACCTAAAAATATGTATTATTACTGACTAATGCTGCTGTTGTTGCTTTAAGGTTTTTTTTTTGCGTATGTGTATTTGTCTGCCTGATCAATATGGTTGAGAATTTTGTGTTATTTAATTTGGAGTGTTGATTTTACCTCGCAGTGGGATGTGTTGTAAATTTATCATTAAGGATGATTGTTTTGTAATTTTTCTTAGAAGGTAAAGAACTCTCAATGAATAAAAGTAACATCTCTCCAGGGCCAATTATTAAATTCCTTCAGGTGGTTGAATAAAACACATTCAGGTTCCAGTGGTTGAATAAAACACATTTAAAATTGAAAACAAATCTTATTATCGAATTTTTCTGCAACCGTCAAGCATGCCATCGTTCTAGATTATTTTTGGAAAAGGCGTCCACGTAATCAATTGCATATTTCGAGCACCGATATTAATATCGAACCCGAAGCAATTAATCATTCAATCGGAATCTTGTTTCTTCCAAAATGCATTTGCAACACAAATGCATAACGACACAATGGAACCATTCAGGAAGGCCAGCGCATATGAAACTCAATCCCAACGACGCCATGTGCGACGTTTATCAAACGGTAATCCCTGTCAAGCGGGTCAAATTTTGTTCGCGTTGCATCCAGCGAGCGGAATCAGACCAAGCGAGTCAGTAGTTGTGTGCCGAGATATCTGTCGACTTCGGAAATCGCCGAACAATCGCTGTAATTGTCGTTGCTGTGTTGTTGTTGTGCCTCATATGCCATACTCGCAAATCGCGATAATTTCCATGGGAAAATAATCTTGTTGATACTACCTATCAACAGATGGGACAGAAACCAGTTGCTTAGTTGAAACGGTGTTCATTTACCTGAAAAAAAAAGAAAGAGAAAAATTATAAATAAGAGCAACAATTGTGGGGTGATTTTATTGTTCGATCTTTACTCAAAATGTTATTCTGTTAAGAGTATGTAATGTATTTTTTTTTTTTAATTTTAAGAGCAGATTTTAAAGTAGCTCACTGGCTGCTTTCGATCGAACCATCGAACGGCTTTTTCGGTGAAAGGCGAAACTAAATCGAATTTA
Organism: Aedes koreicus; assembly: GCA_024533555.2. Taxonomy (NCBI): domain Eukaryota; kingdom Metazoa; phylum Arthropoda; class Insecta; order Diptera; family Culicidae; genus Aedes; species Aedes koreicus. Next base: position 310,304 of record JAHHFK020002146.1, read on the forward strand.
CACGCACTGCTTCTACATTTTGAGCTGCGCTCGGTGGGAATGGAACATCGAATACCTGTAAATTGAACTGTTTATTTTGAAAATAAGGCGACTGAAACGACATCGGTTGGCAACAATTGTCTTCCATTCACCCCATTTTTCTTCTGGTAGCTCTTACGGCACGAGGATGGCGCCCTAATCTGAATCTAATTAAAAAAAACGCTATCAATTTGAAGGCGAAAATTCAGAGAAGTGAAGAAATAGTTGGATGCCATCATTGAGTCAACACAGCTGGATAGTTAGGGGGGAAGTAAGTGGGACAGATTATGAAACGTACCGAACTGTCACGCAAGTGGCTTACTTATCGCAAGCTTATGCTGCGTGAATTAAAATATAAGGTTTCAAAAAATGGGCACCAGCATGCGTTTGTTGACAGTGCCATCGATTAGGCAGGGAATTTTGGGAAAGGGAGAGAACGTTCAAAGACAAATATGAGTCACTTTCAACTCGAAATGCGGGTTGATCAACTTTCACTGACAAATTGAATTCGTTTGAGGAATGGATCAATTCTAAAATTGAATGCAATTGAATGCGGAAAAGGAAGGCCATTTAACTTGTTTCGGCCAAAATTATGAAATAGGATGCACAAAGTTAAATCACTGTTAAAGTTTAAAGTATTGAAATAAAAATGAAAATCAACAATCATCGGTAAAAACATTGTTTTTCATATAAATTCTCTGTAAACAACATTCGTTCGTTGAGAAAATTTTAACAGGAATGTTTTTAGAACGTAAATCCTTATACCAAGGCTGGTAGCGAGAGAGTGTCTAAAAATATGGGCTTTAGAGACCTTATATCTGAAAAAATAGACCGAAAAGAATCCAAAAAGGAGACCAACTACGAACTTAAGGTTGAGTAGAAAACGGCTAAAAGATTTATTATTTTCACTAACTACGTATTTTTGGACAGAAAAATGTGACGTTAGACTAGTTAATCAGAAAATATAATTGGGGCTTTATGAAACTTATGAATTTGATAGGAAGTTGGTGAAATCTTTGAACACTCTATGCACCACTCCAGATTTTTTGCCTACACACTTAGAAAATTTTAAAGTATTCGGTAATTTTTTACCGAACTTTCAACAGCTGAACGTTCGGTAATCCGATTTACCAGATTTCGGAGAAATTTTACAGTATTCCGGTAAAAAAATTACCGGAACTTGTCAAATTTTACCGAAATCCGTTAAATAGGATTACCGAACGTTCAGCTGTTGAAAGTTCGGTAAAAAATTACCGAATACTGTAAAATTTTCTGAGTGTGTAAGGTCTGAATCCACAATAATCCTGACACCTCAAAACTTTAGTACATCACAAATTTCGCATTATATTTAATTGTTGTATATTTCATGGGATATGATACGAACATGGAACAACCAGGGCCGTTATCATCGTCCCAGAACAGAAGAATAGATGCTAGCAATCTTGAGCAAGAATACCCTGGACTGGGCTGCCCTTGCATATTTTCCAATCCCGACGGGTAATTGATATTCATTGTGGTTTATTGAATTTCATTTCTGACATTTTGAAAGTCATATTGAAAATAAACCTGTTTACATTCATGAATAGCAAAGCATTTTGAAAATCGATCGTTCATTCTTCTGGTTACGTTTGTTGTCACGAGTTAACATTTGATTTTCGCATGGAACTTATAGGTAGTCAATGTTATGTTGCCTGAAAATCCACGCTTTGGAACCTAACGAGCATGACTTTTATCAAGACTGAAGTGTTCGATATCTTTGATTCCTTGTTTCTTTCCAAAAAGCTTCCGCATCATCAGAGCCCAATATCTCTCAATTGAAAGTAACTCTGGACAATTTGACGGATTTTCGGTTTGTGGTACAATTTTCAATTGATTAACTTCGTACCACTCCACATTTTTAACGTGTTAGAACAACTGATGTTCTGTGTGGTTTTGGATGAAGAATAACAATCGCTGTTGCAGGTACTCTTTCTGGTTAATCTTGTTGAGTGTGCCTGTAGTGACGAAAAAGCTATTTCAGGCGCACGTGCAATTTACTTTCCAAACAAGGTATTTTTCAGCCAACTTCGATGCCTTCATTGTCTTGAAATGCTCAGCTGTAGCATTTCTGGCCATTGTAGAATAGAAAACCTGCCCTGGAAGGTGCTTGAAATTCTCCAGGACATAAGTTTCATCGTTCATGACGACGCATGAAAACTTCGTCAAATTATCGCAGTACAAACGTCGAGTGATTTTGCTGTCAAGTTCTGTTTGTCGTTGCGATTTGGAACTGTTTTTACTTTATACGACTTCAGCCCCAAAACACTTGTGGTTTTTGGACAAAAACAGGTGACATTCCTATTTTACGAGCATCCGTTTGAACACAGAGATTCGGGTTTTCCACCAATAACCTCTTCACCTTTCGGTCCATAACAGGATCAACAGTTCCATTGGTTGTATCACTTCTCGGTTTCCTCTCGACTGTCAAACGTCCCGAAAATGATTTGAGCACACCATCATATAGGATTTAAGTGGATTTAGATAAATCCAATTTTTTCAAAGTTCCGGTATTGACAAGTCAGGATTTGCCTTACGTCCGTACAAAATCCGCTTGCCATCTTGAACACTAAACATGGAATGTAAACACCAATCATAGTCCTTTTCCTGTCGGTTCGTTATCGAGAATCATTTGAACTGGGCTGTCGTCCGACATTCTTACGACATGCCCGGCCCATCGTAGTCGACCGATTTTAACGGTGTGTACGATGGGCGGTTCTCCCAGCAACTGATGCAATTTGTGGTTGTTCCGAGCTTACGGAATTTCAACGGGGCCGTATAGTCGGTGCTCGAGAAGCCGGTGCTTCGATCGCTGAAACATGCAAACTGGTTGGTGTTGCCAGGGCCACAGTTTGCCGGATAATGTCGGAATATAAAAAACATGGAAAAACATCGCATGATAAAAGTAGCTGTGGACGGAAGCAGAAGATGGATGACCGGCAGCAACGTTCGTTGACGCGCATACACGGTGTTCAATAAGTTCGGATACACTTTCAAAATTTGTTAAAAAATGAAAACATGTTTTTTTTATTTTTTGGATTTATGTTATTGAAAGCTATGTTTACAAGGAACGTTTACAACATTTCTCTTGGAATGACCCCCCCTTTGTACTCCTTAACGAGCTTCAAACGTTTCTCGAACGCGTCGCAGGCGGCACGCACGGACTGCATGGGCATTTCGTCCCAGATTTTGAGAATTACCGTCTTGAAATGATCCAAAGTGCTGACCTTGTATTCGTTCAGCTTCGCCATCATATAGGACCAAACAAAAAAGTCGAGAGGATTCAAGTCCGGGGAGCTGGGAGGCCACAAAGTTTTGTCCAGAAAGTCGGTTAAATTGTCCCGACACCAGGCTTGAACCACATTTGCCGTATGGGCTGGTGCACCGTCCTGCTGGAACACGTAGTGCTCAGGTAGAGGCTTCGGAGACTGGGGGCAACAACCTTTTCCAAAACCTCAGTTTTGTAGTACGCCGCGTTGATTTTGACGTTTTTTTCAATAAACACCAAGGGTAGCTTACCACGTTTGCATACTGCCCCCCAAACCATCACCGACGCGGCACTTTGGAACCGAGGGATGTTTATATTGGATTCAGGAATGCTGTCCCTCGATGGCGCCCACACCCGGTCATTTTGCACATTGTGCGGCTGCTGCAGCACGAACAGTTTCTCGTCCGAAAAAACAAACTCCTGACCAGCGTGCCGAGAGAGGATCCTCTTAGCTCGATCCAACCGCTTTTTGCTGGTAGCCTCCGAAACGCCATGGACCTTACGTTTTTTGTAAGGCCTGAAACCAAGGTCCTTGGTGAGTATGGTGTGAGCGGTTCCAATGGAAACGTTGAGATCTGCAGCCGTTTTCCGGATTGAGCGGTTCTTTTTGCGCCGAATTCGCTCCCTCACGATCTTGATGACCCGTGGCGTCCTCGCTGAACGCGGCCGACCGGATCTCGCACGGTCATTGGTCGAGGACGTCTCCCGGTATCGCCTGATGGTCGTGTAGACAAAGTTCCGCTTGACCCCATGCGATTTCAGCAGCCGGAATATATCGCCGGGTCGCTCACCGTTCAAAAAACGCTTAATTACGAAGTCCCGATACTCTTTCATCGCGCGTAACAAACAAACAACAACTAACAGAATGTCAACACCGCGCACATTCGGTAGCGTATGAATGAAGCTAAAGCTGACACCAATACCAATGCAGAATATGTACATGGCGCATACCTACGCAATGATGAAAACTTGTATTCGAACTTATTGAACACCGTGTAGTCAAAGCAGACAGACGCATTAGTGCTGTTAAAGCAACTGCTGCTTTGAACAATGCGCTTCAAGAACCAGTTTCTACATCAACTGTCCGAAGGGAGCTGCACGACATGAATCTTTACGCTCGTGCGGCCATTTCTAAACCGCTAATAAAACCGCAAAACGCGGTAAACAGGAAGCGCTGGTGCAAGGATCATAAGGAATGGACGCCAGATCAATGGAACCAAGTTGTGTGGTCGGACGAATCATCTTTTACCTTGTTTCCAACTACAGGTCGAGTGTACGTATGGCGTACTCCTGGAGAAGCCTACAGCCCTGGCTGCCTTCTGCCAACCGTTAAACATGGCGGGGGGTCAGTTATGGTATGGGGTGCAATATCGTGGCATTCTCTTGGGCCTTTAGTTGCTATGAAGGAACAAATAAAGGCACCTCTTCTGGCTATAAACAACCTGAACTTACGTGACTCACTGGACAAGCTGCTAACTACCTCTAGATGTACGGCTCGTATAGTCAGGCAGGTGTTGACAACTTAGCAGATTCAATTCGTCCATCAATCCGAAGAAAACTATTATGGTCGAGAGACACCGTTAGCGTCCGTAGAGGGCTGCCTTTTGCCAACCGCTTAGCTTGATCCAGTGGCAAATGCTGGTTTTTGCGAATGGTCAACACCTCCTCAAGATAGCCTTCACACAACTCGCATAACTTTCGCACTCAGTAGTTCCTCCTGCGAGAGCACTGCCACATCAGAAGGCTTCGAGCCAATTTGTCTGGGACATCGAGCGATGAATCGAAGGAAACACAGTTTTGCAATCGCCCCAGATTATATGACGGCTGATTGGCAATGAATGGTTCTTTTGGACAAATTTCTTCAGTGGGACCCGATGACGACGGCCTGTATCTTTAGCCGAGGAATCGACATTGGTTTTAGCGAAGCCACCTTTCTTTTGGCGGAGGCAAGTGTACAATGAACTCGCGACAACAAAGACGTAAAGTTCTAAATTGTCAAAGCTTCGAGGATATATCCAGAAAAATAGCAGCGAGGAATGCTCGAAGATTACGGAGCACCTCCACCCATCGTCGCTAACGATCAGCTAGATCTTCCGGTATTCGGTCGTCCCAAACAATACCAGCTCTTCAAATATCCTGGATCAACCACTTGCCATTTACGACAAACGCTGCCACTAGCCCAAGAGGGTCAAAGTCGACTCTCAGTACCTGTTGTTTCGTTGGAATGGTTTCTTACGTAAGCAGCTGAAACACATCGTTTCGAAACTTGAAGATAAAGATAAATTCGTCACTCTCCGATAGCCAGGTCATCCCCAGGACTCGTTCTGAATCGGTCGACTTTAGCGTAACCAATAAGCAGAATATGATGGCCAAAGCATGCGCCAGGAAGCTGTGGAAAATGCTGGGTGATTATGATGGGTAAGCTCCGGAAAACAGTGAAGGTCTTCTAAAGGGTGTTCACAGTTAAATTGCATCACTTTCAATAAGCTGTAACATTTCGCCCTTTGGGTTGATTTCAACAAAATTTTGGGTGAAATGACCTCAGGTGTATTGTTTACACTGCGTGAGTTTCGTACTGTGTGAAGGATCACAAGCGAGTGGTTGCTGCCTTTAAACGCAAACCCAACTGTTCCGTTCGGGATGTCGCGAAAAAGCTACACTTGACCAAAAGTTTCGAGCAGATAGCCAAGAAACGAGCCGGGCTCCGTTCATTCAAAGTTCAGAAAGCTCCAAACCGCAATAAAAAACAGAATAGGACAGCTTAAGCACGTGCGCGTAAGCTGTACACACAAATGTTGACGAAACCACACTGCTGCATCCTGTACGATTAAACACACGTAAAAGCGGACTTTAAACAAATTCCCGGCAACCAGTATGTGACTGCGAAAGACAAGTTCGATGTTCCAGAGTCTCTCAGGAAACAGCAAGTGTCAAAGTTCCCCAACAAATTCATGATTTGGCAGGGGATTTGTTCGTGTGGTAAACGGAGCAAGCCTTTCGTGACAACTTCAACTGTAAATGGTCAAGTATACATGGATGAATGCCTGAGAAAACGACTGCTTCCGTTTCTCAAAACACACAACGTTCCTACAATTTTTTGGCCGGATCTAGCCTCTTGTCACTACTCCAAGGATATTCTGGAGTGGTACAAGACGAAGAATCTTAATGCCCCAAACTCTCCAGAGTTGCGGCCAATTGAAAAATATTGGGCTATAATGATGCACGAACTTCGGCATCCTAAAGTTGTCACTACAGAGGTCATGGTTGAAAGCGGAAACAAATGGTGGTTCAAGCGTTGTACAATATCTTATGCGTGGTATTAAGAAGAAAGTTCGGGCTTTTGGATTTGGTAAAGAAATACAGTGAAATAAAAATACCTACACCAAGTATAATCTTGTATTGTATTTTATTCCCTGAATATTTCATGACAATCGGTTGAGAGACTTGTTTTTGAGGACGAGTTTAAAGTGATGCAATTTAACTGTGGACACCCTTTAAAACGCCAAGGATTTGAAGGAAGAGTGGATGAAAGTGTGTAAGAAAGATGGCGCAAATGTTGCACAGGATTTGATAGGTAGCGTTCAGTCCAAGGTGCGGACATTTAGCCTGGGAGAGGAGGTTGAATAAACCAACTTTGCAAAAACATAGCTAGTATGTGTTTATTTATTCCCTGAGAGTTTCAAAAATATCCGACTTAAAATGAATTTTGATCATCATATTTGTCTTTTGATGTTTTAGAAGCATAAAGTTGCCAGAAGGTACGAAATGCTGTTGGACTCTAATTTCACCAAATCCTTCAACCTTAACTGTAAGTGGATTAGAATGGATTACTCTTTAAAACGTTCAACTTGATTGATGAAGATATTTGTTCCAGTAGTGAAATAGTTTGTAGTATGTAGATGTGTGTAGTGTTTTCTTAATGAAAAAGTATTATCACACTTTGTGAGTGGCCCCAATAGTATCCTTACTGTTGGTTTGGATCGATACTCATATTTAAATATATCTTCTTCTTTAGCATTTCAAGCATATTGCTTTCACAATTAGCTTATTGCTTGCTCTCAACTTAGTGTTCTAAATGCACTTCCACAGTTATTAATTAAGAGCTTTCGATGCCAAGTACCATTTTTGCATTAGTATGATTGTGTGGCAAGTACAATCATACGCTATGCCCAGGGAGTCGAGAAATTTTCCTTTACGAAAAATGCCTAGACCAGACCGGGAATCGAACCCAGCCACCTCCAGCATGGTGTTGCTTTGTAGCTGCGCCTTTACCGGCTGAGCTAAGGGAGGACCCTATATTCAAATATATGTATAGTGCATCTCCTTTAATTCTTATAAAAAGATACAAAATTACTTGTAAATAGTTTCGCTCACAACTATATCATCTACAAAGATGAAACTTATAAAAAAACGTTCCATTAACAATTTAATTTCCTAAGATACTGGTGGTGGTGCAGAAGTATAAACGGCCTTTAGTAGAAACGAGTGTCGAACTAACATTCCTTCCCTTCCCTGATTGATCTATGAATTTATCATTGAGCATGATTCACTGCTTCTAAGTGACATTCTGTTGGTTCCCTGCAACATCAACTGACTTCGATCAATCACGGAGTGGCAAACCACTGGTGGTCATTCTCATGCTTTTGCATTTATAATTATGAGTTTAAATATTCAGCATTGCCATAAAATCAGTAGTTTAGTTATTTTGAAAAGATATTGCCTCAGAAATGATTCAAAAAATTGTTATGTAGAAGACCATGAGAGATTAGATTTTGAGCAAATGTAAAGTTTTCATACGCAAAATAAAATTAGCTTGACATGTTCGTCTACTAACGTCTGCTGAAAACCAATCCTTAGTGAAAGGAGTCAATTAAAATATAAAGCATTTTTGCCATCATGAAAAAAACTGTTGGTGATAGGTCTTCAAATATGTTTTCAATAATAAATCTCTCCCCCACTAAAACCACAACATCGTCTAGACGGAGACAAAAACTGGCAAACGCACTCGAATACAAGCTAACGCACCCGGTGCACTTGAAGGCAGGAAACAAAAGAACGCATTTCAGCAAAGGAAGTGCATCTCCGCTCTGCATCCCTTTTTTCTCGCCCATAGATCCTTTTATTCTGGCCTGTCAGAACCAACGGTAATAACAATAAACAACGACCGGAGCACGGGACCTTGACAATGAACGCGAGAATACGAGTGCGTGCACAGAATTCAAAACCAAACCACACACACCCCTTCGAATTTCGATGGCATTTTCTTCACGTCTTTCAGGCAGCGAGCGCATGCACCAATTGAAAACAAAAGGACATATTTCGGGGTTTTCCCCTTCTGCATCGGCCAACGGTTTGACGGTGATTTATTGAATGTTTATTTTTGAGATTGAAAAATACATAATCCAAAAACGAAAGCTAAACAATCGGAATGTAGGGCGTTTGTCTCTTGGGAAACATAATGATCACAGCATTAATTACTTAAGGTCTCATTAGAAATTCCACCCGCCATTCGATCTCGGTGGGAACGGACAAAAACGAAACATTTTCCCATTCATGCGCTGGTTATGAACGAAACGAACTAGGTTTTGCTTTTGTGGGATCAAGTTTTAACAGAAAGCCATCTAAAGCAAAAAAAAAAATTAAAAGGGAAGTGTCCGGAATTTGAATTGCAAACAGCGCGTGACAGCACGAAAATGAGAAATTTTCGAAAGGAGGAAGAGGTTTCAGTGCTCAGTTTTTCCTAGTTTGATACGAGCTACTACGATCAAGCCGACAGCGACGAGGACGACGCAGTGGGAATTTTCACGGTGCGAGCAATCGAAACAATAACGAGATTTGCTGTTGGTTGGTGTGCATCTCAGTATAAGACGATCACGTATCGGACTTGTTCGCTTTCTTGTGACGCGAAGTTGTTGTGCTGCTCTTTTATTAGCGACGCAAGGGAATGGGGAGGAGTAGGCTTGCAAGACCGATATGCCGCCGTAAAGTAATTAGCTGCGGGAATAAAACTTATGGCACGATTGTGATTATGGGTAATAAAATGAAAGTTCAGCTACTGTGGAGAACGCCTTGGATTGATAAGTCGAAGATACGGCGATGGTGAAGGGCGAAGAGATTGATGATCTAGGAGATTATTTTGACGGAATGAGATGATACTTGGTATTATCATTAGTCGTAACTCTCAGCCGTTTAATAGTTTATGCAACGCAACATCTCATGACCAGAGATAGCTGTTCGCCTTGCTACCTGTGTTTGACCATCTCCCTGAGGGTTAGGAATTTGTATTTGTTCTTTGACCAATTTATCTCAGTTAAATGGTAAATTCTAGCTAGACCAGGAATAAGGGCGATTCATCGATTTACCTCATCGACTTCCACTTTACCCAGCACTCTACCATAGAAAAAAAATTGCAGTAAAACTAGCTTCTTATCGCCTTGATTCTAAAGAGAGGAAACCGAAGAACAAACCAACTTTAAACCAACAGTAAGGATGCTAGTAAAGATGCTGTAGAGCATGACCATGAGCATATTGACCACCAGTGGTTTGCTACTCCATGATTAATCGAAGTCAGTTGAAGTTGCCCAGAGAACCAATAGAATTTCACATGAGAATAGTGAATCATTCTCAACGTGCAACTCCTTATGTCCTCATTTATAGATCAATTAGGGTAGGGAAGGAATGTTAGTTCAATACTCACTGCTACTAAAGACTGGACTCGGAAAAAATGAGACACACAAAAATGATCACCAAAAATTCATTTTAAATCGAATACTTCTCAAATTTTCAGGGATTTCATAACTATATATTGGCTATGTTTTGGCATAATTTATTTATTGAATTTCCTCTCTCAAGCTGAATGCTCGTACATTTATCTTAACACTGCTCATGAGATCTTGGGCGAGGCTTTGTCCATCTTCCTTGCACAATTGCTCCCAGTTTTTCTTCAAAGCTTCATCGGCTTTGAATGTTTTTCCGCTTTTCTTCAACTTCTTCTTCATTATCGCCCAAAATTTTTCGATCGGACGAAGTTCTGGTGTATTTGGCGGGTTCGCCTCCTTCGGGACCACATTAACGCCCTTCGCTTCGTACCAATCCATTACAGGCTTGGAGTAATGGCACGAAGCGAGATTCGGCCAGAACAGCGTGGCACCACGGTGAGAGCGGAGGAAGGGCAGCAAGCGCTTCTGCAAGCATTCCTCTCGATAAATCTGCCCGTTTATGGTGCCGGTTGTAACGAACGGCTTGCTGTACTGTCCGCACTCGCAGATCACGTGCCACAACAGGTACTTCTTCGCGAATTTGTCCATCTTTCTCTTCCGGAACCTCCATGCGGGACGTACCGACAAAATACTCGAGGCCAGCATTTGTTTGGTGTCCGCCTTGATATATGTCTCGTCGTCCATGACGAGACAGCTTGGCTTGACCAGCCACTCACGGTACAGCTTCCGCGCACGCAATTTGGCCACCGTTTTTTGCTTATCAGTCCGGTTTGGCGCCTTCCTGACCTTAAAAACACGAGGCCCACCTTTTGACCTTTTTGGCCACGTCTCTGGTGGAAAGGTTCGGGTTATTCTTAAAGTACTGCCTTATCTTCCACGCCTTTTCTGGGTATTCCGTTTTCGGTTTTCGGCCGCTTCCAGCGCGCCGCTTGATGGTCTTCGTCTCCTGGAACATCTTCACAACCCGGGACACGGTGGAATGGTGGATTCCAAGCCTTTTGCCGATCCATCTGTGCGACTGACCAGGATTATCGATCACCGCGCCCAAGATTTGCTGGCGTAGCTCTTCTTGTTTCGAATGCATCTTGAAAACTACAAGACAACTTGCAATAAAATTTTGCAGACATAAACATAACACTCTAAACTAGTATTACTCAAAATTTCATTAATTTTTACCTACGCGATAAAAAGTAACACCCAAAACAAAAAGTTTTGAAAGCGGAAATGAAAACGGTCCAACGCTCTTCCAACTTTGTTGTCCCATAGTGATGAATCGACGCAGAAAATCCTTTTTATCCTTTCGAAATTGCTCCAAATGTTGCGCAGAAAGTCGCCTTGGAATGTGTTTGTTGGCAAATGCGGCACCCATTGTGCACACAGTTTTTTGAAAACCCAAAACATCAGTCAAAATATGCCATGTTGTTCCATGTGAGATACTTATGGTGTCAGCTATCACATCCACAGTCGATCGATGATGTTCCAAAACCATATCCTGTATTTTCGCTATGATTTCTGCATATCCTGTATTTTCGCTATGATTTCTGGTGTTGATGCACTTTTTGGACGCCCTGAGCGTGGATCGTCTTCAAAGCTGGTACGGCCACGCTTAAACTCCAAAACCCATCGATGAACGGTTGGAAATGAAGGAGATGACTCCTTTAATACTTTCACTATCATTGCATGGATCTTTAAAGGAGATGCAAAATATTTAAATACAAGCACTGATTTGAACCTACTGTAAGAATGCTATTGGGGCCACTCACAAAGTGTGATGGTGGTTTTTCATTGAGAAAACAAGGTAAATTTGTAGAGCCGATTTGGCTTGAGAGGCGATTTGGTCCCATTTAAACTATCTATGATTAAATTTTAAGTGATTTGCGGCCCAACCCGCCGATATCACACTCAACTATAGTGCCTGTATACATGCGTGCTACGACGCGGCTGTTAAATAGAAAGAGGAGCGAGTGTGATATTATCACTACTTTGTGCGGCTGGACCTTTGGCTCTCCCAAGAATGGTTCATTAGAGTAGAAGGTCATACAATGACATGACCTAGCAACATCTATCATAAATCAGCTATCTCCAATGTTTTAACATTAACATGAGATTAGGCCCTCCCACCAGCGTTCAGGTACAAAATCCAGCCATGGAGAGGGAGAATGATTTCATAATTAACATATGGCAAGAAAATTTAAATGGGTGAATTTTTGAAGCTAGCATTAGCACTCTGCGAGATTTTGTACAGTGTTACTAAAAGTGTAATGTGCATCAAATCCGACATATAAAACGACGCTCAGTACCTCATGCTGCATCTAGGAAAGTGCTAACGTTCGGTCACCAAAGATGAAACGGATATAATTGGGGCCGCATACAAACTGAAAGTCTTTAAATCTGCTGAACCAGATGGAATACCTTCTGTGTTTCTTAAGAAATGAAGTATTTCATTATTGACTGAATCTCTGAGTCGTATCGTCCGACTATCCTTGACAACTGGACGTTTTTCAAGTCTCTGGAAAAAACCAACATGTTCCCATAAAAAGGGGTGTTCGGACCGGGACCAGAAACACTGTATTTATCCCAGCAGCTTTTCCAGCAGCTAAAACTTAATTTTTTATTTAGTAACTTGTATGTTTTAGATGTAACATTTACCTAAAAGATGTAGTTTGATTCTGCAGCCCTCGTGCTGCCTACGGATAATGGATTTTGTGTGTTTCGTTCCTAGTTATATTACTTAGTTTCGTTTACTGATTTTTGTAATTTTAGTCATACTCACAATAGTTTAAACTTCTATTTTAAGATCAGAAACTATGCCAGATAAGTATAGATAAATTGGATGGATATAATATAATTCGATTTAAGATAGATTTAAGCCAATGTTTTCCATAGACACTAGAAGATGAAAATCGATTTAGTTTACTCCTGAATTTTTAACTGCATGTTGTAAATACAAGTTTTAAACACTCACGTAATTTCATAACATGATACTAAATTTGTTTGAAGTTTTAGCTTTAATTAAAGAACAATATTTTAGGATCACCAAAATGTGCATCACCGTTGTGATCTATTATCTCTATTGACAAGAGCTCATAATGCCATGATAATTAATTAATCGGTGAGATCCTGTTCATTATTCCCTTCACCAGTGTTGCCAGAATAAGGGGATAGACGTTATGGCCACAATTACCGAGCTATTTCGTCATTATATGCCGTGTCAAAACGGGTCGTACTTTGGATTTTTCCATTGCAAGAATTACATTTGTGGAGACTAGTACGGTGTTATGCCAAAGCGCTTTACGACAACAAACCATTCATCGATTACCACCTCTATCTTAGATGGATTCTCTTCGGGTTATCAAACGGGCGTTATCTATATGGATTTGTCAGGCGCCTTCGATAGGATCAATCACGACACTGTGGTCATAAAATTGGAACAGCTTGTATTCAGTGATTCATATTTGGATTTATTTTGGTCATACATGTGTGGTAGATGCTCCTGTGTCAACATTGGTGAGGAGGTGTTAGTTTCATTCCCCGCATATTCCGGTTTACGAAAGGTTAGCCATCTGGGTCCTCGGGTATTATTATTGTTTTTTAACAATCTGAACTTTTTGCTGAAAAGTCATCGTTTATCCTTCACCGACGATTTGAAAATCTATTTTTAAACTCAATACGATGTAGTGCTTCTCCAAGAAGACCTATAAAGTATAGTGTGAGAATAGCATGTTCTTGAAACTAGGTAAATGCCCGGTTGTTACGTTTTGAGAGAGGCTTCTCCTTGTAACTTCAACATTTCTTCGTCTAATGCATGATAATAAAAACTTAGCGGAATTTAGAATTTTTCTTATCGTAAAAGTGTAGTGCTAACCATTGTCGTGAATCTCGTGGTCGGAGTAACTATAACACCGGTTTACTTCCCGCTGGTTCATTGACCACTCACGGACTGAAGTCGAATGCCGAAACTTAAAACCGTTCAACTGGGATGTCACTCGTTTGATGTTGTCCCTACCGCTTTTTTTTTTGTGTACGGAACGAAAATCTGCATCCAGGCTCCTGAAGCACTCCGCCTTGTTTACAACATCCCAGATGTCCCGGCCTTGACACATCCTCTGGCCAAGGTTTCGACCGCTCCCGGCCGTTTCTTGCGTCATTGAAGCGAGGAAATGTTAATAACACATGTTCTGCGGTCTCCTCAACATCCGCGCACTCGGGACACGCGGAGGACTCATCGTGCCCGTACTTGAGCAGATACTGTGTAAAGCTGCCATGGCCAGACACGATTTGCGTCAAGTGGAAGGTAACTTCACCGTGTCGCCGACCGACCCATCCGGATATTTACGGGATTAATCGGTGGATCCACCGACCTTTGGTGGAGTTATTCTAATCCCTTTGTTACTTGACCATTGATGCGGCTCTATCGTGCCTTGTTGTTTGAAGCACTCTAAGTCTTCTTTAATGTATTCTTTAATGCAGACCGCGTCGCGTGACACTGTATGGTATGCACTGACTACGCTTTGGCACATTAGCATATTCGTACTCTCGAGCTTACCAAGGTCGCTCTTAGTACTTAAGACCATCACTCGCCGGCCCGCCATACCTAAGTATGGACAGAGCAACGCTGGCCAGGAGCTTTCGTTTGCTCCCTTGTACCGCTGAGCTATTCGACATCATGCGGAATAATGCCGATATAGCCATAAAATGGAGTCCTTCCTGCAGGCGTGGTCGAAATGGCTGATAAAGGATCGTCGATCATAACCCACAAGTACCTCAGGAAACGCTTGGTGATGGTGCAGTAAGGTGCACTAATCGTCGTCCTTTGCTTTGATTTCCTGTTGTTGACCACAGTTACCTCCGTCTTATGATGGGCTAGCTCCAGTTTTCTGGAGCGCATCCATCCCTCCACTATGTCGATGGAGTGTGTGGCCGTTAACTCCACCTCTTCTATGGACTCTCCATAGACCTCTAGGGTGATGTCGTCTGCGAAACCGACAATCTTCACCCCGTTAGGGAACTTCAATCGCAACACTTCGTCATACATCGTGTTCCAGAGCACCGGGGCCAAGATTGAACCTTGCGGAACTCCTGCGGTGACTTGAACACGTTCCTGGCCCACCTCAGTGTTGTATACCAGTACCCGATTCTGGAAGTCATTTCCCAGAATCCTGTACAGGTGCCCAGGAACGCCCCGGAGGCGTTGGAGCATATTGAAGGCATTTCTCGAATCCAGGGTGACCACTGCACAGTAGCGAACTCCCCGCCTCATACGTCGGAGTGCCACCTCTGCCGTCTTTGTAACGAATATGATGGCATCCGTCGTTGACTTCCCTTTTCAAAAGCCGAACTGGTTGTTAGACAGGTAGATCAGCAGCGTGTACCACGCCTGTACCCTCCGTGTACAAACTGTTGAAGATTACTGTCTCTAGCACCTTACGCGTCGTATCCAACTAGCATATCCGACGGTATGCCGATGGATCACCCGGTGGCTTACCTGTCTTTGGCAGCAATACTAGATCTTGGCGTTTCCATGCATCTGGAAAGGCGCCCTCGTCCTGGCATCTTCGCATTACCACCCTGAACATTTCGGGAGCCATCAAAATAACCATCTTGATGGCCAGGTTCGGTATACTGTCAAGTCCTGGCGCTTTGTTCACCGCTGCTGATCTACTGTCCGTCATGGTTTGATCCGCTCAATGCCACCGCTATCTCTGTTGAGCGACCGTCCGCCAGATCGAACGCCAACTCTCAAAATCGTTCGCTTGGGGCGATACTCGTTTGATTCTGCTCCTACTGCTGACGCTGCTGCAGCTGCTTGGAAAACCATCGAACCATGACATTCGAATATAGAATGGCCTTTGCTGGTCAAACACCGGTGCTTAAATAAATTACTGGTGAAAGAAGAGTTGGAACTTTATGCTGATTGGATGATGAACTATTAATACAACGGATTGCCAAGAATGAACGAAAAGCAGATAGTCAGGTTGATTGAGGGTTATTTTACTTTCTTTCAAGTTTATTCTTTTTTACAACCCCAAAATTATAATCTATGTTTGGTGAAACATTTAAAAACAAATTTAAAAAAATGAAACCCTTTTACAAATTAAATTTAGTGGTTTGAAAAGTGTTTCAGCTTATGTTTAATTTTTTTCAAAGTTATCATGTGAAGTGTTTGTTTCCTAATTACCCTAATTTTCAAATAACAGTCCTTCTACTAATACTCTCGGCCCTAAAATTTACCCAGTCTTGGTGTATCAAGGAGGGCCTTAGCATTAATCCATCAAAAGTAGTAATTGTACCTTTCACTAGGAAAAGGAAGTTTAGTCTAAAAGCGTGTCAGCTAGGAGGATTGAAGATTCATCTTAGTGAACAGGTTTAATACTTAGGAGTGATACTGAATGCCAAACTGAACTGGAATGCTCATCTTGAGTGTGTGATCGGTAAGGCAACCAGTGCTTTCTGGATATGCTCAAAAACGTTTGGCAGAAAATGGGGTCTAAGACCAACAATGATAATGTGGATTTATACATCCATAATACGTCCAAAAGTAACGTATGCTTCTCTTGTGTGGTGGCCAAAAACAAAAGAGGCTACTGAACAGAAAAAGCTTACAAAACTTCAACGGCTAGTATACATTGCTATAACGGGAGCGATGCGCAGCACTCCATCAAATGCGTTGAATGCAATTCTAAATCTGCTGCCTTTGCACGATAACGTGCAACTAGAAGCGGAAGAGAGTATGCTTAGACTTAAACGGTTGAAAACTTTCATGTCTGGTGACTTAGTCGGTCACCTGAGCATTTCACAAAGCTTTCAAAATGGGCCAGTGATGTATATGAATGGAGACTGGATGAAACCTCTGGAAAACCATGACATCCCTTACAACATATGTGAAACGTCACGTGTAGATTGGGAAGTCGGAGGTCCCACTGTTCGTCATGGCTTCATAAAATTCTTCACAGATGGCTCAAAAACTGGAACAAAAACGGGAGCAGGAATCTTCGGCCCTGGGGTGGAGATCTTTGCTATAATAAAATGTGTTAACGTTTGTCTGAAGAGGAAATATAGGTGTGCCAAGAGAACTCGGTAAATTTATTCTGGGTTCCAGGACACTGTGGCATTGAAGGCAATGAAAGGGCAGACGAGCTTGCTAAACAAGGTTCAAATGCACAGTTTATTGGCCCAGAACCATTCTGCGGTATATCATACTGTGCCATAAAAATGGAATTAAAATCTTGGGAAGTGCAAAGGGTGATGACCAATTGGTTGGTCACCACAAAGTGCGTTCAAGCGAAAAGATTTATAATTCCAAATGTTACAATTAGTAAAAAGCTTCTGGAGCTCAATAAGAGAGTTCTTTGTATCTATACTGGTCTAGTAACCGGACATTGCCCGAGTAGATATCATTTGAAAAACATTAGTCAGGTTCAAAATGATATCTGTCGTTTCTGTAACATGGAACGTGAAACCTCGGAACATCTTCTTTGCAGTTGTGATGCTTTGTACAAGAGCAGACTTAAATTTCTGTACAGTAAATTTGGACTGCAAATCCTGGAAAGGTGGTGGGTTTTATAAACTCAATTTTGCCTGACAGGGACACGCGTCTTGGGCTGGTCACTTGACAAATGGTGATCTAGCTTTAAGATGCGAATTAGAATAGTAAACAGGGGTATACCACAAAAGTTCAACTCAGTGGACGCAGTGGTTATACGCCCCAAAAAACAAAATACTCTCGTAAAAGAGTATTTAAAAAAGTGTTTTTTAAAAAAGGAAGTTAAATTAAATGGGTCGTGAAATATTAAATTTAAACTACCTCAAAACCGGAGTTTGGTCCCAGTAAGTTCAAATATCGTATGTTACAAGTCAATTACCTCGATAATACCGATTTATATATGTAGGGAATAGTGCTGTATAGTATTCATAAATGTATATTTTTTACAATTAAAAAACGTTCGTATATTTTCAACGCTTTTTTTTTAAATTACCTGTCCGGATTTCTATTCAATATCATGAGGGTGTTCGGATTTATAAATATGACAAGACATCTCGATTTTTTAATGGATTTCAGCACAACCATACCATCAAATTGGTGTCCCTCTTCAAGTATACTATTTGAACATGATGACAATGTGGAACATTCATCGTTGAGCATATTGAAACGTAAACAGCTCAAGTGTCCGGATATTGATGCAGCATGGTGTCTATTTATGAACCTCATCCCCACTTGTTAGAATCGTCATCGATCCAATTTCCAAGTAAATGAAAGATCAAATATTTTAATCCGCCTTCACACAACACATGAGTAAGGTTAGAACTCACATTTGTTACTGAAATGTACCATTTGTCACGAAAACTTCTCTGTGCTCTCTCAAACTAGTTAAAACCGAATCCATCGAACGGGCGCAGTCACAAAGGAATATTGTTTTCGAGTAATCCATCTAACCATGGAATTTTCTTTATGACTAAGTCTTTCTTACTGTTAACAAATTGCGTATCACTTTCATCAGTACGCGAGTTGGTGGTGTTGTTGAAACACACATCTTCATTCTTGTCAGGAATCACGCCTTCCGATCGCACCGGAGCCACGTGCTGCCACTGCCGTATGGAATGTGTTTTCCTTCCTTCACATGCTGATCGACCGACCGACCAACCGTCTTGAATATGATAAGGGAAACATTCCTGCTAACAGTAGTGAGTGATAATGCGGGACCGACGTCAATTCTAAGCGCTCCATCGAAGAAGAAAAAGGAGGACAAATTACACAACCCGGTTAAATGGCCGAGAAAGTCGTTAAAATGTCGATTATTACTTTGGCGGCGACTGCTGATGGATGGGTTCAAGAGGTCCGAATCGTTCCTCGCGCGTTGCGCTCTCTCAACCGCGAACGAATACCTCACGATTTGTTTTTGTTTCAACTGTTTAGGTTTGACGAAGCTGTGCTTACATATGTGTGTTGTAATTTCCACATATTGAAAAAGTTAAATGCTGCATCGTTATCGGCCGACTAGTATTTGTACAATCTCCCGAGTGCACAGAATATTTTTTCTCGCCATCGAGCGCTGTGCATGGCTGGGTGGGTTAGGCCCCTCAGCTCGACGGTATTGTTTTCCTTTCATTCGAACAATAAAAGTAGTGATAACGTGTAAACAAGCATAGTTCCCTCTGGTAAACATTATCGTTGCGGTTGTGGGTTTGGGATTTGACAGTGACAAACTTACGGGTTCAGTTTTAGTGTCGTCAGATGGTCGTGGTCACACGCAGCCAAACAGTGTGAA
>JAHHFK020002147.1:0-40621 GCA_024533555.2 Aedes koreicus
CAGAACTTTTCAATTGGCCGCAGTTCCGGTGCGTTCGGGGAGTTGAGATGCGTTGGCACGAAATTGACCTCCTTAGCCTTGTACCACTCCAAAACCTCTTTCGGGTAATGGCACGAGGCTAAGTCCCGCCAGAAAATCGTAGGACCATCGTGTGACCTTAGAAGAGGAAGTAGACGCTTTTGGAGACATTCCTTTAGGTACACCTGCCCATTGACCGTTCCAGTTGTCATGAATGGGCTGCTCCGCTTTTCCACACCGCTATCCACATCGCTCGCCAAATCATATATTTTTTGGAAAACTTTGACATAACGTCCTCAGGGACATCGAATTTATTATGAGCCGTGAAATACTGGAGCCCCGGAAGATGCCGGAAGTCTGCTTTTTCATACGTCTCAGCATCCATAACGAGGCAAAGTGGTTCGTCAACATTTGGATGTAGAGCTTCCGTGCACGTGTTTTACCTACAATATCTGCCAATATTCTATTCATCGAGATTAGGCGCTTTTTGGACTTTGTACGTGTGTAGTCTTTAACGTTTTTTCGCATCTTGCACGAAAGTTTTGGTTAGATTCAGTTTCTTCGCCACATCTCGAACTGAACTGTTGGGATTCCTCTTGAAAGCTTGAACTACCCGCCTTTGATCCTTAGCGCTATACGGAGATCCATTTTTGCCACTTTTTTCTTTCCGATCGATGGTCAAACGTTCGTGGTACCGATTTAAAACACAAGACACCGTAGAATGTACTATTACCAGCTTCATGCTGATGGCACGGTGAGAAAGATCCGGATTTTCGAGGTACGTGCGCAAAATTTCTTTGCGCCGCTGCTGTTCTTTCGACTCCATCTTCGCAACGATTGCACCTCTGCTAGTGAAACTTACACAGCGTAAATAAATACACATTGAACTAATTCCACCCAAAATTTCAATAGAAAATACCCAACGGGTGAAAAGTGACAGCCATTTAAAAGTGGTGCAATTTGATTCCGTACAACCTTGAGGCAAGGAAAAATGCCTTTAAAGTGGATATTTAGAAATATTTAGAAAAATTTTGGCCAAGATTATTGAAACAATTTGACGAAATATTTAGTTACACTTGAATCTATACAATTTTGTTTTATTCCCTGGAAATTTCACTGAAAGCCATTATTTTCTTTGGAATGTAAAAATTTTACCCGAATTATTCAAATGAATAAATTTATCGGAATTCAGCCAGACAAAAAATAAAGTTAATGACATCATTAGGTTACATCATGACCGTTTGCACGATTATTTTAAATGCTACTGAATGCCTGGTAAAGGAGAGTATTTTGTTGCAGTAGAATCTACTGTATTAATCCAAAAACACGTTAAATCATTCAATGTAGTCCCATGATCAAATCCCATTCAGATTATGGTTGATCTCATTCACAAACAATTTTCTGCGCATAATCTTTGAATGCAAAGCAAAACGTTAAATGTTACCCCAGCTAACGTTATACTTTGTTACTGGAATAATTTAACAAACCCTGCAGTGGTTTTCTGTTTAATTTATTAATGACAAAACTGTTTGATTTGAATTTCTATTTTGAAACCTGTTCTTTGTCTGTATTTATTTAATAGGGAATAAGGTAGATTTAAGACATACAAGGTTAGTCAAAAAGTTTTGAAAGCGGCATCTATGGAGCAGTAGAAAAACCAAAATGTCTACGCCATTTTAATATTCATCACTATGGATGAGATATTTATCTACAACCATGATCCTGAATCAAAGCTAATCAAAACTAATCAAAGAGGCTAATGAGTGCTTCGAACCAGGCACTTCGGCTCCGAAGCGAGTTAATGTCCAGAAATCGGCCAAGAAGGTGTTAGCGTCAGTTTTTTGGGATGCAAAAGGAATTTTGTTGATAGATTATCTCCAAACTGGTAAGACAATCAACCCTGATTATTATTGTAACCTTTTGGACCAGTTGGATGAAAACAATTGTGAAAAAAGACCAAGTTTGCAGAAGAAACAAATCATTTTTGATCAAGACAGTGCACCTACTCAAGCAGCTCAAAAAACCATCGCGAAAATCAGTGAATTGGGGTACGAATTGTTGCAGCATCCCCTCTTTTCGCCAAATTTAGCACACCCCGACTTCTGGCTGTTATCACACCTCAAAACATTCCTTCGTGGAAAGCATTTTTCATCAAACGAAGAGCTGTCGTAGAGGAGTATTTTGCGGGCCTTCCAGAAAGTCACTTCCGTGATGGGACAACAAGGTTGGAAGATCGTTGGACCAAGTGTATTGATATTATGGGATTATTATACTGAGCAATATAGTGATTTCCCCAAAATGAAAATGTAGTTTCATTTCCGCTTGCAAGACTTTTTGACTAACTAGTATGTGCATCACTAAAAAAGCTAAAACAGTACACAGAAAAAAACAGCGTTCACGAAAATGAAAACGGACCATGAACTTGTTCAAGTTTTCAGGATTTTTCCCTTTAAACGTTATTTAGTTCACGATTACGTGATTCAGTTCACGGTGTATTTTTGCTTGTTCTCGAATTCATGACTGCAGTTCACGGATCTTGGCACGGATTTTTTTCTGTGTATACAATACAACACACTGCATCCAGTTGAATATTCCTTGCTTAACGAATTAAAATGAAAATTTCATCATAATTCCAAAATCGCAATTTCTTTGCTTCAACACATCACTCAAGTATTTATTATTTCTATATCCACACACAGCGAATCGAACAGCAATCAAATGGCATTCATTCGACAGTGGAAAACCAATTCCCCATGTATGTGTCCCGCATTCCCGAATGCTCCGAACCAAAAAGTGCCACTAGATACGAAAATTGCACGTAAATCTTAAAATTTATTCCAGTAATCCAAATTTATGCTCCAATTTCATCGCTACCGCACGATCCGAGGTTAAGTGCTACTAGGAATCTCCATCTGAACTGCTTCATTTCACAGAACGCTTCGATGCAGGAAGGAGGAAGATTCTCAAATCCACTTCATAATCGCAATCGATCGATTTTAGCAGAGATCCTTAGGCCCATTCATCACTCGCTGTGGACGTGGTTTTTCGCTAGTTTGTTGTTGTTGTTTTTTTTTTGACTCACATCCGGAATCAAAATGGAGGGGGGTGGGGATGCACCGAAACCTCCTCACTACGTATTTAAGCACACGCACACCCACACAAACAGACAAACGGAGTGATAGAGTCGAGTTCGATTTGGCAACCGGAGTGCCATTAAGTTGTCAGCTGTCCAGATCGTTAGGCAGGATTTGTTTGCTTGTGTTCCTACCGTCAGCAGCAGCTTAGCAGAGTGAGAATCAGACGCAAAATTTATCGCAAATTGGGGACTTTGGGGCTGTAGACGATGAAAGTTTTATCACAGCAATGTATTTTCATTTTGATATTGATTTTTTTTTTCGTTCCGAATGCTGTCCTGTAGCCGACAGGGGTTGACCTCTTGTTGGACCGGTAGTGGATGGGAGGTCAGCCAAGATGATTTTTTATTCTTGCTGCTGGTGTCTAATTTTTTTTTTCAAGCTTTCCCGCCGACAAGTTTCTGGTTTCTGAAAATGAACTTCTCTGTTTTGACAACCGAAAGGAGGAGACGACGAAGGGAAACTTTTTCTCCGGCGTTCTTGGTTATGAGTTTTCTTATCTGAGGCGGAGATCGTCTGGTTTTCCGCACGTCCTAGAAATTGGCAAATTCTGTGTCACACGAAATGATGCGAGAAGCTGCATCGAAGCCAAGACCAAATAAAGACCAATAATAATAACAATAATAATTTTTGGCAACTTTATAATTCTATAAAGTTCATAGCGGTGGGTGAAATTGAGTGAAACGCTTCATGACACATGTGGGTGTTTTCGTCGTCGTCGTTGTCGTTGTCTTGCTACCGGGAGCGGAACTGTTCGACTTTTGCTTCACCCGAGGGAAACTTTATGACTTTTGAAAAGGCTTCTTCCGTGTATTCGTCTACTTCCCCCCTCACCAGCACACACACACAACCACTTTTGCAGTGGCAGATTCTGCCTGTCTGGCGCTTATCAGAAGCAACCCTAGCAAACAGGAATCTGTGGCTCGAAATGATAGTTGCTGGCATTTGTGTGTTGATGGAGGAAGGCAAGGCTGGCGGAGATTGGGAAAACGAATGAAGTTTTCCTCATCCCTCGGATCCGGTCCACCTCTGAATTTCCAGTTTGCTATCATGACGGAGGCGGTTGCTGTGGGAAAACATGCTGACTAACAATAATAACAGCCCAAGATGAAATGTTTGTACACATTGAGAGTGAGTGAGATTGGTGGAGAGAGGATGGAGGGTCTTTCATACAAACATTCACTTCTCGCCTATAATGGAGAAGATGATGGCGGTAAAAGTGGTACCAGTCTCCCGGATAGAATAGTGCTATTTGACAGCATCAGCGTCTGTTCCTCGTCGGCAAGTGCATTAAAATTCGCTGCAATTTGTAGGGAACTTGACTTAGGCAAACTTTGTTGGTGTGATGTTTGGGTTATTTGATAGAAAAATTGCATTCAAATACGCAGAGTTTAGAGCGCTAATATTTTCATTTTGTCCTAACAAAACGCTTTATTAACATTATTAGAAATGATTCTTAAGCCATTTTTGAACTGATTAAAGGTTATTTGAACAGTTCAAAAAGTGTTTGTTATCTAAACCATTGCAATCATGGAAATCTTTAAATATTGGTATCAGATTTCAGTTTTATCGCAATCATTCACTGCTAACGTTTTGAACAGGTCAGTCTGGTTTATTTTCGCTCCGTACTACACGACGCAAAGACCGAATCGTTTTTTTTATGGATACACCTTGAAGCTGCTTTGCGAAAAAGACTATGACTTAATTTGACAGCTGTTCATTTAACGCGTGTTCTCGGTATATTAAACAAGTGAATGACGCAGCTGAAATTATATGTTTTCACTCAAGTGCAACAATGAAAGATTTGACAGAAGAAAAACGTAAAACGATTGTGACCAAGTACTGTACGGAAACTGGTTTATCGAGGAGGAAATTGGCGAAGCAGGAAGGAGTTAGCGTTCATGCGGTTCAAAATACGCTGAAACAATTCAGGACACAATATACGGTGGTGGATCTTCCTGTTGGTGGTGGTAAGCCCCGTTCAACTAAAACAGGTTTGGAAAAAAAGAGTGGGGAGCAGTTTGAAAAAAAAAGGGAGTGGTGGGTAAGATTTTTGTGTGTCTATACAATAATTTCCCACTGACCGGCAGTGCTTTTTTGGAAGAAACTTGTCTGCATTTCTTCAGTAATTCATATGTGATCACTATGTGCAAACATTTTTAGTCCTGGAGATTGAAGGTGACAGCTCTATTGAAAATCCAACGACCCATTTCAAGAATGCCTGTTCATACACGTACATTCTGAGGTCATCTTCATATACAATAAGCCCCGCATGAAAATCTTCACACATCAAATGGATATGTGAAGAGTTTTCACACTTCCAGAATCAAAAATGGAAATTCTTGATCCTGGCGTGTATATAGTTAAGGTATATTTTTGATAATATAAAACGACCTCACCAATGTTCCTTATATGATGCTGGAAAGCTCGTCCGGATACGGGAGCGGGTCACTAAAAACACAAAAATTTGGAAAAAAAAACAATCCATCTCAAGAAACACGACCATAACACACTATGAGAGGGATTCCATTCACAACGTCCTACGCAAAGCACTCGGAAAAACTATAATTTCACCATTTATTTTAGTTGAATGAAGGAATATTTTTTAATTTTATTTCGGCGAGAACGACGCAGCAAAAGCAAAACACGTCATTTTCAAATCACGGCTTGCTGCGATCTCCGGGATTTGTGGTTGGGGTTTTGGAAAAAATTTTGAAAAAACGGTGGGGAGGGGTGGGGCGGGGGGAGCACCTTCTCTCTCCAAAAATTTCAAAGAAAAAAAAATGTCCCAAACGTAGAAAATTCCAAGCGACTTCGGTGAAAATAAGAGTTTGTTGAACGATGAGGTTTTGAGCAAAAAGAAGACGTGCATTATTATGGATTATGAAACGCATGTTATGCTCGACTACAAAACGCTTCCATGGTCTCAATTTTGCACTGTGAAGCAAGGAACCGATGTGCCAAACTCAGAAAACTCAGCGAACATGAATGCCGAAATTTACTTGAAGGAATGTCTTCAAAAACTCTTATCTGAAAGCACAAAGGTCAGACACTGTTTTGATCTGATTTGGTGTCATGCCATTATGTGCGTTCCATAATGGACTGGTATCGCGAAAACGGAGTCGAGTTTGCAGAGAAGGCGATGAATTCTCCAAATTGTCCGCAAATAAAGCCCATTGCAACGTTTTGGGCTTTGATGAAAGCAAAACTTTGGAAGAAAGGTACACAGCCGCTGATGTCGATAAATTCAAAAAGGATTGGGTGAATGTGAGCAGAAGCATGCGGATGGACCAGTTGTTCAAAACCTAAGGGAACGTCCATTAATGTAATACCCCCCCCCCCTCGTTACGTTTTTCGTATGGACCATCGTAATTTTTTGTATGGATTGTCACGTTTTCCCAAACCCCTCCTCCCTCCTTACTGCGTGACATAATTAATGGACCTTCCCTAATGAAGAAGATTAACACGTACTTCCCTATGGCTGAAAATTTAAAATTTTAAATTAATGATACTCCATCGTTAGCCATCGGATTTTGATTTTTTTTTAACAATAGACCACAGAATTATCCTAGTTTGTAGATCTGTACAGGTTATTCCGAAAATATACGTAGTTTTGGATTCCAAAGTGGGAGTACTGGGGTAAGTACCTGTCCAGGGATGGTGGACAAAATATTTTTAGATGCGAAACATGGCATGCGGCATATGAAACTTCATGATTTAGCAAAACTAGGCCATCAGAAGAAATTTTAAGGATTTCTGACTATACTGTCCACTAAAAAAGGCCCTATAGCATCCAAGTTCCTCCGGAAAAGTGGTCATCTTCAAATCTTTTCCAAAACCTGGCTTGCGACATATCAAACTTCATGATTTTGCATAATTTTGTCTTCGGAGGACATTTTGAGGGTAGCTGACAATACTGACTATACTGATATTCAAACCTGACTTGCGACATACCGAACTTCATGATTTTGCCAAACTATATCTTCTGAGAACATGATCGCAGCAAGCCGTGCTTTGAAACTGACGTGTCTTTTTTTTGCTGCGTCGTTTTTGCGAAAAAAAAAATATTAAATAATATTTCGTAAAGTTTTTTATGCTTCGCCCTCGCACCCGGAAGAAGAGTTCTATTAACTTAGTTTTGTTTGTTAGTGCTATTAGTGTTGTGCCACCGGACATAAATTATTAAATTAGAGTACATTTCCGCTTTGTCGCGAGTGAATTGATGATTATTAGCAGTTTTGAAGTCGGTATAGAGGATTTTGATTATTGGCAGAGTGCGGAGAGAAAAAAAGAGAAGAAAACCAGTGCAATGTAGAAACAGCCCTTTGCTGGTCAGAAACAACAATGTTTTCTTTGTGTCCGAAATTTAACGTGGACGGACCTTAGTTACCTTTAAAGTAAATTTATGAAAAACGGTATGCAATTTTCGTGGCTCAAATGTTAATCGATCTTGCTCTCAGCATAATAAGAATAAGCTATCGATTGTTATCATCCTGTTAAAACTTGATAATTGCTATCCATTGACTTCAAATTTCGTGCAAGCAGTAATTGCCCCATTATTAACCGAAAATTCCACCAAGCAAAGTAATTTCGATCCACCCACTGAAAACATCTAAAACATTCGGGATGCCTCTGGGTCCTTCCACGAAGTTACATAGCTTAACCCGTGTGATTAACAGAACGAGTCAACTTTAAAGCTTGGCTAAACCCTCTGGCTTTTGAGCGATTCTTTCACCTTCCAGCCATCAACGAGGCTTTGTTCTACATTGCCGGGATTTCTTATGACGTTCATGTCACAAAAATCGGGAAACGGGTCACAACAGCAGCAGTGCCAGTCAGCGCGCAGATCCTGATATATGAGATATATTTTCGTCGTGAATGAAAAACAAAACGGCTCCGGAAAAATTCCAGCGATCCCTTGAAGGTACAACCGGTAGCTCAAGGACGCTTCTTTATATCCACATTTATGGTGCCGTGTTGAGCCTTTGTCGTTGAGTTCTCTTTGATGGCCTGAATACACACGGTTGACATTTTTTTGGGCGGGGGTGGCATTGCCCTTGGATTCTATTTATAGGCTCTGAGATTTGGGATGTTTTCCATCGGAGAAGAGCTCATATTTGTTGGATTGAAAAATGGTGAGCCCGAGGAGAGCTTTAATTTTCACCCGTAGAGACCGTATGGTGCCTGTTAAAGTGCCGTTCTGGGTTGGACAGAATAGCAGGGAACGGTGCGGTACGAGATGAGATTTTTCCTGTTTTAATTTATTGAAGTACTGCAGTTTCGTTACAGAGCAGTCAGCTCTTTTGTGTGTCGCAGACCAGAGTCGGTCGTTTTGGGGTGGTAGCTGTAATCGATTTTTACCACCCTTTACCCCGAAGGGTTATGTGTACTCTCCGCAACAGTGCTGGTATCTTTATGGCAGAAGAATAACGACCGAATGAGAGACTCATTTTTCACCGCATACGAACCTCCTCGTGCTCTGTCCCACTGCAGAAGTTGTGCGCTCTTGCCTCGGGTGAATGGAGCCTTTAACTTCGAGGGATTTTTTTTTCATTTGCTGCTACCTCAAGAATTTTACTATTGAGGCCTACCTCCCTCTCTGGCACCGGGTCGCAACGACGGCCAGGTCAGGCCAACAGGAATTTGATTCCCTCTCGATGGTTCCGTTCGGCCTGCAGGACCTGTGTATACTTATTTATGAGACTACGGAATGAAAGCTTTATGTTGTAACATAACTTGGGCTTAATGGGAAGTAGCAAAAGCAAGCAGATGTGGTAATTTAGTGTTCATTGAAACTGGGAAAGTTAATTTACAATGCCAAACTGGGGCTGGGTGACGTCCTGTGGGATCCGTTCCGAAGCAGGGACGAGTGTAATTGCTAGATATAAATGAGCGCCGTAATTGAAAATGGAAAATTATAGTCCTCTGGATGTTATCATACAGTAGTAGTAGAAAGTGTATTACTTTGAGCCGAATAAAACTCTTTATCGCATAAGACACTCTTAAAAGTTTATGAGTGCTTTCAACGTGAAGACGATACATGCTTTCGATGGGTCCTTACCATCCGATTCCAGGTACTTCCCAAACAACCCAATTCATCACTCACAAACATATCTTTTCCCATAACCAGTCCTTTCCCCGCCGCAGCGGGAGGGAACCACTTCATTAGCCAACGAAAATTCACATATCATATCGCGAAACCCCATTTGCCAAATAGCACGAGCAAAAACATACGTTTCCATCCATTGGAACCCTCTGAAAAAGGCACTTCAGTCAGTCCCTTTTGAATAATTTATAAAATTGATTGATTTATTAACTATAAAAATTCATCTGAATGTCAGTTTTATTATTTCGACCTGCGTTCCCGTGTCTATTTCTGTGATGGGGTTCTATTTGCTCCATTCCCTTTTTCCTCTCCCCACTCCAAGCTCATCAAATGATGGACTCGTGCGTTCGTCCGTTTGTTTGGTCGTTCACTCGCGTCCGCATTTCGTCTACTTTATGACTATTGCCAGCTTCATCCTGCCTGCCAAGTTCTACAGATGGCAATCGACCTGCAAACCAAACGAACGGCGGCCGGAGCGATCTTGCGAGTGCGATTTGGAAGTGGCTCTAAATTGGATGTTCGTCACCAGACTGGAAAAAGCGGTGAGCCCATCCATTCATCCGACTCCTATTCATAGCTAGCGGGGTTTATCTAGCTCCCTTTGGATCTCTAAGCAGCAGAATGAGGTGAGCCACCGAGCAGAAATATGATTTATTAACATTCTGTATAATGTTTACGATTTAAATGATGCCGAACATGCTGGGTTTTACGCGCTCGGGAGTTTGGCGTCGGTACATATTTTCATTCCGGCTTTTTGTTGCGACTCATTCTGGGACGGCGTTTGATGTTGGATTCCGATGGGAAGGTTTTCATCGTACCGCCCCCGCCCAGCTGCACCCGCCATCGAATATTCGTTTGTTCGATCGAAGTCTCCCCGGCCGGCGTAACATCATCACAAAAATAACGAGTGTCAGCATGAGTGCTTCAAGTGGATTTTAGGTGGTGTCCGGAATTGTGGCATGCCGAGGGGGGCATTACGGGTGAGAGGATTAACTTTTCATTTTGAATGGATTGTGTGAATGTTTCTTTTTTGCTTTTTCTTTTTTTTTTCAATGTAAAACAGGACTCTATGATATATTTTTAATCATCCCGAATAATCCCAAAGCAGACTATCAGATCAACCTGAAACGATTCGTTGGGGCATAAAATCCGAGAATGGTCTAGAGGATTGAGATTAATTAAATCTAAAAAAAAAAACTGATCAACGCAAACATTTTTTTTTTATATTTGAAGTTATTGAACATGATTACAGACTTTTTTGTGTGAACCACAGAGACAAAATAATATGGGTGATAAATGGTATTAAAGCGTGTCCGTATTCATTTTTTCTAACACTGCAAATCACTATTCAGAGTTAACGCAATATTTTATACCACACCGAAAAAAATAATGAAAATCAACAGGCGCGTAAAATTACTCCTCGCTAATTCCAAGCCAAAGTAGGCGTAAACAACGAAATTGTTTGCAATCTTTCATACACCATACAAAAATGTTTGCAATCTTTCATACAACAGGCTAGATTAAGGCGTTATCTGGCTTAAATTTACATGAAATATCCCATTATGTTCTGCCAAATCTAGCATTTTCTTCATGCGCATTAGATGGCGCAGAAAATTAAATGTTTCTTTTTATCTGTGCAGTGTATTGTTTAGCTGTTAGTGGCTTCATCTTCGAAGCGGCGCAAATGTAGTTTACTTTGAACTTACAATCTTCAAAATGGCGTCATCTAATATTAAAGCAAATGGCTAGAAAATCCAAATCCTTTTCAGAAAAGTATCACGAATTTGGTCGGTGAGTCTCAGAAAACAGTATCAAATGTAACCAACAAGTTGTTTAAAAAATTCCTGGGAGGAAATTCTACACCACAGGAAATAAAAGAAAACAAATAGCCCAAGTTTATAGAACAGAAAATGGAGTGACAAGCCTTGATTGCGGAAAAATCAGTCAACCATTTATCATAATAGGGAATATAACATTGAAATTTACCAGTGGGGCAATCATTGAGGATTTCGCTGTAGCTCATATGGATTTCAGTACCAATGTGATGAATATATGGTCAGGATGAATGCATCAACTTGTTCCGTCTAACATTCAACACTTTCTTGTGTGCGCATCGTCACGTCATTAGAGGATACGAAGCGAGTATGAAAGAGATAGTTGATTTGTTCTGTCATGCCTTGGTATTGATCGATTTGTTTGGATGGGCCATAAGATTTTTAAATAGGGCCTAACTGACAAACGTGAACAATGGCTTCTTTCGTACATTTCTCGTTATACAAAATCTAACCATGTTAGCTTTGAAACTATCGAATAGAAGGACTCTTGTTCTTAGAAATGGCTGTGGTAGATTAATGTGGCAAGTTTTCAAGGTCGACAAATTCAAAGAAGAAGCAATTGTGTACGTTTGTCAGTTAGGCCTTAATGAAAAATCTCTGTCGATTTCAGTTGTCAGATGTTCAAAATTATCAGATGTCCAATATTGTCAAAATCATGTGAACTATGGTGCATCTAACTGTGGTTAACAGCGACGCAGACCCCCTAAAATTAAAAACCAAGAGTAGGGTTGGTAATACCGAGGCACTTAAAAAACCGGTATTTTTTGGTAATGAAAATGAAATTAACAAAATAATCATTCAGCACGCAGTGAACATTGAATGTATCGTCATTGAACTTGGATCGAATTTTGTTCCCGAAACTTCCTGATAGCAAAAATGCTCGCTCAGAACCAACGGATATTGGTTTAATTACTTGTCAAGATAGCAAACTAAGATATTTTCCTCTATCCCCTTCGGCTTCATAGTAAGCAAACTCTGATTTGATGGTCTTCGTCAATGGACCACACGTTGAAAAATTTGATTTGAGATTTGATGCAGCTTGCAGAAATCTCGTTTCAGTCAGCCGCTTCTCGAAGAGGTCCCTGGCAGAAAGTTTACCAGCCCAATGTTCAGCGGCCGCTCCTACTGGCTCCACTGCATCAACTCAGGGATGCCAGATAGTTTTTCAACATGTCTGTAGGGAACATTGAAAAATGTCTGTATATATCTAGGTATATTAAGGATTTTGACAAAATTGTACGTTAAGAATATGTGTGAGGAGAGTATGCTATTCGAGAAAAAAGTAAGGAATGGTTTCTCAAAAATAAGGTTAACTCATACTCTCAAATACATTGGTTTCACTGTCACAACATTTCTGGAGAAACTGTTATATTTTAAGGAATCTTGGCCTTTTCAAGTTTACACATATTCTTGAGGTCCTTCTTATTTTGTAGCAACTAAAGTATGCATGTAAAAAAATGGACTAATTTTAACGATTCTGCATGCGATTATCCTGCCACCAGGTGTTGAATCCACCTGTGTATCGCCGATCGTGGCAACCCTGTTGGGTACCAAAAAAGAAAATGGCAACGTTATCAATTACCCAAATGGAGCGGCTGAAGGTGCTGGTGAAATGCATCTTTTCGGTAAAGCGCGACATCGTGTTCATAATGGATGAAGAAACCTTCTTGTCGCTTGACGTCATATATATCTTCCATTCTCAATTTCCGAAGAAGGCCTTTCTTTGGCTGACGACCAGTGTGAAGGGAACGTCCGTCACTTCTCTTTCCAACGTCCCATGTAACATTGCTAACACCATCCTGCTTTATTAAGTTTTATTAATGTTTAATGAAAGCCACTTGAAATCAATTTGGTTTTATTATGGCACCAAGAGGTGCCAATAGGTTTCATATTTTAGTGAGGTTTATGAGATCCTACACAGCTTGTTTACAACAATCTTAAAACCTTGTTTCTCAAATTCCTTTAACTCTTATCAAAAGTTTTATTTCGACTTTATGAACTCGTAAATGCTGTATTGAAATGCCGTTTTAGGACTCATTTATATTATCTTATAATGGTCAGTTGAAAACCCATTTAAGAACCATTTTGCCTCCAGTAAATGCATTTAACGGCAGAAAGTCACCATAAAACCGTATAATTTTATTATAGTCATTGCGAAGAAAAATTGGCTCTATGGCAAAACTGTGATATTATCCAATCGCCATATTGAAAAATAAGAAATAATTGAAATGTGGAAAAATAAATGCATCAAATTTTCAATGGTATGCAAACAAACAGTAGATCGGAGACTAATTTTGGCATTTTTTTAGATTATTTCATCCAATTCCAAGCACTTTTCAGGAAATTCATGATTAATTTATCGAATGTATTTTTTTTAAATTTGATTTATTATGTTGTTGTAAATTCGCATCATTTCCGAGGCGCATTAATTTTTGGCACTTGTCGCGCCAATATTCACCATAAAAATACATGCGCATATAATTAGGAGCATAATACGCAGTTGAAAACACAATTTGTTTTGGATATTTCGCTATCAAACAAAATTTCCCGCAAAACTAGACCTCTTTTTTACTGCTAAATTAATCAGAAGAGCAGATAATCGAACAAAGCAGAACAACAAAAAACAACCTCGATTTCACATTGAAGTTTGACAGCTGTGGCCGCATTCTGGTTTTCATGGCAGCCAATAGGTTTTATGAAGGTTCTCAAGTGGTCATAACAACTTTCCCTAGAACATTTTCAAAATCTTTATGTTCTTATAAAGGTTTTATTAACTTATTTTCACAACCGTCTATAGAGTGGGCCATTTTGTACAAATTTCGGCTTTAAGGAAGCATAAAGGAGGTGTTGATAGACAAAACAGTTTTGAGTGAAGTTTTATCCACAAAGCCGGGAGAAGTGTTATACGGCTGGAATAAAACTAAAATTGTTACTTGGGGTGGCTTGTGGGGATAAAGGGAAGGGGAGGGGTTCGGTAGTTGCTTTATTAAGAGAAAAGAAGAAGGAGAATGTGGGGTTGGGGGGGGCCGGGTGGGGGGAAAAATAAGAGAGAAACGAAAAGACAAGGGGGGGGGGAAAAAATTTTTATGTAATTGAGGTAAAATGGGGAAAAAAGAAAAAAAAAAAAAAAAAAAAAAACACTAGTCGGCAGTGTTTCACTCCCTTCAAGTATATATGTTGAATTTTATAGATTTTGCCTAGCTGAATTCAAATATGGGCTCAGAAATGCTGTAACACGTCCAGTTTTTGAGAAAAATGTGATTTACACTCACAAAAACACGTATTTCCGTAGTAATATGATCTACCTAAGCAACAACCAGAATATTGGCTCTGCCCTTTGCAAGTTGGACTTGGATTTTATGGAATGGACCTCCCTGAATCCATTCGTGAACACAGATTGTTCGTAACACGTAAGATTCATGAAATAAACCGGGTTTTCATTCACAAAATTACGAATTTTCATGAAAATCAAGATTTCCTATTTTGAAAACATGAATTTTCGTTCCGCCCTTTGAATGTTGGGTTTGGATTTTATGAAATGAACCTCTCTGAATCCATTCGTGTTGAAAAAAATGAGTTTTTATTCACAAAATTGCGAATTTTCATGAAAATCAAGATTTCCTTCAGTCAGTCAGTCAGTCAGTCAGTCAGTCAGTCAGTCAGTCAGTCAGTCAGTCAGTCAGTCAGTCATTTAGTTGAAATTTTCTCTATATTTTTCAACTTAAATTCACTTTGTTTTCTTTTTCCTTTTATAGTTCTCCAAAGGTGTTTGCCTCTGTAGCATCCAGCAGTAGTCCGCTAGCATCGCTGGGCTCCATTTGCCAGCAAAGTTCTTTTCAGTCTGTGCGATATCTTGATGAAATCGTTCTCCATGTTCATCTGAGACGGCTCCCATATTCTCTGGGAAGAAGTCCAGATGAGAATGCAAAAAGTGCAATTTAAGTGACATATTACATCCCAGTGCAGCATACGAATCAACCAGCTCTTGAACGATGTGTACATAATCCGGAGACTTTTCATTTCCCAAGAAGTGACCACAAACCTTTTGGAACGCATTCCATGCTCGTAACTCTGTCGCGTTAAGAGTTTGCTGAAAATTGTCGTCTTTAAGGAGTTTCCTAATTTGAGGGCCAACAAATACTCCTTCTTTCACCTTGGCTTCGCTCAATCTCGGAAACTTTTTCCTCAAAAAACAATATGGTTCTCCTTGAATATCCAGCTTTTTGACAAAATTTTTGATCAACCCAAGCTTAATATGTAGCGGAGGTAGTAAAATTTTGTCCCTGTCGACAAGAGGCAGATTTGACACATTTTTCTTCCCAGGTACCATCTCGGTACGTGCTGGCCAATGCTGCTGGTGGTAATGTTTATCCCTCGCACGACTGTCCCATTCGCAGAGGAAACAACAATGCTTTGTGTAGCCTCCTTGAAGCCCAGTGAGCAATGCCACTACCTTAAGGTCTGCACAGAGATTCCACTGGTGTTCCGAATATTTGATCTTTTCCAAAAGTGTTTTTATGTTCTCATAAGTTTCCTTCATGTGAGCTGCAAATGCAACTGGCACTGAAGAATACTTATTTCCATTGTGCAGTAACACTGCCTTCAAGCTTTTGCTTGAAGCGTCGATGAAGAGCCTCCAGTCAGTTGCGTGATACTCTAACTGTAGCTCTTCCATTAAACCTTCGATGTTGTTGCAAAAGACAAGATCACCGTCCATCGAAAAATATTTAATGTTATCTGAATGTCTCTTCCTATAAGATGACACCTTTACATCTTTTTCCAGGACATTCCACTGCTTTAGCCTTGAAGCTAGCAGCTGCGCTTTGGTCTCGGGTAGCTCCAAATCTCGAATCAAATCGTTCAGCTCCTCTTGGGTTATAACATGCGGTTCCTCAGACTCCGAAGGTAAAAAATCTGGATCATCCTGAAAGCTTTTCTCAGATTCGCCTGGTTCCGAATCCAACTCATCAGCACGTCCAGCAATATTTGGAGGTATTGGAACTGGCATTGCTTTGGAGTGCAATGATGGCCTTGATGGGTATTCGATTTTATGCTTCAAAGCTTTGGAAAATCCATGAATTTTTGTCAAACAAAAGTAACAATCGCTCATGTGATTGGTTGGATTAGTCCACACCATAGGTTTGGCAAAAGGTAAGCCTTTGTGCGTACCTTTCATCCAACCAAGCAATGTTCGGTAGCATGAGCAACAGGAGTATGTTGGAACCCATGGAAACTCACGATTTGGAAGCTCCTTGTCAAAATACAGCTGATATGCTGTCTCCAACAAAGGTGTAAACCCCTTTCTCTGTTCCTTCAATATCACGTCTCCACAAATGCAACAACATTTTTGCGGATCGTTCAGACAAATTCGCGACATTTTTACAAAAATAAAAAAAAACGCGTCCGTAACACTCAAATAGCTAGCTTTGAATGAATAAAAAATGATTGTGCAAGGCTGAAGAGAGTCAACATGAGCATTAATTGACGCCAAAGCAAGACAGCAATAATGACACAAATTTTAATCGTCTTTCTTTGTCTAACATGCGGAGATTTATGCACGGTTTGGTTTCCCACAACTACGTTGACTTCTCACTCGCACTGCTTCGATTCAAATCTTGCAGTAGTGTGCGCAAATTAAACGTCAAAAAGCTCTATAAAATGCCGCATTAATCTTACTTGTTACGAAAAATCTGTGATAACGAATGGATTCAGGGAGGTTTATTTCATAAAATCCAAACCCAACATTCAAAGGACGGAACGAAAATTCATGTTTTCAAAATAGGAAATCTTGATTTTCATGAAAATTCGTAATTTTGTGAATGAAAACCCGGTCTGTGTTCACGAATGGATTCAGGGAGGTCCATTCCATAAAATCCAAGTCCAACTTGCAAAGGGCAGAGCCAATATTCTGGTTGTTGCTTAGGTAGATCATATTACTACGGAAGTACGTGTTTTCTTGAGTGTAAATCACATTTTTCTCAAAAACTGGACGTGTTACAGCATTTCTGAGCCCATATTTGGATTCAGCGTAGCAAAATCTATAAAATCCAACCAGAAATGCCGACGGGAGCGAAAAAAGTTCCGATTTTGCCGACTAGTGTTATTGGCCATGGATAGGGTTTCGGTCCACTTCTGTAGAGCCACTTGGCAGATGCATTTTGGTTGAAAGTTCATTAAACGTATTCTGTTACGAAACATTGTGCGACTGAATATCGCCGGTGATACGCACACCTCCCCCCTGTTCTATGGGGTCCCCCTTTTCACAGGGGACAGTTATGCTAAAAACGGCAGATCACGTCTTGTATTTTTGCATCGCCCCCCGTTATAAATTAATAATTTTATTGCATACGTACATAATGTTAAAAACTGGCGGGGGCTCCAAAAATATAACATACTAAAGTCTTGAAACACTGTTTTTTTTCCCCCCCCACTCTCTCCCACATCCTTACTACTTGTGTGAGGAAAATACGACCAGCCTAGCTCTAGTTCATTTAACATACCCTCCCTAGCGTGGCCACGAATTTTATTTTCTTTTACCATCCATAAAATATTATGGTGTTGTCCGACCTAGTTTGACTTTATTTAAGTTTGCGCGTGCACCCATGCCTTTTATTTTATATAAAATATAAATAATATTTTATTTAATTTAAATTAAAAAAAAGCAAACCAAGCCCAACCTAGCGTGAAAGAATTAAAATACTATAAAAAAAATAGTCGTTGAATATAAGTAAAGATTCTACAGATTCTCAAGAACAATTGCTTGCATGCTTCTAAATATTTAGTTTTTTTTTTTAGATAAAATCTGTTTTTTTATATATTGAATTTCTGATAAATTGCGCAACACGGAAAATTTAAAAACAATTTTTTTTTAAATTACTCGATTTTTAAAGATACGTATTTAAAGATATGTAGTAGAAATCATTAAAAGTTCTTTGAAAATAATATTGGAAACGCTAAATTCCAAACAATCTTCTTGTCTTGATTATCGGATAAGTTTCCTGAATTTCTAGATGAGCTATAACTGACAAGGATGCATATATGAAGCTGAAAATGACATTTTAAAACCGAATAAAATGTAATGCATGGATGTTATAATATAAAATGATAATAATTTCATTTTTATTTAAATGTCTGCAGATTGTGGTCCTGCTGCAATTGTACCATGAACCTGAAAGCTAAGACAATGTAGCATAGCCACGAGAAAAAAAAATTGATTTAAAATTATTTTACAAAACTTGGGATATCCATGGATGATCTGAAATTGTATAGTATATGAGGAATCATGGGATATAAAGCATAAAATGAACCTAAAATTTCGATGTGCTGCTCTGCTAATAAATGTGATATAACCACAAAGGTTACTGACTCTTAGCTTCGGGTCTTGATCCCTACTGACTTAACTTGAGTTCTATTTCAATATAAAAAACCCGAATTAATCCACCGATGGTGAGACTGAACCCTTCTTACACTCCACCTGAATCACGAACTCAAATGTGGCCAATATGGTACTGGATACATATTTTCATCAGAAATTCCAGAAAGAACCAGAAATATTCGATATGTCATACATTCAGTTTATAAAATGAACTTTTTGTCAATCCTGATTCGATGTGATTAAAATATTGCAATTAATAGTCTTTAACGACCTGTTTACGTTAGTTATATAAAAGGGAAAATTACATAAATATTATAAATTTCATATAATCAGTCCATAGAATGAATTATAAGACAATCCTAAGCGTCAATTATCAATATCGATATGGATTCAAGATGCTTAATATGCAAATGTTCGTTGAAAATTGTGTAGTTACAGTAAATGGAGACTTTGTGTAATTTTCGAATATACTCGTTGCAGTTCAAAACTCTACCACTCGAGCCAGTCGATCCTGCTCTAATTCTATAGAGTCGCATAGTGTGGCTAGTCCGCTGTATGTGCTATACAACGCACGAGATGCGACACAATAGAATGCAGGCGGCCTCGATTAGTGCGAGTTGTGTTTTCCGGTTTTGAACTGCAACGAATAATGTGCAATTATGTGCTCTCAGGCATTATTTTGGTCATATCTCCATGAAGCATTATCGAATCATAATGAAATTTTGACTAGTTGTTTGAAGATGTTATAACTTTAATTTTGCGCTAACAAAACTTAAATCGGTATACAAATAGCTCTGTATGTAATCGGAGACTTAACTGTTTGATTACTATTATAATAGGCCGTCAAGTACTGTTTCGTTAATATCTTCCTATCGAAATGTCCGAATGAAAAAAAATCTATAGCGTCGTATGGGAATGTTGTAGCTTTCATTTGCCGTCAACAGAACTGAAATCGGTTCACATATGGCTGAGAAATCGATGTGACATTATTTGTAATGCACACACACACACACACACACACACACACACACACACACACACACACACACACACACACACACACACACACACACACACACACACACACACACACACACACACACACACACACACACACACACACACACACACACACACACACACACACACACACACACACACACACACACACACACACACACACACACACACACACACACACACACACACACACACACACACACACACACACACACACACACACACACAGACATGTGCTCAGTTCGTCGAGCTGAGTCGAATGGTATATGACACTCGGCCCTCTGGGCCTCGGATAAAAAGTCGAGTTTTCAAGCGATCTTAATACCTTTCTTTTGGTGTAAGAAGGGTAAAAAACCTCAATACTAGGCTCTGAAACATCTGAAGAAATGAGCAGTTTTCCGAAATACTTTTTTTTTTAATATAGAATAAATATAGAATTTGCCAGACTTGATTCCTAAGGAATTATGGCCAGCTTCTTCGCCAGATGCAAATCCTCTGGATTTTTCTATTTAGGGAATCATGGAAGCTTTAGAGATCTCAAACCAATGAGTATTGAAACATTGAAAGCTACCATACAGAAGATATGCGATGAAATCTTCGAAAATCAGATGCGTCCGAAGAGACTTGGGGGAACAATTAAAGGTAAAGGCGATAGAATCGAAATGTAAATATGTACACATGAACAATAAAATATAAGAAACAGAATAACAAAGAAACATTTAAATAATTTGTCTTTTCGGGGGAGATACAGTCTTTTTTTCATGTGTCACTTATTTGGGCCTACCCTGTACACATAAACGGAGTGCAAGATTTGGCCTAAATTAATGGGGACAGGTCTGTTGTATGGAATATTGCAAACAAACGCTTGCTATGGCTTGCAATTAAACGAGTAGACATTGTGCACATCTGTTAAAATTCATAATTTTTCTGTGTATTGTTTCTTTTCCTTTTTCTTTTTCATCAACCGCTGCTATAATTGTAAACACAAATGTACATAATATCAGTTCATTTACCTTGCGTTCAAAGCGCAGCCAAGCATCCACAAATCAATACCCATGGAGCTTCAACTACTCAACTACATATTCTCATTCATCAAACTTCTAGACATGATTGACACGTTACGTGCTGACATTTATCATTGTCATAGACCTCACTCGCTGCTGTCATCCCATCCATTTCCGTGGGAGAGCAACGTCGACTTCCCGTCCAAACAGCATCCGAAATCAATTCACAAAACCATGTGAGCCACCCATTTCGGGTCATGGTCAATGCTGATGTCCGACAACAATGGCCGATTCTGACGCACACCGACACATCCGGAACGACCCGGTGATGAGACAGAACAATCTAGCCACACCTGACGAGTGCTTGCAGCGTACAATTAACGGCCCTAACGGCTGGAACTGTACGGGTAAATTGAATCACACCATTTCGCATACTGATGGGCATAGGTATGTAAATAGTTAGCTCGCATTGCGTCGTGGCATGGTAGCTAGTCCAAATGAAATGTGAGAGCATTGTCACGAAATGAAAACAACCGAACGACGCGTAGCACTCACTCGCACTAGAAGCCATAATTTTAATTTATCACCTGCGAAATGAAATATTCAAACGCAAAGTTTACGAGCAATTTACCTCCCGCTTGGCTGGCAGCTCAACGAACAAATACCTAAACCAGAACAAGTCCGCACTCAAACACTGTCAAGGCGAGCTTCCTGAAAGAATAATTGACGAATTAGCGTGAGCTAAGTGTTTGAGAGCGAGTGGTTCCCCAAATATTCCCACCCCACAGTTAGCAGTGCCTCTGATCGCACCAGGAGGTTCCTTTGGGGCCACGACACGGACGAGGGTTTTATGGGACCTGCTATGAATGTGCCGTTTTATTTGTCAAATTTGTTCACCTTCTTTGATGAGATCCCACCGAGTAGGGGGCCAGAAGGTGAGGGCGAGAGATTTGCAACACGTGACTGGAATCTCGAACCAGTCAGTGGGATACTTTGCTCATTTGGATAATGAGAGATGGTTTGCGAAGCGAGCTATCTGTTGATGGGAAAGTTCCCTGCTGTTCGTTAACTAATGAAATTTCTTCGGCATTCTGCTGCTCGGACATTGCCCAGGCAAGTCACATCGAATACATTTTCACTTCTCTGCTCTGTGTTGTATTTCTCTGCCGGGAGATTCATCCCGAATTTCAACTCACCATGACCTTTCTTACTGGTTCGAAAATTACTCTTTTATATTCATTGCCAGCGCAAGAATAAATTTATCGATTTCGGAAATAAGAGCCTTTAAATTTGTGTTATTTCACAAACGTGATGATGGAATCATTACTGGTTGGTAATATTTACGATCTCGTTTTCCGTTCCACTGCCAGCTGATGCTCGCTTTGCCCGCTGAGCGCCGAAGAAAGTTGAAAGTTGATAGGTACGAACCCACATCAAGCAACAAGCATCTTCAGTTCCCACCAAGGCAACATTCGGCGTCGTTAAAATGATCGTTAAAATTTGAAATCCCTCTGCAGATGGTCGCTTTGGCAAGTACTAAACGAAGGATTGCCTTTATACTCCTTTTGTCTCATCAGGTGATCATGTTGTGCTCTATGAAATTGATTTTAATGCGTGCGTTTGAGCGTGAGAGATTGACGAGTGCTTGATTTATGATTCGAAAATATGTCAGCTACTGTCACGGTTGGTTGCAAAGAGGATGCTCTCTAGGCTTTAGAATTTTAGGATTTTTTAATGCTGTTCAGTTTAGGCCTCTGTTTTTTTATTCATCTTATCGCCAAATTCAACACGTCTTTCGCTGAAGACGTCTCTTTCGAAACGAGCATAAATAACGACATTTCGG
This sequence comes from Aedes koreicus, assembly GCA_024533555.2. NCBI lineage: Eukaryota > Metazoa > Arthropoda > Insecta > Diptera > Culicidae > Aedes > Aedes koreicus. The sequence continues at coordinate 22,336 of JAHHFK020002147.1, forward strand.
AGTTCTTCTCCTCCTCCTCCTCCTCGCACCACGCCAATCGCCCTATCTAGGTACGTTCTTCCTCCGTACAGTCACAAAAGATGATTGAACTAACTATTCGTGTGCTCCTGCTGTCCGGAGTACACAACAAACCTTGGCATCCAGTGCTTTCCAACCGTTCCAGAACTTTTTGCCCCGGCAAAGAAGCGAATAAGAAAAATCATTATCAAATTTTATACACACCAACCACCCTTACTTCGGCTAGCATTGGAAGACTTGGAAGACGACCGCCTGCTTCCACATCAACCGAAAGCCAGGCCAGAAGCGAAGAATGTAGGGCGCACATGGTGTGGGACTCAGACTAGCTGGAGTCACACTATGTGTGAAATGTGATGCTTCTCCTTTTTTCTTCTACTTTTTCATCTCTCCCTTTGATGCTTTCCTTACCTATTATGGCAGAGACCTGCTGAACAATCGATCCTTCGAACGCACTACAGTCGTCATCACCCGAAGGACCCATACTGTGCGAAAGCTGAAAAGCGGAGCGATAATTCGGAACGAATCAATTTCCTATCAAAATCTTGAGGCGTTAATTCTGGCAAAATGAAGCACTGAATGCAAATCCGGCAGATGTGACAGCTTCTGGACCTAGAGCGACCTCCGGCATGAATAGAGAGTCTGCCACCCATCATGACCGGCAACGAGTCAATGTTCACGGTGTGCCGATTTAGCGCCCGATTATTTACGGTAAACTTTGTAAGGAGAGCAAAGAAGTCACTTGCTTTGCTTTTTTTTTCTAGCCGAGCAGATCTCAACCGAAAATCTAGTTGAACAAATAAGACACGATACAACTATTTTTCCCACCGTCGTCGTCGAGTCTGGCTGGTAGGTAGATTCTGAGTGGGTGGCAAATGAGACGTGGATACGGTTGAGTTTGTCTTTGCGAAGGCAGTAAAAAACTGACCATAAAATACTAGGACATAAAGTCGACCCATTGTTAAGCTCTTCGCAAAGAGGTACTTTGTATGTTAATAAAAAAAGTGGGAATGGGAATCTTCGAAGCATACAAATGATTTCGTTGGGTTGAATGGCTAGATTCGGCTGATTTTGTGGGAGTTGAGTCCTGGTAAAATACTCTGGAGTGATTTGTTGCTGTGATAGGTCGGCCGGTTAATTTTGATCTGAAAATCAGTCAAAATGAAATGCCATATTTGATACTGGCTTGGTTCAAGCTATAATTCAAAACACTAAAGCAGCTGGTTATATTTGTCATTACTTCATGTGTAGATGATGAACCTTAGCATGAGCACAATTTTATTATTATTTATATTTTTTATTTATTTATTTATTTCGTCAAACAATCAATCGTAGACTACATTAATGTTCTTATATCCTATAATTACTTAATGTATTGAAATGTTTTGTACGAGGCATACTCAGGTCAATCATTTCACTATGTTGATTATAAGCATTCATCATCTGATTTTATTGTCCGAATTTAGTATAATTTGTACGATGGTGATCTAACAAATTTCGATTACGTAGTTGTCGGGTAGGCACATAAAAGTTTAATTTTGACAATAATTCAGTTGATTCTATTCGTTGTGAAACGAGGTCGTTAACAAATGAGACCATAGCATAATCTCGACGCTCTTTCAATGATTGTATTTTGATCAACAAGCAACGTGCTTCATATGAAGGGAGGGGAAATTGTGTCCATCCTAACCTACGTAGTGCGTATAATAAAAACTGCTTTTGAATTGACTCCATACGCTCATCGTGCTTTTTTATATGAGGTGCCAAACAACACTGCAGTATTCTAATATTTACCCCACCTTGTGTTATAATGATCCAAAAAAGGTCAATTTGGTATAAAAAATTATTCCTAAATCTCTTATTTTATCACATTTTTTATTATTATGATTTCCTAAAGATACTGCAATACTTTGTGTGCTTCGTTTTCGACTATAAGTTATAAGATTAAATGTTTTTACATTTAGTTTCAACAAGCTTTTACAACACCATACATAAAAGACCTGGATTTCATTCTGAAATACATTTATGTCATCATCATTTCTTATTTCATAAAACAGTTTCATATCGTCAGCATATATAAGAGCTCTTAGACCTAAGTGCCACGTCTGGTGTCGTGACTTTAATAGGATTTGATTTTTTATCATTCAATCTAACTATTTGCTGGCGATCTGTTAAATACGACTTAAGCCAATTGAGGAGTCTTAACTCAATTCCTATTTTTTCAAGCTTGATTATCAACATAGAAATGTCAAGTTTATCAAACACTTTGCTGAAGTCTGTATAAAGAGCTTTTATGTAATTACCTTTACCCATTGCTTTCAATGAGTAATCAACAAATTCGAGCAGGTTTGTAGTGGTGGAACGTCCCTTGAAAAAGCCGGGCTGTGCATTCGTTATTTTATGCTTGACTTGATTAAACATATTTTGGTTTATAATTGAATCGAAAAGTTTTGGGATGCATGATATTATTGCAATTCCACGATAATTTCGAATATCGGATTTTCTGCCAGATTTGTATATTGAGATTAAGAAAGATTTTTTCCATTCTGCTGGGAATTTACCGGAAGCAAGTGACTTATTGAACAACCAAAAAAAGGGGGGTTAAAGTCTTTTTTTTCGATGCCGGGTATTTTGTGGGGATCTTATGTTTGGGGCGGGGTCTAAAGGGCATGTCATTTTTTTTAACTAACAAATAATTTATTTGAACAATTAAAAAAAAACAAAAATTATTCTAAATCAAAATAAAAATCCAAAAAATTATAAAAATTTTTTTAAAAAATATAGATAATAGAATACAAATTTTTTTTTCATTTTTGTGTTTTCTTTTTTTTTTATTTTTTTTTGTTGGGGATTTTTTTATTTTTTTTTTATTTTTGATTTTATTTTTTTTTTTTTTTTGGTGGTTTTTTTTTTTTTTTTTTTTTTTGGTTGTGAATTTATTTTTATTAGTTATTAAATTTATAATAATATATTTTTGATCGCAGCAAGCCGTGCTTCGAAACTGACGTGTTTTGTTTTTTTGCTGCGTCGTTTTCGCGAAAAAAAATCAAACAATAATTCGTAATTTAACTTGAGCTAACAGTGAAATCATAAAATCTCCGCGAAAATTGTGTAAGCCGTAGTGAATACAATCGATTCCCTCTCGAAATGTGTGAGTGTCGGTAGTGTTTCCCCGTTTTTTGTTTGTTTTTGTGCTTCGCCCCCGCACCCGGAAGAAGAGTGAAATCAGCTTAGTTTTGGTTATTAGTGGTAATATTGTGACACTCGGGCATAATTTATTAGTTTAGAGGGTTTTTGCGCTTTGTCGCGAGTGAATCGATGATTATTAGCAGTTTTGAAGCTCGATATAAAGTCGCCACATAACGGGGATTTGCATTATTGGCAGAGTGTGGAGTGAAAAAAAAGAAGACTAGTGCAATGTAGAGAACGGCCATTTGCTGGTCAGAAGCAGCAAACGAAAACAACGCGCATGGGCGGGTGAAAAGCTTGCACATAATTTTAGGTGCATTCACCACGGGGTGTACAGAGTTGTGTTATGCAGGTTGCATATCTAGCGGGCGGTTTAGTAACGTTAACTTTTGCGAATATTTAATCGCGAGTGCATGAAATTAATCTCGAATCAACGTCGAAAATTTTTATTTATACGAATGAACAAGATAGTGTGATTGAGGAGGCGGACATGGGTGAGATGTATCTAACTATATAACAAAAATCTTATTTTCAAAAAATACTGAATACGTGCCTGGTTTGGAAATTTTAAATTTCCAAATCTGGAAGTGTGTTGCAGTGCCCTTATCCAAATGATATCGGTAATGTTTACATGCGGGGCTTATTGTATGTGAAAGTAACCTCGGAATGGGCGTGACTCTCCAGACATTCTGAAATGGGTTGCTGGATCTGCAGTAGAGCTATCATTTTCTAGCCCCCGGATTAAAGCTGCTTCCAATGGTCACTTGAATGATTGTTGTAAACAGATTTCTTCCATAATACCATTGCCGGCCGATGGGTGTTAGATTGGACACACACACACACACACACACACACACACACACACACACACACACACACACACACACACACATAACTTGATTTCACTTTGATTTCTGTTTTCGTGTTGTACGCATTAAGTGCAGCAGAAATAGCGCAATTAAGTTGAGCACAAATGTTCATATATGTATCTAAATTAGCTTAATTATTGTATTTTCTATACGTTTATGAGCCTTCTGTTTCCGATTTTTTAGATTGATGATTTGTTTATTGAACCAGACTTGATTTTTTGAGTTATAATTTCGTCGCCTTCTCGTGCGTGGAACACCCTCCTGAATGATTTCAGGATTTTAAAGAAAATCTCCACTGCGTATTCAACATTTTCTTCATTGTTAAGAACTGTTTGCCAATTTACATTATTCAATTTTTGTCTAATATTATCATAGTTAGCCTTGTTAAAGTCGAAGGTATTCTCGTAATAGCAATCGTTGGGATTAACGTTATTATGTACGAAAACTGAAAACTCTATAGCAGTGTGAAATGCTTCATTTTTCCATAAAGGAGAAAGATATTCACTAACACAGAAGTCTTCATGTATGTTCGTTAATAAAAAATCTAAGTACCAATTTTGTTGATTGTTTACGTGGTTTATTTGGTTGAACCCTAAAACCGACATTTTCTCAAAAATAAATTGCAGTGTTTCGTTATCACCAACGACGGGAAGTAAAATACTCTCATTATCGGAATCAGGAATAAAATCTACATGGCGCTGATTGAAATCACCATATAAATGAACTTTGAATTTAGGAGGGAAACAAAATACGATTGCTTCAGCGGTTTGAAAAAATATTTCATCTGATGCCATGCAAGCTTTGTCAGGTGGAAAGTACACTGTGGCACAAACATGGGTCTCATCCGCAATATGTGTTTTAACACATACATGATAAAATTTCTTAAATTTGGATGAAACATTAGGTTCAGAATTATACTTTGAGGATATCGCAACGAGAACTCCTCCACCAGACAGTCTTTGAGTTAAGAGAAAGTCACGGTCATCTCTGAATACATTATAATTACTACCAAACATTTCTTCACTTTTAATGCTCTTATTCCAACTAGTTTCGGTACCCAAAATTACCGAAAATGAAGAACTTAATACGTTTTTATGAATTTGACTCATCTTTAATGCGCCACTCATACGATTAAAATTCTGGCAATATACCAGAATCTCAGTAGCACGTGATTCATTAACCGCCGAGTTTGCTACTCCGTTAGCTCCAGATCAGCTGTAATTACACAAGGCACCAACAGATGATGCTTGGGGTTAACATACATCCTCAATGTGTGAAAATGCACCATGAATGCTGACCCTTTCTAAATGTAGGATAAATGTGGATTGGTTAGGAATGTGTTGACGTCAATTCCACGATAAATTTCTGGGTTGTTGGATGAGAAAGTGTCGTTTTGGTAAACGATACGCTAAATATAAACGACATTGTGCAAGCAAAATGTCAACGTGTGAAATTGTTTCTCCATGTTTTCAGATTATTCTGCATTTCTTTTGTTTAAAGTAGATACAAAAAAAATAGGTATTAGTAGGGTATGTATCCCTTGACTCAGCCTAATAAACAGTGGTCGAATACCTTTTTAACTGTAACTTATAAAGTAATTGAGTCGAAAACGAAAATCCACTAGCTGGGATTTTGCCTAGATAAGTTTAATCAGTCATTTGCTGTTTTGAAGCACAAAGAGTTAAATAACTAACTTTTGACAGACAAACACTTTCGATGTATTGGAATGTCTTGGGTCTGTTCGTGGATGCAATTTCGACTCATCATTTATGTTTCTCGTTAAAAACAATCTTGATAATTATCTACTTCTGACAAACTTCATCAAAGATCGTTACTTTCGCGCTTGGGGGAACCAAAAAAAAAAAACAATGTGTAGAAAGCCCATAATGGGGGAATCCATTAAATCGTACTGGTGGGGATCAGTATTTGCACCACTTACCGTCGTTCTCTCCGAGATCTATAAGTAATAGATGACGAGAAGAGCAAATGTGTGAAATAGGTGGTGCATGCTAAAAATAAACCCAACAGCGGGAGATAATTTCTCACCCGTGTTAGGCAATATAAGGAGAGGGACAAATCGCTAGAACTAGAAAAAAGCAATAGGTAGTATAAGAGCCCGACCGGTTGCATAACCTTTTGCCAGTCAAGGGGTTTTCCTCCTTTTGCCTATCCTGCATGGGTAGTATGGTAAAGGGTTAATGTGCCTGATCGGATACTACCGTTCAATAATGCCCTCCGCTCGTTTTCAAACTTGATCTTTCAATTTTCAAAGCCTGCCGTTGCCCTATACGGAACTATCAATACACTTTCTCTTCATGTCTATTTCGTTCTAGCAATAAATTACTGTCCACTCCTAGCGCTTCGCATGGAGATGATAAATTATCTACTTCTGACAAACTTCAATCTTGATAAAGTTATTTCTTATTATTTCTTTACTCATTTCATTTTTAGCTATTTTCGCTTCACCCAACTTAAAATTTCATACAACAAATTAGATTAAAACAATTTTAAGACAACTTAATTATTTTCACTTATCTACTGGCCATTCGATATTCAGAACATTGGAATTCTTACTATAAAGGGCGATACGGTCAAAATTTGGTCAATATCAACTTGACATATTTCTTTCAATTTTGAATTTAAAAAACCTAAACACCCCTCATTTTGAAGGTGTGTGTGTGTAGAATGTTGCTCTTATTTTGATTTTGGAATTCACTCTTCAGTTGTCAAAATGCCGTCCAAGCAAGAAGAGCAGCGTATCAAAATTTTGCTCGCGCATCGCGAAAATCCGAGCTACTCGCACGCAAAGTTGGTAAAATCGCTAAAAGTTGCCAAATCAACCGTTACAAATGTAATTAAAGTGTTTGGGGAACGTTTGTCGACAGCCAGGAAGTCTGGATCGGGGGGAAATCGAAAACCGGAAGCCGCTGAGACGACAAAGAGAGTTGCCGGTAGTTTCAAGCGAAACCCTAACCTATCTCTCCGAGATGCCGCAAATAAGCTGGGTGTATCGTCTACAACCGTGCATCGAGCCAAAAAACGAGCCGGACTATCGACTTACAAGAAGGTAGTGACTCCAAATCGCGATGATAAACAAAATACGACGGCCAAAGCGCGATCCCGGAGGCTGTACACGACGATGCTGACGAAGTTTGACTGCGTGGTAATGGACGACGAAACCTACGTCAAAGCCGACTACAAGCAGCTTCCGGGACAGGAGTTTTATACGGCAAAAGGAAGGGGAAAGGTAGCAGATATTTTCAAGCACACGAAACTGTCAAAGTTCGCAAAGAAATATCTGGTTTGGCAAGCCATCTGTACCTGTGGCTTGAAAAGCAGCATTTTCATAGCTTCCGGGACTGTCAACCAAGAAATTTACGTGAAAGAGTGTTTGAATAAACGTCTGCTGCCTTTCCTGAAGAAACACGGTTGTTCCGTACTGTTTTGGCCGGATTTGGCATCTTGCCATTACGGTAAAAAGGCCATGGAGTGGTACGCCGCCAACAACGTGCAGGTGGTTCCCAAGGACAAGAACCCTCCCAACACGCCAGAGCTCCGCCCAATTGAGAAATACTGGGCTATTGTCAAGCGGAACCTAAAGAAGACCAAAAAAACTGCTAAGGACGAGCAGCAGTTCAAGGCAAACTGGCTTTCTGCGGCGAAGAAGGTGGAAAAGGTGGCTGTACAAAATCTGATGGCAGGGGTCAAGCGTAAGGCCCGGCAATTCGGATTTGGAAAAGCGGAAGCCTAACTGAATATTTTTCCTGAATTTTATACTAATTGAACTTGAAAAAGAAATTTAATTTGATTTTTTAAATAAACGATTTCACCGATTTACACGCGTTTTCCCTTGACCAAATTTTGACCGTATCACCCTTTATAGATATGGTGGCTGGTTTTGGTTTTAATAACATATTTGAAAAATACACATTCAAATAATCATACATTTCGATTGAAATTTTTTCCAATACCAAAACTTTACTATGTGATGAATACGTTAGGCAATAGTTGGGAACATAGCAAAAAACTATGTTCCTAAAATTGGGTCCACAGATTTTTTCTGAATTCCTTGTTTATGGTTCTATGTAAACAGTTAATGTATAACTTGAAACTATTTGCTTGGTGTATCGCTTCAATTTAGGCAAATAATGATCATTTGAAGAGCTTGATTATAATCATTTCAGACTAATCAGTTGAGTCGTGGTGTCTAAACAGTTAAAGACATCAAAAAGTTCACTCAAGTATAAACTATAAGTTGATGAAAAAAGTCTCAACTGCTTCAGAATGGATCGATCATCGCTGAATGTATGACATATTTGATACAAAGGCCAAATGAAGAGGCTGACATTACATCCCATTATCCTGCTAATTTCTATCAGCAATATTGGCTCTAGAGGCCATTTTGTAACAAAATATGATAATGCCTTATTTGATTAGGAAAACAAACCATTTTTTCAAAAAAAACATATCACGTCATAGCAGACAAATCATTTGAGTTTGATGAAAGAACTCGGAATAATTGATCCTAATATTTTTAATCAAAAAAAGAAAATAAAGACATTTTCACTAGACATTCAAATTTGGACAGAGCGTATCAGGGTATCCATCTACTTTTAAAACTGATACCTCTGAAGATTATTATTATAAGAAATTTTTGATTAATTTTTAATTCCGGAAATTCAAACGATCCGTAAACATGTTTAAACACCACAAAAAATGGGGAGTTGAGTTTACCCAACAATTTAAGTTCCTCAGTGACTATAACATTAGCAACTAATTAGGCAAAATTAAAACACTAATGAAAGAAATTCAAAATTTCTTAAATTCAAATCTGACATGCACAACCTAAAACGAGGAATGTTTTTTTTTACCTGCACATTAGCTTGGTCAATTTTGGTTCACCTTGTCGATGGTGAGAGGATTTATCTCATGCTGTAGGCCAGCATGTGAGACTAAGAATTCGACCAGTAGTGAAATAACCACATATTCTGCTCATTTACTCCGCTGTCACGTCGTAGGAAGTTTACATCAAGACACTAACATAAGGTGTGATACTGGCGGGAAATGCTGGAATTCAAACATAGACTAGAAGACTTTTAAAAATATTTTAGTGGTGACTTATGTTGTTATTTATCCAACAGTTTTATCGAATGATTAAAAAAAAAATACATGTTGTGCTTAGTGTATAATAACTGAAGTTTATTGCATAATTTTTGAAAAGGTTGAATGTTCAGATCATGGTTGTTATCTGGCTGTTCGAAATGAAGCACAGAAAGGTGTTGCTTAAGACTGACGATGACAAGCATGTATGTTAGAATTAAGATGTGGAGGGCCCGCTTAGGAAACACCATTTGAAACAGTAGAATAGACCATTCCATGTGGTTTATATTATTAGCAGTGTATTTTTAAACATAGGGTCATTGTTAACAATGACTTTCTTTGATTTCAGGATCATTCAAATGAAAATAATATATAATAATATAAAAATATATGATAATTATTATATTTTATGCTATAACTGGGGAATGGGAAGGACCATCAGGGCACCCGACTGAAGCAGAATGGATGGGAAGAGTGAGAATGCTAACTAAGAGTTTGTGAAGTTTTCCCGCCCACTGTTGCATCCTCATGTTAGATAGCTCGCTTTTTGACCAATTGTTCAATCCTGTTATTTGAAGGAGATTCTTCCTTCGATCGATCCACCCATCCCGTTTTTTGCCTCTCATACACGGTGTTCAATAAGTTCGGATACACTTTCAAAATTTGTTAAAAAAATGAAAACATGTTTTTTTATTTTTTGGATTTATGTTATTGAAAGCTATGTTTACAAGGAACGTTTACAACATTTCTCTTGGAATGACCCCCCCTTTGTACTCCTTAACGAGCTTCAAACGTTTCTCGAACGCGTCGCAGGCGGCACGCACGGACTGCATGGGCATTTCGTCCCAGATTTTGAGAATTACCGTCTTGAAATGATCCAAAGTGCTGACCTTGTATTCGTTCAGCTTCGCCATCATATAGGACCAAACAAAAAAGTCGAGAGGATTCAAGTCCGGGGAGCTGGGAGGCCACAAAGTTTTGTCCAGAAAGTCGGTTAAATTGTCCCGACACCAGGCTTGAACCACATTTGCCGTATGGGCTGGTGCACCGTCCTGCTGGAACACGTAGTGCTCATCGCCGTAGAGGCTTCGGAGACTGGGGGCAACAACCTTTTCCAAAACCTCAGTTTTGTAGTACGCCGCGTTGATTTTGACGTTTTTTTTCAATAAACACCAAGGGTAGCTTACCACGTTTGCATACTGCCCCCCAAACCATCACTGACGCGGCACTTTGGAACCGAGGGATGTTTATATTGGATTCAGGAATGCTGTCCCTCGATGGCGCCCACACCCGGTCATTTTGCACATTGTGCGGCTGCTGCAGCACGAACAGTTTCTCGTCCGAAAAAACAAACTCCTGACCAGCGTGCCGAGAGAGGATCCTCTTAGCTCGATCCAACCGCTTTTTGCTGGTAGCCTCCGAAACGCCATGGACCTTACGTTTTTTGTAAGGCCTGAAACCAAGGTCCTTGGTGAGTATGGTGTGAGCGGTTCCAATGGAAACGTTGAGATCTGCAGCCGTTTTCCGGATTGAGCGGTTCTTTTTGCGCCGAATTCGCTCCCTCACGATCTTGATGACCCGTGGCGTCCTCGCTGAACGCGGCCGACCGGATCTCGCACGGTCATTGGTCGAGGACGTCTCCCGGTATCGCCTGATGGTCGTGTAGACAAAGTTCCGCTTGACCCCATGCGATTTCAGCAGCCGGAATATATCGCCGGGTCGCTCACCGTTCAAAAAACGCTTAATTACGAAGTCCCGATACTCTTTCATCGCGCGTAACAAACAAACAACAACTAACAGAATGTCAACACCGCGCACATTCGGTAGCGTATGAATGAAGCTAAAGCTGACACCAATACCAATGCAGAATATGTACATGGCGCATACCTACGCAATGATGAAAACTTGTATTCGAACTTATTGAACACCGTTTACATGAGGACAAACAGTGGTTATTTAAGCTTCATCAAATAAACCAGAGAGGAGAGCATTTACATGACTTTTCAGCCTGAGGTTAGATGGTTTGCCAGGAAGACGAGCTGGATCCTTCTTATCGAACCGATCAATACAGGGCCAGGATCAACGGTTTTACTTCCCATTACGTGATCAGAGATTTTTCGTCTCAGAAAATCCCAACCGCTCCAACTGGAATTGAAGCAACCCCGCTTACCACTACACCACCGGCGCCGGCTAATAAAGGAGAGTATGAGCGCATTTTACTGAATGTTTTGTATATTAACCTAATCTTGAGAAAAAAATTGTGTCAACAAAATTCCAATTGAACTGAACGGAACTGAACGGAAATGCACGGAAGTGAACGAAACTGAACGAAACTTACGAAACTAAATGGAACTGAACGGAACTGATGGGAGTTGAACGGAACTTAACAAAACTGAAGTAATTATGCTTCGCCAAAATAATTATGCAACATAACAATTACAGCAGTCTCGCTAAATGAATGAACTAGGAAACGATCCAAATGGCTTGTTATGTTCGTTAATCCAACCAGCCTAATGGCATTGAATCTGTTCGCTCCACAGTCACGAAGGGGTTACAGTGAAAGGGATCTAACCAGAACTGCCCACTCAGCACCGAAATGGGAGCGCTCGTTAAACGGCCGAGACTCCACCCCCCATCTACTCACGAGCGAGCAGGAGCTCACCACATCCACACGGCCAGCCAATTTAACTCAGTTTTGAGTCGTTTTTGACTCCCTTTCGTCGAAAGTGGAGTCACTCAAATTTGAGTAAATGTTACTGGGATTGACAAGCCGACAAATCAAAAACATCCATCTGATTTGAGTCGATTTGTCGACTTGTCAATACCAGCTACATTTACTCAAATTTGAGTGACTCCACTAATGACGAAAGTGAGTCAAAAACGACTCAAAATTGAGTTGAAATGGCTGGCCGTGCACAGAACCCGATCGTGATTTCTGTTCGGTGAAGAAAGAGCAACGATTCCCAAGGCAATAAAAAGAACACCTACTGTCGGCCGCCCAAAGTGCTCGAAAGGGATATCTGTCGTTCGAGGCCGTTTGTTGCTGGCTAGCCGTTGGCTACGCTATTCGCCATCTTCTGGTCCACCGCTCCACTCTGAGGTATTCAACAGAATCTGAACGCGACAATTTTCAATCGCAGACTGAACAGGTTAATTTTTATCATGTTTAGGCTTTGTTACTAAGCGTTTCAATTATTCAACGCATCAAATATTTGAATCTTATTACATCGTGGTCATAACGGATGGCGAAATCTACCTACTTGACGGTGGCCGGCAACGACTGACAGGGGTTCTTCTTAGGCTGACAATCAGCGAAAAAGGAATGTCCTGCTGTTCTTTGCATCGGGGCTTGTGGTGAATGGGGAGATATACAGCTCGAAGTGTCTGCCGGAACTTGCAGCCTTCAGTAAGAAATGTCATGTGAAGAAGAGTGTGGTCGTTTGGCCGGACTTAGATTCGCCCTATTATGCCAAGAGATCATTGGTGGACCTGGACCAACTGAAGATAAACCCAACGTCCCCAAGCTGCTACCAACAGAACATGTTTGGGCGAACCTCAAACGGAAAATCTACTCCAATAGTTTTGTTGTCAAAACGAAACAGCAGCTGATCGCCAAGGCCACGAAAGAGTCATCGGCTATGGCGGACATTCCGGTCAACTACCGTAAGCCCGTTTGGCAAGGCAGTATTTGATGGATTTTTTTTTTTCATTGCATACGTTAGTCTGGAGGCAATAAGTTGTTGTTGTTGCTTATTTACGTGACTTTCAGCCTGAGGCTGCGTCATAAGGCCAGGGAGACGACCTGGCCCCTACGTATCGAACCTGTCAACACATGGGCCAGGAACAACGGGTTTTTTTTTACTTAGTTGAACAAGTACTAGTAGTTGTACTAATAAACCAACAGCTTTGCTTCTCTTCCGAAGGAAAACGTGATCAGAGATGTTTCGTCTCAGAAAATCCCAATGGCACCGACTAAAATTGATACCACACTAGAAGCGTATTTTTCCGTGCTAATCTCTCTTCAAAAACCAATTTGCAATCGGGTGATAATCTGAGTCATAATGTCAAAAGAACACATGTTGGGACAATCTAGTGATTTTGCTTAACGAGGACCAGTCTGTTAAATAAGTCTTTTGTTTAAATTTTCAAGACAGGTTGAATTTCCTTTTAAAATCAATATTCAATTTTTTTACAATATATTCCAATATATTCCAATATATGGTAGCTTTAAGAACCTCACCATTTACCCATTTATCCTTACCATTACCATTTAACCTAATTTATCAGAGGTCAAAAGCTGATGTTCTGAGGACGCGATCTCCATGAAGGCTGCATCGACACGTTGGACGGCTCTGTGTAGCTCCGATACCTGGTATCGTAAGGAACATCGAGAATTGTTCAAATGAGGCTCTTCTGGACCACTTGCCGCCTGTATTTGTATGTCTTAGCACATGAACCTCAGACCGGCATTGCGTAATCGACAATTGCCATGATGACACTCTTCAGGACTGGTATATTGCTGCGCAGTGACAAACGGGACCATCGTTTTGTAAGCGGATAAAAGGACTTTAGCAGGCCACCGCAGACCAGCTTCAGTTTGTCAGTGTGATCAGTCTCTCGTCAAAGGTGACACCAAGATAGCAGCCATTCACTCTACTATGGCCGTAAGAAGGCGCTATTAGCTTTGACAATAGACGGTGCTTGAAGACGATTGCTTTTGTTTTCATTTCATTAACCTTCATTATTCAGTTGTTTAGGTATCTTAAAGACGTGGTTATGCCGGCTAGAAGTAGCAAACTTTGTCATTCGTGTGTAGAGCCAGACCAGAGTGACCCAGAGTGTGACGTCGGATGTTCACGTGTCCATTAGCGTGGAACACGGATGTATGAAAAAAAAAAGTTTTATTCCGCTTTGAGTTTTTGGAGCCTTTAGGATCATATAATACCCGTGCAAAGTTTAAGCTCGATTGAGAAAACTATATTTTAGCGCCCGTGGTTTAAATTTTCCACAGTATTTTTAGTGGGAAAAACCTGGTGAGGCGACCCGTTGTCCTCTAAAAACATACCAATCCTATCACTCCTTGGGAAATTTTCAAATGAAACTTTTCTGCCAAGATTGCAAAGTGATTCTACGCTTGTAGAAAAAGTTATTTAGCTGAAACTGATTGCTATCCAAACGAACGACTCATTGAGTTGTTTTTTTTTTTGTAGTACCACAGTTCCTCTACGTACATTGGCATAATCCAGTGAACGGTAGTATAGCTGTTGTTAAATGAGAGTATACCCGAGCAGGAGACAACCACATATGAATACCAAATTTTGATCTTGATAACTGGCCTTGGTATTAAAGAACTCAGATTAAGAGGTAAAATACCTGAACAAAATACCTAAGAATTGCAAGTAAAACATCACTCGAATAACAAAACTTGTTATTTCGGATACCTGCGAGGTACTATTTTGGTATTGTCTTGCCTCATTTTGGTATTTGCATAACATTGTGGGAACAATTTTGTGGTATTATCCTTTGGTATTTTACCTCCTAATCTGAGCTCTTCAATTCAATACCAAGGCCAGTTATAAAGTTATCCAGTAATCTAACGACTTTCAAAATTCAAATCAATCGAGAGAAATGTATTGAGATGTCCAGCGATTGGTACCATCCCGAAATGGGCAGAGCATTTACAAAGCATTGTTGATGGTTGAAAGGTTTTGGAAGGTTTAATGTTAAACACTCTTCACGACATTTCGATTAATATTTAGCAAAAATTAACGATCAAATGGAACATGTATTCTAATAGAGCATGATTTATTTTAAAAACTTCCATTCTATTCTTTATTGTGAAAAGAATCAGTCTTGGACACATGATTTACACGGTTTATTTAAAACCTTACATTGAAAAACAAAATGTGAAAATAGGTATTGCTTCGCCATTTGAAAAAAAATATTCCGCCAAACAGCATACTCTGATTGCAAGTTTGGTTATGTTTCACGATTTTCCTTCCAATACAGCCCCGAGAAATTGAAGTCAATATCCTGTCCCCACCCGTTCCATCAGCCACACTTATCCATTGTATTCCGAACAGCCATGCCTTTCAAGAATAACACCCAAACGAATGCAGAAATAACGAAAGAATTCACAGTGAAACCAAAACACACATCGAGGAACTGAAGTGTGCAAAGCGCAGCATAAATTGTATTTTGATTCCTTTCCTCGTCTCATGTACCCCCAGCATGGTTCGTACGCCGAAAAACACTCCCCTGTAGAGGCGAGCCAAACACAACACATCCGGCCGCCGAAACGATTTTGCCAAAGAATCAGAAGCAGCAGCCCGAACCGAACTTGTTTCAGAAACTCCTTCCCCTAACTTCCCGGGAGAAGATTCCTGCTGCGAGTCGATCCGAGGTATGCACCTTCCCGCAAGCATCCACCCGGCAACTATGTATCGGTTCATAGTTTATTTTTTATGAGTTTATGGGATTGCAACTAGCTCTAATATACGGACGCGTGAGCCCAATCCCGGTCACAGCACCCAAAAGTCATAAAATCTCCGTTGAAACGGGACTCAGATTCACAGGCGAGTCAAAGCCAGTGGCAGCAGCAACAGCCTTACACCTTCACCTATCCTTGCTTAGAAGCTCAAAGCAGGGTTGCGTTATAAAACGATATTGCTCTCTTTCACTTCTCTCGGTTCTGGATTCTGCTTTCCGGGAAGACCAACCGAAACTGATGTTCGCCTCCTGTTGTGGCCCAAACCGTCGTCAGACCCGACATTTTAGTGCAGAGTCATAAAATTACAAATGTATAGTACGAACGATTCCAATTTCGATCTAATACGATTTTTTTCCACTCCACTCCGTAAGGCGGGTGGTGAGCCAACAGTGGACACTTACCGAGATGGCTGATGGACAAGATGGATTGTGCCCACCGGGATTGATATCGATTCCGGCGAATGACACCGCTGGCTGCCGACCGTGGATGATGGTGGAGATTGAACGCTGTACTCAGCGAGGAATCGATTGCTGTTTGGGGGAGAAGAGAAATGATTGCAGTTTAGTATTGCGAGAAAGCGTGGTGATTGCGGAATGGGGGTTGGTTTTAGAGATATTGGGTTCTTGAAAAAAAAAAAAAGGGTTGATGAATTGGAAATGCCAGAAATCTTAAACGGATTGAAGATGTGAATTTGTGGGAAAAGAATTAGTATTTTTAAGAGTTTAATATTTAATAATGAATACCTGGTATCATTGTCATCAGTTTGTAAAATAAATCATAAAAAAACCATTTGTGTATTAATATTTACTATTCTAACTTGGTCAATCGATATTATTTTACCTTTGATATCGACGGCCTATTATCACACGAGTTAAAACGTGTTGCTATGTCATCGTGATCTTTGTTTCACAAAATTATAATTGATTAAAATAATCTCTCATATTTTTAAAAAAGTTTACAAGATATGAACATATTTTTGTCAGAAAACCAATAAATACAGAAGATTTTTTTTCACTGCAAATAATCGAGTAGGATTACTTTGACGTCAGGATAAATGTGATATCACATTGTGTATATATTCTTGATTCACTTCCTAATGTGACAAACTGAAGTTCATTATTGTGTACTTCTCAACATATATCAAACACGCAGATAATCGTGTAAGAATCTCATGATGCATAATCTTATCTTGATCGAAGAGACTGCTTATAAACTACGTTAATGTTTTTTTTGAAATCTCAATCCCCCTACTTCATAAATGTTCCTCCTTAGAAATGTTTGAAAATTTGTGTGTAGCGTGGACTTTATCCAGAACCCCCCCCCCCCCGCCCCTTTAATTCTTTGCGATTTATGAGCGGCCCTCAATGATGGGATGCTTTTTTTTTTCGAATATCACTCCTTTTTATGGCGAGCTTGAATTAAAAAACGTAGCTTGCAGAAACGTTCATAATGTTGGCTATTGAAAACCCAAATCATTCCACCTATAGTGAAATCTTTTTTTTTATTCCGGGTCGTGTATCTTTATCACTGAATTCATACCCTTCTTATTCTTACGAATATTAGCAAAAGTAGTCATAAATTATGAAGTCAATAGAAGAATTTTCATGTGTTTTAAAATATTGCATGAATTTGGCCACATGAAAAAAAAAAAAAAAAAATTTTGCAAATATATAGTCAGAATCTGGCCACTTCCCTAAGGGTACTCGCAACATGTTCGAAGCTGGCCAGTGTGCCCTAGATTTATACAATTTACATAATGAAATAAGTTATTTTGGGCATGAATATTGTTTATCAACCCTACCTGAAATTAGTCTTGCCTGTGGCAAACAACGCAGGACGAGAAAGCCAATTTGATTTGACTACTTTGAAAAGAAAAAGTGTGAATAGTTTCAAATGTATATAAGTAATTTTGGTTCTTTCTTCTTTTTATTTCCCACAATAAATGGCACATAGGCCCTAAGTTTTATCACGGAGACGGAAAAAAAGATATGCATTAAAAAAAGCGATGGAAAGAGATGGCAGTAGAGATATTTAATCAAGCATATAGATTATGAACATTTCGATAAAGTAACATATTTATACAAACATTGCTTTCCATCAATCGGAAGAAAATGGTTTGGAAAAAAATTGACTCTTTAACATCATTTATCAGGTTTCCTTCAAATTTTTATCTCAAAAAATTATACATTTGAATAAATTTATTGTAATCCATCTCTTCTTACTTGTGTTTGATGTTAAATTTCCAACAACCTTTAAGTATGTTTAAGAGTGTTCAATATTTATAAATAGTACTTCTGTAAACTATTAAACTGCTAAGATATTATGTGTCCCTAGCTAGAGTCATCCTGTTTAATCATTTTAAAGTTAGAGAAATGTTTTTTTTTCTGTTTTTGTTTTTTTATGTTATGTTTTCTGTTGATGGCTGCCTGATCACTTCAGATGTTACTATATTTCTTTAGAGTATCGTTTTAGATGAACAAATGTCAGAATAGCATATTCTTGCGACTTGTTCCTTGAGAACAGGTGGCGTTAAATGTCAAGAAGAATTCAGTCGAAATGCTACAAGCGACAACACCTTGTTCAGCCATGGTTACTTCTTTGTGCTTTGCTCTGGTATTAAGGC